>LR738712.1:620568925-620592741 GCA_902687465.1 Secale cereale | reverse complement strand
CCCCGGCGCGGCCCAGGGGGGGCGCGCCCACAGGGCGCCTGGAGCCCCTGTGCCCCCCCCCCAGGCTGCCCTTCGGACGCAGTGTTGTTTCCGTATCGCTGATTTTTTATATAATTTTTCTGGATTTTTCTGGGCAGTTCTTGAAACGTGAAAACCTGAAATACAAAAACAGCCGAAAACAGAAACTGGCACTGGGGTGCACTGGATTAGTAAGTTAGTCCAAATATGATCAAAAGTGTATGGAAGTGTATGAATATCATAGCAATATCACCCAAAAGTGGCATGGAGCAAGCAGAAATTATAGATACGTTTTGGACGTATCACCTGCTCACATGCAACATGCTGCTTTACAAAGAATTTATAACTTTAAACAGTTGCAGGATGAGTCCCTCCCTAAAGCTTGGGGGAGGTACTGCGGTCTGATTC
This sequence comes from Secale cereale, assembly GCA_902687465.1. NCBI lineage: Eukaryota > Viridiplantae > Streptophyta > Magnoliopsida > Poales > Poaceae > Secale > Secale cereale. The sequence continues at coordinate 620,592,315 of LR738712.1, read as the reverse complement.
GGGCTAGACCAGGACATGAAATCCCTAAGAATGAATTAATCGATATATTCTATGCTGGTCTAACTGATGAATCCAGGTCCTATTTGGACAGTTGTGCTGGTTGTGTTTTCAGGAAAAGAACACCGGACGATGCGGAAGATTTGATGGGCACGATTGCCAAAAACCATGAAGATTGGTCCGTCCCTGAACCACCTCCACCACCAAAGAAGAGGGGCATATTTGTTCTAAGCCCCAAAGATATGCGAGAAGCAAAGAAGTCTATTAAAGAGAAAGGTATTAAAGCTGAAGACGTGAAGAATCTACCCCCTATTGAGAAGCTGTGTGAGCCTACTACTCACCCTCCTATGGTAGAGGTACACTCTCTTTTAGATTTCAACGCAAGTGACATCCCTCATGGTAAGCCTCCTGATCAATGTTTAGATGAGTTTGATAATTTTATTATGAAACAAAATCATTTTAATGAGAGGATAGAAAGTCAATTGCATGATAATTCCCTTGCTATCAAAAGACTGCTTGATGTTTTAGATAGAACAGTTAATGATGTTCAATGTCTTGTGAAGCATTTTCAAATGGTTCAAACTTAGCTTGACCAAATTTCTAAAGTGCAAAGAGATTTGCTTGCTAACAATGCCAAACAAGATAATTTGCAGGCTTTCAGGATTAAGACCCGAGGAGGAACTAGCACTCAAGATCCTCTCTATCCAGAGGGACATCCGAAGAGAATCGAGCAGGATTCTCAAATGCAGGAAGAAGAAATTGTTGGCTCTCCAAAGAAAAAGAAGAAACATAAGGAGACTGACAATTCTAATGATCCTATTGCAGATGAAGAGCCAACTATTGATCCTAACAGCGTATCTATCTCCGATGCTGAGACCGAAGACGGTGCTGAATCTGAAGGTAATAATAATGAGAAGAATGATCCGCCTGAAGTTCAAGAAGAAGAAGCACCTGACAAACGTAAGAGGTACACTAAAGAAGACTTCATCGCAAGAAAACATGGGAAGGAAAGAGAACCATGGGTACAGAAACCCATGCCCTTTACAGGTAAGTCCGTCAAATCTAAAGAAGAAGAGCATTATAATAAGTTTTGTGAGTGGATTAAACCTCTTTTTCTTCAAATCCCTTTGACTGATGCTATTAAGTTACTTCCTTATTCAAAATATATGAAAGATATTGTCACTAATAAAACAAAAGTTCCTAATGATGCGATATCTACTATGCTTGCTAACTACTCTTTCAGTGGCAAGATTCCTGAGAAGCTCGGTGATCCATGTATACCCACCATTCCTTGCTCCATAATGAATAATTATGTCAAAACTGCTTTATGTGATCTTGGAGCAGGAGTGAGTGTTATGCCTCTCTCTCTATACGAGAAGCTTTGTTTAGAGAAACTAATTCCTACAGATATCTCCCTTCAGATGGCTGACAAGTCAACTGCTGTTCCGATAGGTATTTGTGAGGATGTTCCCGTAGAGGTTGCTAATTGTTTGATTCTTACTGATTTTGTTGTGCTAGACATGCCCGAGGATGGGAGCATGTCCATTATTCTTGGTAGACCTTTCCTTAACACCGCAGGTGCTATTATTGATTGCAATAAAGGGAAGGTTACCTTCCATGTGAATGATAAAGAACACACGGTATATTTTCCAAAGAAGATCGACAGGAGGCATGCCCTCAACTCTATAGAGAATATCGAGACCGTGAAAATTGGAGAATGGGACTGTCCACTACATGTGCCTCACAAATACAAAACTATCATGGTAGGGACAATGTCTATCAAGGTAAAGGTTCAGTGATTACTTCGTAAGATGTGAGATTTTTTGCTCTATATATCGCCTGTTTGTTGGTAAGACTTGATCAACCTTACTAGTAAACATGTTTTATATGGATAAAAAGTTGAGCTTGTTATATTTTCATTTGTTTTTAGTTTTTGTCCTACTTGCTGTACCAAGTATTTATGTTTTGAAGCTTCACAATACTCCTCACTACTTCATGTTTTCAGAGAGTTCCGCAGCTTTTTGAACTTCGAAAAAATTTCAACAGTGAAGTTTTCAGAAAAATTCCAGAAAAATTTAAATAAGAATTTCCACGTCGGGAGTGACCCGGAAAGTCCTGGGGCCAGCCAGGGGGACCCACCAGTGGCCCAGGCGGCCAGCTGGCGCGGCCCAGCCCCTGGCCGCGCCCACAGGGCGCCTGGGGCCCACATGGCCCCCCTCCAGGTATGTCTTCTTCCTCTCTCTCTCTTTTTCTCCAAAAACCCGAGTTCTGCACTTGTTCTTGTGTTCTTGCTGTTCTTGGAGGCGATTCTTCGATCTCTCTCTACAGCCCATCATTTGAGCTAAAATTTTGAGCAAATACTCCCTGGTATGTGACTCCTCCACCCCTCCAATTAGATTTTTGATTGGTGGCTTCATTTGTGAGTATTTAGTAGTTCTTGGTGCTGTATAGATGAGCTTGCATGCATATGTAGAAAGTTATTTTTCAAGTTTTGATGCAAGTTTATGCCTTGGGCAAGTGAGTTGAGTAGTTTGCCTTAGCTCACTTTGTTTTAATCCTCGTTTTTGTAAATTGTAAAAAAAAATTAGAAATGAGTTTGTTAGGAAGGGCAAAAGGGTGGCTTGAGAAGAGGAGGCCCGCACACTCCGATCGAGTTACTAGAGCCGCAGCTTCACCATCGACTGCTAGGGTGAGCTATAATGAAGATCATGTGCCCCTGGAGTTGTTGGAAGATACAAGTCCAACACGTGCGATGACATTCCCATGTGATGAATTCATGGAAGCTGCGGGAATCAAGGATGAGTTTTATAATCTTTGTGCTAATGCAGGTTTGTCACGACTCGTCACGAGCCGTGTTACCCAGTATCAAAAACTCACCTCCAGTTTCATTAACAGTTTTAGATATAATCCTGATTCAGGTGCTATTAAGTTTAAAATTTACAATGATCTTATCACCATGACTTTGGGAAATTTTTGTGAAATAATAGGTGTGCCGAACGTTGGGAGGACGGCTAGGATGGCCACTCAGCCCTCCGAGCTGAAAACCGTCATCAACTCTCTCGGTAGCATGGGTACGAGGGATATTCATCGGCCGAAGATCTCCAGCATCTTATTTCCTCACCTCAGGTATTTTGCATATTATATTGCCAGAGGGGTGTTCGCTCGTGACAACACGAGCAACATTTCTGCTCCGGATATTGCTATCCTGGCGGCAGCCCTCTCAGGGAGGTCTGATTATAATCTGGGTGCCTTAATTGCTCGACGCCTTGCTATGAACAGTAACAAGGGGGACTTATATGGTGGCATTTATGCCACACTTATCTTAGAACATCTTGGAGGCACCGCACACCCTGATGATAATCCTTTTACTTATTTAAGCTTTGATCTTGCTGCTATGAAAAGGCATAAGTTTGTCACCATGGGTTCTGAGCTTGATAATCTTGTTTATATCTTGCGTTTCGGAACTACCGCGGAACGCGAGATCCGTCTACCTGCACATCTTTTGTTTGATTTTTCTCGCAGGAACGGATGGTCCTTTGATGTTGTCCAGTTCGATGAGTTCATGGTCCAGCATCAGTTTCATAACCCCATGGAGGGGGTTGTGCCCAACGAGGAGAAGCACGGTGAGTTACCACATTTTCAGGAAGAGACCGCCACCGAGTTGGGTGAAGGTTCTTCCTCTGTTTGGCGCTCGGAACCTTCCTCGTGGGAGACTCCGAGGAGTTCGGTGTACGCGCCAGCATCCTTCTACGACCCTTGGACTCACCACCATACCCACGGAACAGGAGGCTCCTGGGGGCAGTAGCTGCTACCAACTTAGGCCAAAAGCCTAAGCTTGGGAGAGTACGTGCCCCTCTTACTTTTCCATTGTATTATCCGTTTTATTCACTTTGATCTTTTCGAAGTTTTTGCCCGTTCTTCTTTATTTCTCTCTTTGCAAAAACAACAAAAAGATTTTCTCTTTCTTTTGCTTTTATTCAACCTTTGAAAAATCCAAAAAGATTTCCTTTCTCTCTTTAGTTTGCTTTGTTTTCAGAGTTCAGCTCGAGTCCGTGATGGCATTTAATTATATTTCCTACGTTCGATCGTGCAAGTGACAAGCAGTAATGACGAAGATCGACTGAAGGGAAGCAACAGGGAAGACCGGTATGTACTCTTTTTGTTTCTACTTTTGTACATATGTCTGTACTTATGAACTAGAGACCAGCTTGTAGCGACATAGTGCTATGTTTACAATGCTCTTTCGGTGGTTCATGCTTTCCTTGTGGCTAGTCTCGGATAACTAGAGTATATAATGTGTTATTGAAATGATCTACATGTATTGCACTGTTCATAGTCTGGTATACTAAGGTGGTATTTCCCTTTAGAGAATTTTTGGATTGACTTGGCACATGCTTACACATGTTTAAGACTAAAAAGTCTACTCTGCCTTGATGATCTTTGAGTTTCAAAATAGTTATATCACTTTCATGCCCGACTCAATGTTGCTTTGTCGCTCTGCATGATTATGACCGTTATTGCTCTCTAGTTGGTCGCTTCCCAGTCTTTTGCTAAACTTCCACCTGTACTAAGCGGACTGACTGCTTGTGCATCCAAAATCCTTAAAACCAGTTATGCCATATGAGTCCACTATACCTTCCCATACATGGTATTTACCTGCCATTCCTAACGAAGACTTTCGTGTACTATCTCGAAATTAATCAAAAGCATTTCTCTTTTTGTGCCTATGTTTTAGCTCATGAGGAAGTAGTAGTTAATTCATGATCTTTTTAAGTTGGACAAGTTTCACCCCTGGATTGCATGTCTAATGTGCAAACCCTTAATACGAGAAGGAACTGGCATTGAGTGCGCCCGGCTCAAAAATATAATATAACAAACAAACCCTCCTTCACGCTTTGTTCATGAGAAATCAGAAAACTTTGGCAGTGATAAACAAAGGAGATTAAGAGGATGTGATCGTCCTCATGCGGGAGCCGTTCCTCGAAACTTGTCCAGCTCAAGAAGTGATTGAGTTATCTGCTAGCATTCGTTGACGAAATATGCACCTCTCAAAACGTTTTTTATCTCTGTTTTTAAAACCAAGAGCTCTGGTACATGTTTAGTTTTTGTTTCCGATCACGGGTTTTCAACTTTGCCAACAAAAGCCATGGTTCGAGAGTCTTCACCTTCTTTCTTCAAAGCACCAACTATGAGAGCATAATTGTCATTTTGAGTGTAATGTGCATTGTCCCAAAGTATTACATTGTCTTCTGCATACTTGTGATATGATTTATTCTGAAATTCTTAGTTCTAATCTCCTTTAAAAACTCTGGAGGAGTCTCTGCATTTATGTTTTGCTTCACTCATGGAGACTAGCGGAATACCACCCTAATATGCTCAAGCTATGTGCAATGTAATCTTGTCTTGATTTTCAGTAACATATTATTTACTTTTAAGTATTTGTGACTGGTCACTTGAAAGAAGGATTGCTCCTTGCATTGTCCTCATAAGTACTGTTTCAATACTTGCTAAACTCTTTTCGTAGTATATGCTTATATACATCTAATGAAGCAAAAGAGTTTGTCAAAGTTTTCTTTGTCGCGTCCAGTTTGTTGAACTGAATTGCTTGAGGACAAGCAATATGCTAAGCTTGGGGAGTTAATACATCTCAAACGTATCTACTTTTCCAAACACTTTTGATATTGTTTTGACCTCATTCTTGCATGATTTGAACTAAACTAACCCGGACTGACGCTGTTTTCAGCAGAGCTGCCTGTATGGTTTTATTGTGTGCAGGAAAACAGATTTTTAAGTATCTCAGAAAAATCCACGAAAAAACACAGAAAATCCACGCACCCGAAGGAACCAGGAGCGAGAAGTGGGGCCAGAGGGGGGCCAGAGGGTGCCCAGGCGCCCTGTGGGCGCCCCCCCCCCCCCCCCCGGGCCGCGCCGAGGGGTCGCCTGGGTGGGGCCCACACCCCCTGGTGCCCTACTTCGCCTCGTATTTTTACTCGCGACACGGAAACCCCAGATCAGAAGTTCTTTCGCAGTTTTCCGTCGCGGAGCCGCCGCCACCCTCTGTTCTTCCTCGGGAGGGCTAATCTGGAGGCTGAATTGGCCTCCGGAGAGGGGAGATCGTCATCATCATCACCACTCCATCATCCCTCCATGACTTCTCCCTCCATGTGTGAGTAATTCCCCTGCTGTAGGCAAAGGGGATGGTAGGGATTGGATGAGTTAGATCATGTAATAGTTTGTCAGATCATTGGGGGCATGTTGCCTATCATCTACTATGGTGTTTATCATCTTTGCTTCAACTTGTTATTCTTAATGCTTGACACTTAGGGCCCGAGTGCCATGATTTCAGATCTGAACCATATGTGTTTGCATGAATATATTTGTGTTCGTGATCCTATCTATGAGTTGTTTGCACCTGTTACGGTTCGGAACCGGCGATCCCAAAAGTGACAGCTTGGGACACCAAAGGGGATGGTCCGTAGTTTGAGGATTACATGTATCCATTGAGTTCATTGCTTTGTTCCGGTGCTCTTTGTTGTTTACTTTTTGCTGTTTACTTTTACTATCACTATTATCACTATCATATCACTGTTACCACTTATCTTTTGTTGCAAGTAAGTATATTTCAGGTGCGGTTGAATTGACAACTCAACTGTCAAAGCTTATAAATACTCTTTGGCTCCCCGTGTGTCGAATCAATAAATTGGGTTATTCTTACCCGCGAAGACTATCTCGATCCCTTACGGTTGAGGGTTATCAGGAGGTTGGTAGGAGTTAACCATCGCACACCCCCGACCTCCACACAAAGGTTGGCACTCTACAAATACCTCATGCTCTAACTTCGTCACATAGCGGTTCACCATACGTGCATGATACGGGAATCACTAACCTTAACACAAGTATTTCTCAATTTCATAATAACTCCACTAGCATGACTCTAATATCACTATCCTCATATCTCAAAACAATTATCAAGTATCCAACATCTCATTCTATTCAATGCACTTGGTGTGATTTTTTTTACTACATTGACATTGGATGTCTATCATGTGAAGAATAGTTCTTTTAGCCTAAACACATTACCATGCTGTTTTAAGAGACTCTCAAATAGATATAAGTGAAGCATGAGAGTTCAACAATTTCTACAAAATATTACCACCACCGTGCTCTAAAAGATATAAGTGAAGCACTAGAGCAAAAACTATTCAACTCAAAAGATATAAGTGAAGCACATAGAGTGTTCTAATAATTTCTAGGCTATATTTAGCTCTCTTAAATAGGTGTGTCCAGCAAGGATGATTGTGGCAAACTAACAAGCAAAGAATCAAATTATACAAGACGCTCCAAGCAAAAGACATAACATGTTGCGAATAAAAATATAGCTCCAAGTATAGCTACCAATGGATGAAGACGAAAGAGGGGATGCCTTCCCGGGGCATCCCCAAGCTTAGTGTCGGGGGAAACTGTCCGCCACGAACACCTATGGGACCGGAGCCCCTTGTCTGTGCGGTACGAGGGCGGAGGGAGCACGAAGAGCAGATCGTGGCGAGCACGCGGGCAGTTTTACCCAGGTTCGGGCCGCGGTAGACGCGTAAAACCCTACTCCTGCTTGGTTGTGTATTAAGTTGGAGAGCTCGGGAGCTTGAAGAAGCAGCTACACCGAGCATGTGAGTGATCTAGGTTCCGAACCCCCTCCACGTTGTGCATGGGCCTCCTTTTATAGTGCAAGGGGTCACCGACAGGTGTCAACGTAGGAGAAAGGGGTAAAAACATAAAAGAGGTGGTAGTTGTAACAGTGCGGGAACAGTGGAGCTACAGTGCACGAACAGTGGTCTATACCTACTTTGACAGTGGGGGACAAGGGCATTCAATGCCCGTCGCCGTCGACCCCAAAAGCTCCCGCCCTTGCGTCTCCGTCTGCCACGGCGATGGATCCACCACCGTGGAGTGCCACCGTGTCCCCCAGGCTGCACAGCCATCCGCCACGCGTCCCTGGATAGGCCCCAGGGCGACGCGTGGGCCGATGAGCTGGAGCGCGGGCACACAGTGCAACCTTCCCGGCAAGCAGCTTGCCGGGGTCTTGATCTTGCCGGGCCCGGGGGCTTGCCGGGCTCTGAAGCTCGTCGCTCCCCGGGCCCTCGCCGGGTCTTCTATGATGGAATCTTCTAGTCTTCCTGGCAAGCTCCTCTTGCCAGGGTCTTGTGCTAGTGAGGTAATCTTGAGCCTGGTACGGCCTTCCCGGCAAGCTCCTCTTGCCGGGGTCTCGGTCTTCTTTCTTGTATACTTTGTTTTTGAATGGTTTAACAAGGAGCAGGAAGGTCTCCGGCGAGCGCGCGGTAAACCCTGCCGCGGGAAGCTGCAACTGCCCGTGCACAAGTTGGGGTACTGAGGTACCCCTACCTTAGTACACCGACACTTAGGCTTTTGATTATATTGAATTTACTTGGGGTGCCATGGGCATCCCCAAGCTTAGGACTTTTCTACTCCTTGTTCCATAGTCCATCAAAGCAATATTCAAAACTTGAAAACTTCACAACACAAAACTTAGACAGAAATTCTCGTGAGCTCCCCTAGTATAAGAAAGCAAACCACTACTCAAAGGTACAGCAATGAATTCATTCTTTGTTTATATCGGTGTTAAAGCTACTGTAATCCAACTTATATATGATTCATATCCTCCAATACTACTCATAGATGCATCGGAATAAGCAAACAACACACGAAAAACAGAATCTGTCAAAGACAGAACAGTCTGTAGTAATCTGCAGGTTTCGCCTACTTCTGGAAATCTAAAAAATTCAAACTAAATTGGTAAATTTGCGGAATTTGTCTACCAATCATCTTCAAAAAGAATAAACTAAAAATCAAACTCCAGTAAAATCTCACAACTACTTTAGCGAGCGCTAACAATTCTGTTTTTCACAGCAAGATCACATAAACTTCACACAAGTCTTCCCAAAGGTTCTACTAGGCACAAACACTAAACAAAACATGAAACCACATCTAATCAGAGGCTAGATGCAATGTTTATTCCCTAACAGCAACAAAAACAAAAATCATAAAATTGGGTTGCCTCCCAACAAGCGCTATCGTTTTACGCCTCTAGCTAGGCACGATACAAGATAGATCTAGGTATTGCCATCCTTGGAAGGCAATTCTTCGATTAAGCACTTATGGTTCTTGCGCACTTCTTTGTCCCTATGAATAATCAAACTCTTGGGCAAGAAATCAAGAAATTCTAAAGTGTCAAAAGGATCTCTTGCAAAAGTAAGAAAATTAGGGTGAACACTTATGGATTTGAGATCCGCAAGTCTAGATGTTTCACCCTTGTCTTTAGGGACATACATGAACTTAGATAATTTAGTAGAGGTATTTGGAGTAGTTTTTATAACGGAAAGAGCAGAACCAACATTAGTGATAACATCCTCAAGTTTGTTGATTCTAGTAGAATCCTAATCTAGCTTCTTTAACTATGGGCTCTTTTTCCTTAAGATTTTTCAGAACAACTCCTACCTTGGAGCCATATTGGGTGATTTCATTATGATTTTTTCTGTCCAAGTTTTCTACTAATTCTACCGTAGCAACTTTGTTTTCAATGATTTCTAACCTTTGCATAACATGCTCCAAAGTTAAAACGGTCCCATTAACCATAAGAGGTGGTGAGCCAAATAATTCAGTCATAGCGTTATAAGAATCAACGGTGTGGCTACCCAAGAAATTCCCACCGGTAATGGTATCTAAGATAAATCTATTCCACAGAGTTATGCCAATATAAAAATTGCGAAGAAGCACGGAAGTGGAAAGCTTCCTATTAGATCTATTTTGAGCATTGCAAATTCTATACCAGGCATCTTTTAAGTTTTCTTCCATCCTTTGTTTAAAGTTGAGGACCTCACTCTCGGGAGTGGTGATAATGATAGGTGTGCTAGACATGATGACAAGCAAGCGAGCGGCACACGAGCAAACAAGAAGCAAGCGAACGATAAACACACGCCGGAAGAAGGGCGAATAAAACGGCAAGGGTGAAGTGGGGGAGAGGAAAACGAGAGGCAAATAAATGTAATGCGAAGGATAAGGGTTTGTGATAGGTACTTGGTATATGACTTTTGCGTAAGCCTCCCCGGCAACGGCGCTAGAAAATCTTCTTGCTACCTCTTGAACTTGCGTTGTATTCCCTCGAAGAGAAAAGGGAGATGCAGCATAGTAGCGTAAGTATTTCCCTCAGTTTTTGAGAACCAAGGTATCAATCCAATAGGAGACCACGCGCGAGTCCCTCGCACCTGCACAAACAAATAAGAAATTCGCAGCCAACGCGATAAGGGGTTATCAATCCCTTTACGGTCACTTAGAAAGTGAGATCTGATAGAGATGATAGTTTATATATTTGGTATTTTTAGTTTAATAAAACAGCAAATAAAAGTGGTAAAAGTAAAGTGGATGTAGATTGATATGTTGAGAATAGACCCGGGGGCCATAGTTTTCTCTAGTGGCTTTTCTCATGATAGCGATATTCTACGGCGGGTAAACAAATTACTGTCGAGCAATTGATAGAAAAGCGAATAATTATGAGACTACCTAGTCATGATCATTGTATATAGGCATCACGTTCGAGACAAGTAGACCGACTCCGGCCTGCATCTACTACTATTACTCCACACATCGACCGCTATCCAGCATGCATCTAGTGTATTGAGTTTGTAAGAACAGAGTAACGCCTTAAGCAAGATGACATGATGTAGAGGGATAAGCTCAAGCAATATGATATAAACCCCATCTTTTTATCCTCGATGGCAACAATACAATACGTGCCTTGCCGCCCCTACTGTCACTGGGAAAGGACACCACAAGATTGAACCCAAAGCCAAGCACTTCTCCCATTGCAAGAACTATAGATCTAGTAGGCCAAACCAAACCAATAATTCGAAGAGACTTGCAAGGATATTATGATCAGACATAAAAAGTTCAGAGAAGAACCAAATATCTTTCATATATAATCTTGATCATAAACTCACAATTCATCGGATCTCGACAAACACACCGCAAAAAGAGATTACATCGAATAGATCTCCTAGAAGACCGAGGAGAACTTTGTATTGAGATCCAGAGAGAAAGAAGAAGCCATCTAGATACTAGCTATGGACCCGAAGGTCTGAGGTAAACTACTCACAACTCATGGTGAGGGCGATGATGATGATGAAGAAGGCCTTCGTGATGGATCCCCCTCCGGTGGAGCTCTGGAACAGGCTCCAAGATGGAATCTCCACGGGAACAGAAGGTATGGCGGTGGAATTAGGGTTTTCTCTCTGTTCACGGAGTTTCTGGGGTACGTGGACTTATATAGGAAGAAGGAGGGCACTGGGGGCCACTTGAGGAGGCCTCGAGGCAGGGGGGCACGCCCCCCACCCTCGAGGGCAGCTCTCGATCCTCTGACGTGGTTCTCAAGCTTCCTGTGCGTGATTTTCTCCAAAAATATATCTCGCGAAGGTTTCATTCCGTTTGGACTCCGTTTGATATTCTTTTTCTGCAAAACCCTGAAATAGGCAAAAAAACAGCAATATGAACTGGGCCTTTGGGTTAGTAGGTTAGTCCAAAAAATGATATAAAAGTGAATAATAAGGCCCATTAAACATCCAAGACTTCATAAATAATAGCATGGAACAATAAAAAATTATAGATACGTTGGAGACGTATCACTTTCTTCGAGAGGGAAGCCTCTAGTGAAACCTATGGCCCCGGGGTCTATTTTCCATCATATATTTTTAGATCTATAAAACCAAAAACTCAAAAACACTTTGCTGCAATTATTTTGTGTTCACTTTATTTTGTCTTTTACTTTTATTTTAAATCTATCTCTATTATATCTCACTCCTGCAAGTGACCGTGAAGGGATTGACAACCCATTTTCCGCGTTGTGTGGAAGTGTTTGTTAGTTTGTGCAAGTGCATAGATTGGGGACTTGCTTGTGCCACCCACTGGATTGTTACCTTGGTTCTCAGCTGATGGAAATACGTATCTCTACTTTGATGCATCACCCTTTCCTCTTCAAAGAATAAATCAACGCAAGCTCAAGAAGTAGCAGTGCTATAGTGTTAGTCTAGTGTGAAATGAAGAAGGAAAATTAGGGGCTGTTAGTAGGTAGTTAGGAGGTTATTTACTGTTCGTATTTACTGTAAATATAAATAATTTAAAATTAATTTTATTTCATCATCAATGTTTTTATATGTAATTACTATAAGTGTACACGGTAGATCATCAATTTGCAAATTAATTTAAATCGTTTTAGCCATAATCATATGGATAGAAAGAAGGGAAGTTAGGGTATTATAGCTTCTCTAACATTCCTTCTCATTGTTAGAGGATCCGGTTCCGGGGAAGAAGGAGACGAGGACGTTCAGGAGTTGGGAGGAAAATCCCGAACTAATTCTCTGTTAACTTGGCAGTGTCTCCTGCTCTAAGATTTTGTAAATCATCTAACGACAATCGAGATGTTCGAAACCAAACCAAAATCATGACGTTCTGGAGTTAGAGCATCTCTAGCAGACCCCTTAAACCGCGGAACTGAAAACGCGGTTTTCAGTTGCGCAAAACACATTTTAAGGGTCAGTTTAAGCTGCGGCTGAAAAGATCCCTCAAAGTTAAATTGTAAAATCGAATATTTGCTTATATTTTTTCCCACGATTTTTCTTCCTCTCACCCGTGTCCACAGTCAGCTAGCTCGCTCGTACAAAGTCGGCGGATAGCACATAAAACGACAAAATACGGAGTCGTCGATGCCCCGAACGACTCGCACAAAGCTAGCTAGCTCGAATCAATCCAACCCACGAATTACGGAGCAGCCATCGCTGTAGCTAGCTGAATTAGCCTGGGAGCTAGCTAGCTGAATCGATTGGGCGGCCGGCTGGTGTTCGGGGATGGGCAGGGTGGCGCGGACGGCGGATGCGGATATTTCCGTGGTTGTTAGGCTCCCGCCAACTGCTTTCTCTTGATACAGGGCACCGTAGAAGCGGATGTGTAAACTATGTTTTTGCAAATCGGGAGGATCTTTTTACCGCGCCCCTTAAAAAAATTACAGGTCAGAGTTGTTTACGGGTTCTATTCAGGTCTTAATTTTCGCCTCAAACTATAAACCGGTGGTTATTTTACATTTTCGCGCGTTTTAAGGGGCCTGCTGGCTAGAGATGTTGTTATAGAATCCGTAAAAAAGGCAACCACGGCAGTCTGAATCATCCTGAAATTATTTCGGTCAATCAGACAATACTGTCCAGCTATTCATGAGCGTGCAACACTTGGGATTTACCAAAGGGAAACAAAGGAAAGAGGAAAGTTGGATCTCCAAAGAACGTTTACAGACCGCTGGCATTGCCTACGTTAACTGCACCAGAATCTGCGACTGCCAACAACACTGCCATCATACTGGCCGGTTCAGTACAGCCAAGCGGGGATGATGGCTTGGTCGATACGGTGGAAGAACATGCACCAAAGAAGAAAAGAGACACACCTACGACATCAGATAATTCGGCAGGAGCTGCTAGTCAGCCCTGCCGGGAACAATGAGTTGCATAAGTTGGAACTGCCGGGGGCTTGGGAACCCCGAGGCAGTTCGAGAACTTCGCAATGTGGTGAAGCAAGAAGGGCCCGTGCTGGTTTTTTTCATGGAGACGAAGATCAGAGCAAGGAGAGTGGAGGATCTGCGGTACACTCTAGGGTTTGCCGGCAGTTTTGCAGTTGATAGCGATGGCGTCAGTGGGGGCATCGGTCTATTCTGGTCCAACAATGTGCAGGTAGAGCTCCAAAATTATAGTGCCAGCCATATTGATGTGATGGTGCGGGATACATCAGCGGACTCGATAGGATGGCGGTTCACAGGGTTTTATGGAGCACCAAGAGCAACAGATCGTCACCATAGCTGGCGCTTCCTTCGTACCCTACATGGCATTCCTCATGATTCATGGCTTTGTGTTGGGGACTTCAATGAAACCCTATACCCTGACGAACACTTTAGTCGCTCCCCTCGGGCCGAGTGGCAGATGAGGGCGTTTCGTGAAGTTACAAGTGATTGTGAGTTCCAAGACCTCGGTTGGTCCAGTGTTGCGTACACATGGGACAATCGTCAGGCAGGGGACGCAAATGTCAAAGCCAGGGTGGACAGGGCCTTTGCAAATGAGCAATTCAGGCAAAGGTTCGAACATACGCGAGTTCGACATGTGTGTGCGGTGGAGTCGGATCACTGCTTCATCATCACTGAATTCAGACACCACGCATACACGCATCGTTCGACGGGGGCCAAATAGTTTCGGTATGAAAACGTTTGGCAGTCACATCAAGATTATGATCAGCTCATCGCGGACACGTGGAAGAAACAAGTCAGAGCCCCAAGTCTGCAGGGCATCGCCGATTCTCTGGTTGCCCTCCAGCGGCAGCTAGAGCCATGGGGAGTGCGCGAGTTCGGCAGCTTGTCGAGAACTGTGCGCAAACTACAGTCACGTCTAGACAAATTGCGTCAGCGGTCTGTAGGTCGAGGACCTTCAGACGAAGAGAAGATCATCATGAAACAACTTCGAGAAGCTCTCCGTTTGGAGGAAATTTGGATGCGGCAACGATCTCAAGTGCCATGACTGCGAGATGGTGACCGCAACACGGCTTACTTCCAAGCACAAGCTCGACAGCGGAAACGAACAAATAGAATTGCGAATCTCACAAGGGCCGATGGCTCTGTCTGTGCAAGTGACGAGGAGGTTAAAGCAGAAATTAATGCATTCTATCAAGCTTTGTATTTGACATAGGGTCCCAATAATATGGATGTGTTATTATCGCATGTACAATCCCAGGTCACACCGGAGATGAACGACTTCCTAAGTAAACCTTTCGAACCATCCGAGGTCCAGCAAGCTCTATTCCAAATGGCACCTTCCAAGGCGCCAGGGGTGGATGGGTTTACGGCGGGTTTTTCCCAGCGCCACTGGAAGTTACTGCAACACGAAGTTACGGAGGCGGTGCTGGCTTTTCTCAATGGAGGTGA
Source organism: Secale cereale (assembly GCA_902687465.1). NCBI lineage: Eukaryota > Viridiplantae > Streptophyta > Magnoliopsida > Poales > Poaceae > Secale > Secale cereale. The sequence goes on along the minus strand of LR738712.1, from coordinate 620,577,302 downwards.
GCTACCAACGGGGTTCAACGACACTTCCATCACCTTGATCCCTAAGGTACGTCACCCCCAGAGCATCTCACAATATCGTCCAATTGCGCTTTGTCCAGTGCTTTATAAGGTGGCAATCAAAGTGATAGCCAGCAGACTGAGAAGCTGCATGGACGACATTGTTATGAGGAGCAAAGTGCTTTTGTTCCTGGGCGTCTAATCACGGATAACGTGCTAGTTGCGTTTGAAAGTGTTCACACCATGAGGAGGCGAAAGAAAGGAAAGAACTATACATGTGCAGTTAAGCTGGACATGATGAAAGCCTATGACGGGGTAGAATGGCACTTTCTGGAGGTTATGCTACTGAAGCTGGGCTTCAATGCAAATCTGGTGAGGTTGATTAAAAGTGTGTTACTTCTGTTCGATTCTCTGTGCGTGTCAATGGGGAGCTACAACCATACTTTAGCCCTTCCATAGGGTTGTGAGAGGGATGTCCAGCTTCACCATACTTGTTTCTCCTTTGTGCACAAGGGCTCTCATCCTTATTGAAGAATTATGGTCAGTATATTGATCGAGGAATAAGAGTAAGCTTCAGGGCGCCTTGGGTGAATCACCTCTTGTTTGCAGATGACTGCCACATCTTTATCAAGGCGAGTGCAGAAAGTGCAGCAAGACTTAATGACATTCTCGAGATTTATGGTGGAGCTTCGGGATAGTATGTAAACAGAAGCAAGAGCGCAATTTATTTCAGTCCCAACACTCCAGCGAATCTCAGGCGGACACTGAAACAACTACTTCGATTAGAAGTTGAAGCTTTTTCAGAAAGGTATCTTGGTCTTCCCATAGCTGCAGGCAAGATTAACAGTGGCACTTTTGAGCATCTGGGAGACCGAGCACGAGGTAAGATGAATGGTTGGTCAGAGCGGCTGTTTGCTTCTGCCGGACGGGAAACACTCATAAAATCAATAGTGCAAGCTATCCCAACCTTTAGCATGAGCTGTTTCCTTCTGACCAAAAAAGTTTGCAAAAGCTTGACCTCGAGAATGGCGAAGTACTGGTGGGGGAGTTCTTTGGATCGCCGATCTCTACATTGGATTGCTTGGGACAAGCTGGCAACACCCAAACCTAATGGGGGAATGGGTTTTCGCGACATGTGGTTATTTAACCTGGCGTTGTTGGGAAAGCACGGATGGAGATTCATGACTAATTCTATGTCCCTCTGCGCCAAGGTTATGAAAGGTAGATATTTTCCCATTCTGATTTCATGCAAGCTACTGCTCCAAAATCTTCTTCAGCTGTCTGGAGAGCGATAGTAGCAGGATGGAAAGCACTAAATGCAGGGCTTGTGAAGCGAGTTGGTGATGGTACTTCTATTCGGGTGTGGGAGGACAAATGGATGCCTTCCACCAACACCATGACTCCCATACTACGGCCAGAGAACACGACAGTTCATACTGTCAACGACTTAATTAACACTTCAAACTGGTCATGGCGGAGGGATCTGGTTCGGGAAACTTTCATTGCTCCTGACGCCGAGGCCATTCTAAATATACCCTTGCGACGAGGAGGAGGAGATGATTTCCTAGCCTGGGCACATGAGAAGTCAGGCATCTACTCTGTTAAATCGGCGTATTGAGCTCTGGTGAATCAGAAAGAGCGAGTAGCTCTAGAAGAGGGGCAGATTACCGGCACTTCAGCGAATCAACAACAGATGTGGGAAGATGTCTGGAAGCTCAATGTAGTCCCGAAAGTACGAGTCTTCTGGTGGCGTGTTTTGAGGGGTATCTTGCCGGATGAAAGCACCCTGAAGCATCGTCATATCTGAGATATTAGTACCTGCAAGGTGTGTTTTGCCATGGAGGAAGATCTGGAGCACGCACTCCTGCTGTGCTCTCACGCGCGCCGCTTCTGGGAGGAAGCACGGCTGCTCTTTCACATAAACGTCCCGCGGCTGCACCCCCACACTTGGGCCAGGGACATCACATGTGACCAATGATTCTCCAAGAAAGAGAGGGAGATTATTGTCACCATTATGTGGGCCATCTGGACGTCTCGGAACCGTCTAACACATGACATAGAAGGGCGGATCCAGCCAACTCCATTCGGAAGATCAGAGAAGACCTTGCCATTCTCGAACTTCCACGACAGCAAAAACAAGTGCTACTTGGTTATGGCTGGCAACCACTAGAGAACGCTACTATCAAGATCAATACTGACGCAGCAACACATCTTGATGATGGTCATGCGGGAGCGGGTGGACTTACCCGATCTACATCGGCTCTAAAGGGTGCATGGTGCAAGCCAATTCGCGGAGTTACGGATCCTCTTATCGCCGAGGCCATAGCTCTCAAGCAAGGAGTGTTATTTGCTACTTTATGCGGCTACACGCATATCATCATGGAGGCCGACTGTCTACAGGTGGTCAACCTCTGGACCTCGCGCTACACTGACCGGTCGGTGATTGCACCTATCTTAGCAGAAGTTGAAGAGCTAGCTCTTAGTTTTATTTCTTTTCACATTCAATATGTAATGAGATCAGCAAACGGTCCCACACATCTCTGTGCTAAGCGAGGTTGTTCGCTTAATGTGATTGAGAGCTGGTTGGACTCCACTCCTAGCTTCCTGACCAGCAGCTTACTGGCTGACTGCTCGGCGAATGCGTTCGTTGAATAAAGCTCTCAAATTCCCTCGCAGAAACAAAAACAAAAACGAAGGAAAGAGTAGCACGCCACCCAGGGGAAGATAATAATAACAAAAACTAATGATAATACGCCTAGCCACACGCGTACAGAGCCACGACAGTCTGACCAAAATCTGGTACTGGTACGCGTACGGTACGTGTCGACGTCGACGGGGGCCGAGATGGAGTGTCCACATTTCAATGCCGGTGTCCTTGGAAACTTACGATGGGTTTACATATGCATTGCCTCCTGAGGTGGATACATGTCACCTACCTGGATGGCAACGACGCTAATCCATGCACGTCCAGTCGAAGAAGTTGCACCGCAGCGCGGTGGCGCGTACGCTTACAAAAATCCAAACCCGGAAGCTTCTCACCAAACACTACTCCTTTTTTTACAATAGGATTGTTCATTGTCTGATGGTCCTCGCCGGCTAATGTTTACTGCCGATGGTAACTTGGACCGCAAGGGAATGTGCTGGATCCTACGCGAGTCCGCGTGTTGTCTACCGGAATTGACGTTTGGACTTTGGCGTTTCTGATCTCCTGCTATGCTGCAGATCTGCCGGCATATTTCCGTGGCATCTTCACCGTCTTGCATGCGCTGCCTTGCTGCTGAAGTAATGGTTAGACATGCCTAGAATCATTTTATGGCTAGTTAACAGCATTGACCAATTAGCATCCATTTGTTGGAAAATGCCAAATGGAGACCGAGCTCCATGAAGGACTTAATTTGAAAACTTCAAGATTCAAAAATTTTAGTTTCAAAAAATTCCAAAAAAATACACATATACCTAGAGAATGTACATGTGTGTAAATTTTCAAGTTGAAATACGTTAAAATAAGATCTACAAAAAAAATCCGGGGCTTTTTAGCATATGCAGTGTTCATCCTCAAAGTTCATGATCTTTTTGTACATACAAATTACTTCCTTGTATAGTACATGTGTATTTTTTCCAAAAAAATTAGAAACTAAAAAGTTTGAATTTTGAAATATTCAAAATTAAGGCCTCCGTGGAGCTTGGTCCAAAATGCCCTAATCCCATTTGTTTGTACATACTATAAGTTAGTTAATTTTATATGCCTATAGATATAGATGTGTTGATCACTCGGTCTTCGAGGAAATGTTTCCAAAGAATGGGAGTATTGTACTCCTCGAGATTAATATCTTCCTAATTAGATTCTTTGATGTAGAGAATTGTAATCTATATGAACCTTTTCCAATGATTTACTTGCACTATGCATCGCGGTAAAATTTACATCGATTCTAACCTCTTGGAAAAAATCTATGTTTTCAGGAATCAAACACCATTTAACCAATTCAAAAGATGCCATGGCATGATAACCAACCTATGATTGAATGCTTAGGAGGACAGTGTTACCCCCTGGCCACCAGGGATCAGACTCTAGGTTTGACACTCTTGTGTTTTATATAGGCGAAATATACTTTCAGTGGAGGCAACATTTTCTGTCGATAGTGATGCACCCGTGGTGACTTCGTCAATCTCAAGAATCATCTGATCGGTCTCTCAGAGGTGTTCATGGGATGAATGTATGTGTTTGTACTGTGTTTCTAAAAAATATCATGACATTTCAATCGTGTTCCCTGTTTTGAGAATCCTACAAACAGTAGAGGTTCTCATTTGCATCCAGTGTGAATCAATACAAGAAGCCAAGCACTATCGTCAACCATAGTACTAACTTTATAGTGGTCAACGCCTTTTTATAAGTATTTTGCTTAATCTTGTTGGGATTCTAAAAAATTAAATTCATTTGGGTCACACAGGCCCTAAGGACCATCGTTCTGAGACTTTATATTCATAGCTTGGATATTTTTGGACCATATACATATATTTCTTATCTTTGGGCTGAAAATGATAGTGAAAGTAATGGGACAAGATGTTGTGAACCTCAAGGAGTAATGTGATAACCTTTTTAATTTTGAAGAAAACATTGAACATGAAAAATATAGCCTTGCATACTGTGGAGGCTACCATCAATACATCTACTCTTCTGCCTCGGCCTATGCAACTCAACTCCATGGACCTCACCGTAGGTTTGTCTCCTCCAAGAATTGGATTTCGCATTCGAAGCCCAAATACAATGTTTTTCGCACGGCTTGTTCTCCAGGACAAAATTCTTACTATGGATAGGCTTGCCGCTTGTAGATGGCCCCATGACCCAATGTGCTAGCTCCGCCTCTAGGCTCTAGAAATGGTTATACACCTTTGCCAGGATTGTCCTTTATCCATTGTTGTTTGGAACCGTGTGAGCACCTGGACTGGTGACAACCTAGTTGTGTCTGTTGGAAATATGCCCTAGAGGCAATAATAAAATGATTATTATTATATTTCCTTGTTCATGATAATTGTCTGTTATTCATGCTTGAATTGTATTATCCGGAAACAGTGATACATGTGTGAATACATAGACCACAACGTGTCCCTGGTAAAGCATCTAGTTACTAGCTCGTTGATCAACAGATGGTCACGGTTTCCCGACCATGGACATTGGATGTCATTGATAACGGGATCACATCATTAGGAGAATGATGTGATGGACAAGACCCAATCCTAAGCCTAGCACAAGATCGTGTAGTTCCTAATGCTAAAGCTTTTCTAATGTCATAGTATCTTTTCCTTAGACCATGAGGTTGTGCAACTCCCGGATATCGTAGGAATACTTTGGGTGTGCCAAACGTCACAACGTAACTGGGTGGCTATAAAGGTACGCAACGGGTATCTCCGAAAGTATCTGTTGAGTTGGCACGAACCGAGACTGGGATTTGTCACTCCGTATGACGGAGAGGTATCTCTGGGCCCACTCGGTAAGACATCATCATAATGAGCTCAATGTGACTAAGGAGTTGGTCAAGGGATGATGTATTACGGAACGAGTAAAGAGACTTGCCATGACGAGATTGAACAAGGTATAGGTATACCGACGATCGAATCTCGGGCAAGTATTGTACCGATAGACAAAGGGAATTGCATACGGGATTGAGTGAATCCTTGACATCGTGGTTCATCCGATGAGATCATCGAGGAACATGTAGGAACCAACATGGGTATCCAGGTCCCGCTGTTGGTTATTGACCGGAGAGTCGTCTCGATCATGTCTACGTGTCTCCCAAACCCGTAGGGTCTACACACTTAAGGTTCGGTGATGCTAGGGTTGAAGAGATATATGCACACGGTAACCTGAATGTTGTTTGGAGTCTCGGATGAGATCTCGGACGTCATGAGGAGTTCCAGAATGGTCCGGAGGTAAAGAATTATATATAGGAAGTCCAGTTTCGGACATCGGGAGAGTTTCCGGGATCACTGGTAGTGTACCGGGACCACCAGAAGGGTCCCGGGGGTCCATCGGGTGGGGCCACCTGTCCCGGAGGGCCCCATGGGCCGTAGGGGGAGGGGAACCAGCCCATAGTGGGCTGGCGCACCCCCTAGGGCCCCCCCTGCGCCTAGGGTTAGAAACCCTAGGGGTGGGGGCGCCCCACATGCCTTGGGGGGGCAAGCCTCCCCCCTTGGCCGGCGCCCCCCTCGGAGATTGCATCTCCTAGGGCCGGCGCCCCCCTGGCCCCTATATATAGTGGGGGAGGGAGGGTAGCCACACCCTTGCTCCTAGCGCCTCCCTCTCCCTCCCGTTACACCTCTCCCTCCTCCCGCGGTGCTTAGCGAAGCCCTGCAAAATTTCTGTTGCATCCACCATCACGCCGTCGTGCTGCTGGATCTCCATCAACCTCTCTTTCCCCCTTGCTGGATCAAGAAGGAGGAGACGTCGCTGCACCATACGTGTGTTGAACGCGGAGGTGCCGTCCGTTCGGCGCTGGGATCATCGGTGATTTGGATCACGACGAGTACGACTCCATCATCCACGTTCTCTTGAACGCTTCCGCTCGCGATCTACAAGGGTATGTAGATGCACTCCTTTATCCCTTGTTGCTAGATGACTCCTTAGACTGATCTTGGTGAAGCGTAGAATTTTTTTGAATTCTGCTACGTTCCCCAACAGTGGCATCTGAGCTAGGTCTTTGCGTAGCATCTTGCATGAGTAGAACACAAAGCAGTTGTGGGCGTAGATTTGTTCAATTCTCTTGCCGCTACTAGTCCAATCTTGATTCGGCGGCATCATGGGATGAAGCGGCCCAGACCGACCTTACACGTACGCTTATGTGAGACAGGTTCCACCAACTGACATGCACTAGTTGCATAAGGTGGCTAGCGGGTGTCTGTCTCTCCCACTTTAGTCGGATCGGATTAGATGAAAAGGGTCCTTATGAAGGGTAAATAGAAATTGGCATATCACGTTGTGGTTTTGGCGTAGGTAAGAAACGTTCTTGCTAGAAACCTATAGCAGCCATGTAAAACTTGCAACAACAATTAGAGGATGTCTAACTTGTTCTTGCAGCATGTGCTATGTGATGTGACATGGCCAAGAGATGTGATGAATGATATATGTGATGTATGAGATTGATCATGTTCTTGTAATAGGAATCACGACTTGCATGTCGATGAGTATGACAACCGGCAGGAGCCATAGGAGTTGTCTTATTTTTTGTATGACCTGCGTGTCACTAAATAACGCCATGTAATTATTTTACTTTATTGCTAAACATTAGCCATAGTAGTAGAAGTAATATTTGGCGAGACGACTTCATGAAGACACGATGATGGAGATCATGGTGTCATGCCGGTGACAAAGATGATCATGGTGCCCCGAAGATGAAGATCAAAGGAGCAAAGTGATATTGGCCATATCATGTCACTTTATGTGATTGCATGTGATGTTTATCATGATTATGCATCTTATTTGCTTAGAACGACGGTAGTAAATAAGATGATCTCTCACTAAAATTTCAAGAATTGTGTTCCCCCTAACTGTGCACCGTTGCTAAGGATCGTTGTTCTGAAACACCACGTGATGATCGGGTGTGATAGGCTCTAACGTTCGCATACAACGGGTGTAAGCCAGATTTACACACGCAATACACATAGGGTTCACTTGACGAGCCTAGCATGTACAGACATGGCCTCGGAACACGGAAGACCGAAAGGTCAAACATGAGTCGTATAGAAGATACGATCAACATGAAGATGTTCACCGTTGATGACTAGTCCGTCTCACGTGATGATCGGACACGGCCTAGTCGATTCGGATCATGTTTCACTTAGATGACTAGAGAGATGTCTATCTGAGTGGGAGTTCATTAAATTTGATTAGATGAACTTAATTGTCATGAACTTAGTCTAAATTCTTTACAATATGTCTTGTAGATCCAATGGCCCACGCTCAACGCGTTCCTAGATGTAACGCCCGGGTAATCACGCTACAGTAATTCCCTGCTAATGATGCCACGTCATCGTGTTATTGTTGATAGCATCACGCTAATTGAAAACCCCGTTCGAAATAAGAACCCGAAAAAGAAATAAACAAAATAAGTTTTCAAAATGATAATTAAAAATGTTCGGGCGGTGCTAAATATTGCAAGATCAATTATGGACTAGTTATTACAATTTCTAAAATTGCCTAAGTATTTTAAATAAAGTAAAACAGAAAAGGAATAATTAAATAAAAGAAAAGGAAAAGCAAACAACAAAATAAAATAAAAACTAACCTAACCTAACCTACTAGGCCTCGGCCCACTACCATCTAAACTACCTATAACCCCACCCCTCGGTGGGATATTTTCTCCACCGACACTTTCCCCCCCCCCCC
>LR738712.1:620539548-620568698 GCA_902687465.1 Secale cereale | reverse complement strand
CGAAGCAACCACCCACTGCCCCTGCGCGCCCCGCCGCCCCCAGGCTCGCCGGACCGCCGCTCCGGCCACTTCCCCACCGGCGCCCCGTCGTGCCCAGCCACCTGCGCCCTCCGCCTGCTCCAACTGCCGGCCGCGCACGCCGTTCTCCCCGCCGTCGCCTGCAGCCCCCGCGCCAGCGCCGCCTGCCGCCCCCGGCCACCATGGCCCCGCGACGCTGCTGTCCGGCGCCCCCGGCCCGCGCGCGTCGCCCCGCGCCTGCCGTCCGCGGCCACCGCCGCCCGCTCCTCCCGCTCGCCTGGCACCTCCGCCACCACGCCGCAGCCCCGCACCCGCGGCCCCTCCCCGCCTCCTCTGGCCGCCGGCCGCGCCTGCCGGCCGCACCGACCGGCCGCACCGCGGCGGCCTCGCCCTGCCACTCCGGCGCCGCGCCGGCGGCCTGCCTACGCCCCGCCGCGCCGGCGGCCTCGTCCCGCGCCACTGCGGGCGAGCGCTCGCTCGGGTCCGCCCGACCCGCCCCAGTGCCCGAACCCGCTTGGCCCCTCTGGGCCAATGACAAGGGGGGCCCGCCCCCCAGAACAAAAAAAAAGAAGAAAAGAAAAAAAAGGTTTTAAAATAATAATAATAATAATAATAATAATAATAATAATAATAATAATAAATATTTTAATTAATTAATTAATTAAAAAATTAATTAAGTTAATTAATTACATTAGATTAATCTGATCAGTAATTAACCTAATCTATAATTAACTAAAACATAATTAAATTAACTAAACTGTTAGTTAGTTTACTGCCTATGACACACGGGCCCCACTGGTCAGTTTGACCAGTCAATCATGATGACGTCAGCATGATGTCATGCTGATGTCATAAATCATTTTTCGAATTAATTTAATTAATATTAAATTCCAGAAATTAATAAAACCTTTAGAAAATCATATCTTTTAAACCGTAACTCGGATGAAAATAATTTATATATGAAAGTTGCTCAGAATTTCGAGACGCATCCGAATACGCAAACCGTTCGTCCACCACACATCTCTAGCATACCGAACCCGCAACTTTCCCCCTCCGTTTCATCCGCCCGAAAACGCGAAACACCGGGAATACTTTCCCGGATGTTTCCCCCCTTCGTCAGTATCACCCGATACTGCGTTAGGGCACACTTAGCACCGTTACATGTCATGTCATGCATCGTCATGCATCTGTTTGCATTGTATTCAATGTTTCTTCCCCCTCTTCTCTCCGGTAGACTACGAGACCGACGCTGCTGCTGCCCCGATCGACTACGGTGTTGACGACCCCACTTTGGCTGCCGAGCTTCCAGGCAAGCCCCCCCTTGATCAACCTGATATCGCCTACTCTTCTCTCTACTGCTTGCATTAGAGTAGTGTAGCATGTTACTGCTTTCGATAATCCTATTCTGTTGCATAGCCTGTCATTGTTGCTACCACTGTTGATACTTTACCTGCAATCCTAAATGCTTAGTATATGATGCTAGTATTCCATCAGTGGCCCTACACCCTTGTCCGTCTGCCCTGCTATTCTATCGGGCCGTGATCACTTGGGGGTGATCACGGGTATATATTGCATACACATATACATGATACATGTTGTGACTAAAGTCGGGTCGGCTCGTTGAGTACCCGCGGTTGATTCACGGATTGGGGGCTGAAAGGACATACTTTCCCGACGGCCCTCTGTGTGGATCTTTGCGGCGGAGCGACATGGGAGGTTGAGACACCCAGTGGAGAGGTGGCCTGGCCCTGGTCGTTGTCCGCGGTTAATTCATAATAACACGCTTAACGAGTTTGGATATTTGATCCGAGTCTGGCCATTTGGTCTATACGCACTAACCAGCTACGTGGGAATAGTTATGGGTACTCGACGTCGTGGTATCAGCCGAAGCCTTTTTGACGTCAGCGGTTTAGCGGCGCGCGCCGGGTTGGACCGCGTAACGCAACTTCCTTAGTAATGGAGGTTGCTAGGTCTACTCACCGGCCGCGTACGCAACGTGCAGGTGTGCGTTGGGCGATGGGCCCGGACCCCTGCGCGCCTAGGACTTAGACCGGCGTGCTAACCTCTCTGCTGTGCTTAGGTAGGGCTGCGACGTGTTGATCTTCCGAGGTCGGGCATGACCCTGGAAAGTGTGTCCGGCCAAATGGGATCAAGCGTGTTGGGTTATGTGGTGCACCCCTGCAGGGAAGTTAATCTATTCGAATAGCCGTGTCCCTCGGTAAAAGGACGACCCGGAGTTGTATTCCGACCTCATGATAACTAGAACCGGACACTTGATAAAACACACCCAGATGAGTTCCAGATATAACTCGGTGGTTGCTCTCTCACAGGGTGATGTGCGGGAGAATCGCCGAGTAGGATTATGCTATTCGATGTTACTTGGTGAACTTACCATCTATTCTCTTCTACTGCTGCAAGATGGAGGCTGCCAGAAGCGTAGACTTCGTTCGGATTAGCTATCCCCCTCTTATTCCCGCTTGCTGCAGTTCAGTCCACCGATATTACCCATATCTTTGTTACCATTGCATTTGTAGTATAGATCCTTGCTTGCGAGTACTTTGGATGAGTACTCACGGTTGCTTTGCTCCCCCCCCCCCTTTTCCCCCTTCTGTACCTTCTTCTCGGATGATGCAACCAGATGGTGGAGCCCAGGAGCCAGACGCCACCTACGACGACTCCTACGACACCGGAGGCGCCTACTACTACGTGCAGTCTGCCGACGACGACCATGAGTAGTTAGGAGGATCCCAGGCAGGAGGCCTGCTCCTCTTTCGATCTGTATCCCCGTTTGTGCTAGCCATCTTATGGCACCTTGTTTAACTTTATGTCTGTACTCAGATATTTGTTGCTTCCGCTGACTTGTCTATGATCGAGCACTTGTATTCGAGCCCTCGAGGCCCCTGGCTTGTAATATGAAGCTTGTATGACTTATTTTACTTTTAGAGTTGTGTTGTGATATCTATCAGTGAGTCCCTGATCTTGGTCGTACACATTTGCGTGCATGATTAGTGTACGGACAAATCGGGGGCGTCACAAGTTGGTATCAGAGCCGACTGCCTGTAGGAATCCCCCTTCCACACTCCTTGGCCGAAGTCGAGTCTAGACATTGCAAAACTTTTACTAACATGGCTGTGTGGCTTACGGGCCCACGTCACCATTTGGGTGGTACTAGATTCTTTTACTCCTCGATCTATACTCCGGGATTCTGAACACTCTCCTATTTCGGGTAAAATGATTTTACTAACTCTAACATTAGGATCCCCGAGACCCCTCACCCCAAAGTTGGATTAGCCATAGTTATTGTTTAGAATAGAATTTTGCATAATCCCCACATTGTCATTTGACTCCTTTGAAACATCTTTGTTTTCGGATGGAACCCACGAGGCAGGTCGTGCACCACACGCAGGCCTTTGGTGCCTCGGGATCACCTGCTGTGCTAGTTGAGATGATGACCTATCTGGGTTATCGCTGGCACCCTGAGTATACCGTGTACGAGCAGTACCAGGACTTTAACCAGGAGCAGTATCGTGCCATCGTCCGCCTCTACTCGCGAGCAGATTACTCCTCTACTGTGCTACACACCGCTCATGGTGTTGGAGTGACCGTCGATATGGCAGTTCACGATGCTGCTTACGCTGCTCTGACACGCCTTCGTGGAGAGTATCGGGCGTTGGACACTTCCCCTTTCAGGCACGTTGCTATCGCCTCCGACGATGGAGCGGAGGGATACTACACTGCTGCCTACTCCACCCTCACCCGTGAGCCCTTCCATCATCGGAACCTTGTTCTGCATGCTGATGGGCTGGATCGAGCTAACCGAGATCTTCGCCACGAGTTGTACACCACCCGTCAGCACCTGTGCCGCGCCTTGACGCTGTTGCACCCCTTTGTCCTATCTGGACAGCTGCCTCCTACTGTGCTCTACCCAGCTAGGACCGTGATGCCTCCTGGTGTCGGTTGGCCAGATGTGGGAGGCGACACTCCCGCACCTGGTCCTCTGTTGCCATGTGGACGTCGGGTCCTGCACCGGAGTATCCACGGCCCTCAGGTTGATGGCGTGGAGGACTTCTCGTTGCAGCACTGCCAGCTGTCAGGCTACCTTTACCTCCACAGTACCGCCTGGGACTGATGTAGTCTTGCTTACTAGTACTAGATGCATTCGCCGCGAGCCTGCGTGCCGCCTATGATGTCCTTAGTTATGTACTGACCTCTGTGTACTGAACTCTATGCATGCACCCCTTATGTAATATATGCCGACTACTATGTGGTATTTTTACGTGCTTCTTTCATTATGCATGTTTCATTCATGAATGATTCCTGTGTTTGCAAATTTCTCAATGCTGAACTACCCCTGTTATATATTAGCAGGTTGGTTAGACCAGCTGGCAGTGGTGGCAATGCCCCACCACCGCCCGAATACATGGCCGGTATGATCCAACAGTTGGAGATGAATCGCCAGTTCATGGAGACTGTCATGGCTCAGTTCCCTCATCCCAACGTGGGTCAGCAGCAAGGCGTAGTGACACTGAATGACTTTGCTCGCCTCAACCCATCCATTTACCGCAGCTCAACTCAGCCTCTTGATGCTGATGACTGGCTCCGTGACATTGCTTTTGAACTGGAGTCTGCTGGAGTTGCCGCTGCCAACTATGTCACCTTTGCGGCATACTATCTGAAGGGTCCCGCTGCTCAATGGTGGGACAGCCACAGGCGTACACTGCCTGCTGGAACAATCATCACTTGGCCGGAATTCCAAACTGCCTTCCGTGCCCGCTTCATTCCTCAGGGAATCATGGATAGGAAGAAACGTGAGTTCCGCAACCTCACCCAGGGTAACAAGACTGTGGATGCTTATCAGCGGGAGTTTCTGGACTTATCCCGCTATGCTGAAGAAGACATTGCCACTGATGCTCGTAGACAGGAAAAGTTCCGTGACGGACTTCAGGCTGACATCAAGCTCGCACTTCTGGTGCATGACTTTGGAGATTTCGCCACCTTGGTGAACAAAGCCATCCAGGTTGAGACTGGTCTGCAGGAACACCACAGCACTATCAGGCGCAACCGTGAACCAAGCTCATCCTCGGGCCCTCCCTCACAGAAGCGTAGGGTCTGGATTCCCAACAATGTGTACCGTCCAGCTGCACCTGCTCCAAGGCAGTCCTATGCTGCACCTCGCCTGCCTCCACCACCTAGGCAGCCGAGACTTCCAGCTGCACCACTCCCAACTCCTGCTTCTGCCCCCAATGATGGTCTGTGCTACAAGTGTGGTCAGCCAGGACACCTTGCCAGGAACTGCTTCCAGAATCAGAACCAGCTTGCACTGCCTACAGCTGGTCGTGGGAACAATCAGCCCCGCAACAACAATGCCAAGCCTTATGGCCGTGCTCAGGCCAACCACGTTGATCTCAATGAAGCTCAAGACCAACCTGCTACCGTGATGGGTACTCTCCTTGTTAATTCAGTACCTGCATCTGTTTTATTCGATTCAGGAGCATCGCATTCATTCATGTCAGAAGATTTTGCATATAAGCACGACATTAGATGTGATGAAATGAACACTTCGGTAGTGGTAAAAAACCCTGCCGGCCAATGTCAAACCTCTATGGGTTGTCACGACGTTCCCATTGAAATCGAAGGGTTGGAGTTCTATGCCTCTCCCATTATCCTGAAGTCGTCCAACATCGACCTCATTCTGGGAATGGATTGGCTAAAAGCCCATACTGCTTCTATAGTTTGCGCCACCAAGACAGTCCACCTGTTACACCCTTCCAATGAGATAGTAAGCTATCAAGCTTGTCTGGATCAAAATGCTGAAGCACGTCTTTATGCATTGAATGCATTGAACGCTTCCCCACTCGAGGGCATCGAAAACATTCCCATCGTGCGCGAGTTCCAGGACGTCTTTCCTGAGGAACTTCCAGGGATTCCCCCTGCTAGAGCTGTCGAGTTTATCATCGACTTGAAACCAGGCACCACTCCTATAGCCAAACGACCCTACAAGATGCCACCTCATGAACTCATTGAGCTTAAGGAGGAAATCGACAAATCTCTTGCTAGTGGTTTCATCCGCCCGAGTTGTTCTCCTTGGGAAGCACCTTCCCTCTTTGTCAGGAAGAAGGATGGGACAAACCGATTGGTCCAAGATTACCGTCCTATCAACCAAGCAACTATTCAGAACAAATATCCGCTTCCTCGGATCAATGATCTGTATGATCAACTGGCTGGTTCATCAGTGTTCTCTAAACTCGACTTGAGGTTGGGTTACCACCAGATCCGTGTTCGTGAAGAGGATATTCCAAAGACCGCCTTTGTAACTCGATATGGTTCCTTCGAGTACACCGCCATGTCATTCGGCTTGACCAATGCTCCAGCTACATTCTCTCGCCTGATGAATTACATATTCATGGAATACCTCGACAAATTCGTCGTGGTTTATCTGGATGATATCCTTGTATTCTCCAAGAATAAGGAAGAACATGCTGAACATCTTCGCCTTGTACTGGAAAAGCTTCCAGAGCATCAACTTTATGCTAAGTTTTCCAAGTGCGAGTTCTGGCTTCCTGAAGTAACCTACCTTGGTCATGTCATCTCCAAGGATGGTATTGCCGTCAACCCTGAACGAGTTCAGGCCATTCTCGATTGGACCCCTCCGAAGAATGTCAAGCAAGTCAGAAGTTTTCTCGGTCTCGCCAGCTATTGCCGTCGATTCGTCGAGAACTTCTCCAAGATCGCCAAGCCTCTGACTGGTCTACTTCACAAGGGCGTCAAGTTCGATTGGACAGAAAAATGCCAGGAAAGTTTCCAGGCACTTAAGGACAAGCTGACTTCTGCTCCAGTGCTTGCCCCACCTGATACTAAGAAGGACTTCGTCATTTACTGCGACGCTTCTCGTCAAGGATTAGGCTGTGTCCTAATGCAAGAGCGCAGGGTAATTGCTTATGCCTCTCGTCAATTGCGTCCTCATGAAGAGAACTACCCAGTTCACGACCTTGAGCTTGCTGCTGTCATTTATGCGCTAAAACAGTGGCGACATTACCTTCTCGGTAATCGTTGCGAGATATTCACCGACCATCAAAGTCTGAAGTACCTGTTTACTCAACCAGACCTGAACCTCCGTCAGCAGAGATGGATGGAGACCGTAGCAGATTTTGACTTGGGTATTTCCTATACCCCGGGCAAGGCTAATGTGATGGCTGATGCCTTAAGCCGCAAGTCATATTGCAACCACCTCCAGGTTCACAAGGTTCAGTCCTCGCTCGTTGAAGAATTCAGAAAGCTGAACCTCCATATTGTTCCTCCTGGGGCACTCGCCCCCCCTCCCCTAGAGTCCCGCCAGATGAATCTTCGTGTTGTTCCTCAGGGTTCTCTAAATACCCTGGTTGCCGAACCAGATCTTGTGGACGGTATCAAGACTATTCAAGGTTATGACTCCGAAGTCGAGAAGATTAAACTCTATCTCAAAAGGGGAAAGCCCTCATTTTTCACTGTTGACGATGATGGCGCGTTATACTTCAAAGGCCGCTTAGTGGTACCATGTTCGAAGAAAAACCTGGATATGACTCCAAGGGTTATGAAAGAGGCTCATGATACACCTTTGACTATTCATCCTGGTAGTACCAAGATGTACCAAGACATTCGTCAGAGATTCTGGTGGTCTAATATGAAGCAAGACATTGCTCGTTATGTTGCAGAGTGTGACGTTTGCCGTCGTATCAAAGCAGAACATCAAAGGCCTGCTGGAACTTTGCAACCTATCTCTATTCCCGAATGGAAATGGGACCATGTTGAAATGGACTTCGTCACTGGATTTCCCAAATCGCAGAGAGGTAATGATGCAATTCTTGTCGTCATTGACCGGCTTTCTAAAGTGGCACATTTTCTAGCAGTCAAAGAAACAATTACTGCTAGTCAGCTGGCAACTCTCTACATGTCCAGAATTGTTTCACTTCACGGTATTCCACTGGTTATCAGTTCAGACCGTGGCAGTTTATTCACTTCAAGATTCTGGGCAAGTTTCCAAGAAGCTATGGGAACACATCTGTCATTCAGTACTGCCTTTCATCCTCAGTCGCAAGGGCAAGTTGAACGCGTCAACCAAGTTCTCGAAGACATGCTTCGAGCTTGTGTTATTTCCTTCGGCAAGAAATGGGAGGAATCTCTCCCGTATTGTCAGGACCGGTTTTCCAGGACATTAATTTCCCAGTAAACGGCCCTTGTGCTCACCAGCCCCAGGATTACTGTTAGCTGATGAGACACAAACTTGATACAGAAATTCCAAGCAAAATACAAAATATGTAGTACAAGACCATTCTGGTCCATGAGTACAACAGAAGGGGTTCTAGTAGTTGATGGCGGAAGCGATTTGCGATACATCAGCGTCTATGGGACTCCATTTCCCACAGGAACAGCTGACCTGGATAATTCCTATCTTCGTGAGGCTGCTATCACCGTTGCCTAGGTTCCGGGGCTGCCATCGCAGCGCTCCTCTCCAAGCAAGAAATCTGGCCAAGACAATAGCCAGGGACAAGCCAGTGAGTACTTTGAATGTACTCGCAAACATTATGAACACAGGTAAAATATAACAAATGACATTCATGCTCTGAAATATTCTATGATCACTTCGTTAGTCGCGAAATAAAAATTCATGACGCAAGCATGTTATTCTTATAAACCATGGATAAGTAATCAAGAACAAAAATAAAATGCACCGATCGGGTGTCTGAAGCGACGCCTCGAAAGGATAAAAAAAAATAAAACATGCCTCAGTCGGACATCTGAGCGACGTCTCATAAAGGGCTTATAAAGAGAATAAAGACAAACATGCCACAGTCGGGCGTCTGAGCGACACCACATAAAGGGCTTATATGAAAAATAAAACACAAGCATGCCACAGTCGGGCGTCTGAGCGACACCACATAAAGGGCTTATATGAAATATCCAGGAGGTAGAACCATCCCAGGGATACTCAATAATTCAAACAATACAAGTGGTTAGTCCATAATAATAATAGTCATAATCCTCACAAGTCACAGGTTATGATCCATGTTCTGGCTTAGGGGTTTTCCTCCGAAGACCGACACTAAGACCGACACTTGACCCATCCCAGACTGTAATCCTTAACCGCGGACACGGCTATTCGAATAGATATAACCTCTGCAGAGGGTGTACTCTTTACCCACGAGTAACGGTTTCCTTTAGTCCACCGGGACTAATTCCATTTACGGTCTTTTAGTTGAAAACACACCTGACCCGCACACACCAGCTTAACTTACCGGTGTCTGGAATCACCCACGACACCTGTTGAGTAAAACTCTAAGTGGGGAGGCTACAACCTCGAGTAGCATGGGATCACAGAATTTATAATGCGCGCGAACTAGGGGAGCTACCCCCTCGGCTCCAACCGGAAACACCCATGCCCCCGGACCAGGTGGCATGCCTACCGGATGCAGCCGGTATCTTCCACCATGGCCTCTCTGTACGGTGTGTGCCAAGAAAGGGGTTGACAACTTACTGGACTGTACCCTACCTGCGGCAGGGACAAGTGGTAGTACGAAACAGTATGGGGGTTACCGGAACAAGACTCGATCTATGGTCGACTCAGGAGGTTAAAGTATCACCTGCGTGATTAGCATAGTAAATATATCTCACACCAACAGACAGAATCACCACTTATCATACCTCAACATGCCTTACTGACTATACTCGTCTCAACGAAATATCAGTAGCAAGCTCGTGTCTACCCAAGACAGAGACTTTCCCGGATTCCTTCCAGTAGGCATGAGAGGTAGACGAGGGTGAATGCTATCACCAGTATATCAATTTCCAACAGCCAGGAATCTTCATCATGCACTCATGAGCATGATCATACCATCACATAAAATAACTAGTACTCCGTGTCAAGGTGGGGTTGTAAACGTGTCAAACAACACACAATAATATTATGCCGGGGTTCAGAATGCTTGCCTCTTAAGTGCATACAAGTGGAGGGTACTCATGAAAGTTTTCTTCTCCCTCCATATCCCTATTTTTAAATGAATTCAAATTAATACATATACTAAAAACAGAACAAAAAGTTGTCCTAATTATTTTTGAAATAAATCTTAAAATAAACTAGGTGAAATTTGAGAGTGGTAGGAAAAAGAATCAACTCATTTGGAGTTTTATTTGAAAAGATATGCCCAGTCAAAGTTTAGTCAAAGTTCTGTTTTAAATAAAAACAGAAAAGGAAAACTGTTTTGAACGAAATGCGCTTTCAAACAGAGGAAACGTACTCGGTGGGGGTGCGCTTTCACTTAAGCCAGCGAGGGTCGGCTCGGGGTCACTGACAGTGGGTCCCTCGGGCCCACTGGTCGGGTTTGACCAGTCGCCCGTGTCCCCTTCCTCCTCTGGCCGAGCCGAGGCAGGGCTCCGGCGATCCTCGCCGGCGGACGACGGGTCCTAGGAGCCATCCGAGGGGGGGAAAGGATCCGCCGCTCCAGGGCGATCCTCCCAGCGGTCGAAAGTTTCTCGGGGGCGAAGGGGTTCGCCGGCGGCGAGCTCTGCGGCGGACGGCGCCTCGGGATGATTTGGGGTCTCGGGCTACGGCGGTGATGGAGCTCGGTTGAGTGGTCGGGGAGCTTCGTGGTGTCAAGGGGAAATCAATGGAGGCACTGGATGGGTGGGGGAGAGCCTGGTCACATCGAATGTTGCCGGCACCTGGCGGCGGCCGTGGTTGCCGGAGATGGAGAAGACTGCCTTCTCCAGATGGTTTTGAGCGAGGGGAAGAACTATGCGGCTTGCCTGAGGATCTGGACGAGCTCATGGGCTCCTTTTATAGCGCCAGCAGGTCGGTTTCGCGGCTCCGAGGATAAGAACGGCGGCGGCCGAGGATAAGCTCGACGGTCTGTTGCACGGGGCGACGTGGCGATGGCCGCAGCTAGCGGGCGCGTTCGAGGACGAGTTCGAGCTGTTCCTTGGGCGAGCTGGCGAGCGGAGGACGCTTGGACGGTGCTGTCCATGGCAGGAGCGGACGCGGCCGCAGGCGTGCCGCCAAGAAGCTTGCTGCAGCGACGCTGTAGGGAGCCAGGGGGCGGTCGAGTGCGGGCGAGACACGGCTGCACCAGTGGATTAGATCGAACTCGAGGGATGCTTATCCAGGGGCGAGTCGGTTCGGGCGCGAGCACGTGCAAAACGCGCGCTCTGCTCGCGCTCCGGGCATGCACGACAGGTGCTCGGCGAAATGCCAAGGCATGCTAGAGGTCTAGGGTGAGGCTGCCAATTAACAGGAGGGTTAGGGTGAAGGCAATAGGTCTAATTGACATGGTTGTAGGGTCAGGGAACCAAGTTCCCAATGTAATCACAAAACTATGCCAATTCTGACCAGACACACAAAGTGCTCGACAGAATGCCATGGGCATCTAGGCATTTCTTCTGGTGGCCAAAAACTCCAGGTTGGGGTCTCTTTAGATGATAAAGAGGGTGGCAAGGTTAGCTAGTCAAAAGCCAAAACTTCCTAGTGCAAGTTTTTGAGAAAACTAAATCTGGACAGAAAGTGTATGCCATCATTGCATGGACCAAAAATATACCAATGGGTCCAATCTCCTGGACTTAAGAGTTTGGTAGGGTGGACTACAAGCAGGAGAAAAATTTAGAGGCAAAAGGGCAAGCAAAAATGGAGCTGTAGTACAAACCACCAAACTGGACCAGAACACAAATGAGGGTGGTTTGCTCAAATTTTTCAAAGAACACCAGTAGGCTTTTGCATAGAAATGAATCATATACCTCTACCAACATCCCCAAATTTTGGTGGAATTTTTAAATGAATTTATAAAAGGGTTGCAGTGCAAAAGAGACTCTAAAACTTATGAGAAACCAAATAAAAGCAATAAAGTTTTTAGGGAAATATTTACAGAAATATTTCCACTGATAAAAGAAATGATCTTGATAAGGTATACAAGTCCAACAATATTCTTGAAAGGTTCCCCTTGAGGGAAATATTCCACAATACAAAAGAAAATAATGGTACTGAAATAAAAATAGAAATCCAGAAAAGAAAATTTTAAGTTCCTGGCAAAATTTTAATTAATAAAACATGGTTAAATTTTGGGGTGTTACAACACCACCCCCCTTAAGAAAAATCTCGTCCTCGAGATTTGCTAAGGACGATCTCAAAATATCTATCCTATTACCATAAAGCATTAATTCAAAAGAAACGAACATTCATAAAACACTGAGGTTACTGCGAGGGAGATAATTGGTGTACTGGTGTTATGAGGGAAAAACCATGGTTGGGAAAACCGAGAAATTACTACTATCGGCTATGGTAAATTTAGAACAACAGTCTAAATTTACAAATTACGTTGGTCGTACCCGAGTGTATAGAGCTCTCTCTGGCTGACAGGTGGACCCGGGGTCCACTGTCAGTCTCTCCTCCTACCTCTGGCTCTCTTCCTCCTCTCTCTCTCGCGTGCGGCTGCGCTTTCTCCACCGGCGACGCCTAGCGCGTAGGGCACCTAGGCCGTACTGCGGTAGTGCGCGGCGTGCTAGCTGCCGGCGCAGCGTGCACTCACCTCGCGGGCCAGTGCGTTGTCGGCACTGCTCGCGGATTCGCCTCCGAACACCGGCGATCGAGCGACGAGCGGCGCTGGTGGACTTCGCCCACCGTACACCGATCTCGAGCTATAAAATGACCGTGGTGCTTCTTTCTTCTTCCTCACACCTGGCCTCGCCTCTCCTCTCCTTCCTTCTCCTCCATTTCTGTTTGCAGGAGGTCGCGACGAGGCTCTAATGGCGGAGGTGATGCCGGACTGGTACGTGATCCTGATGTGCGGAGGGTTGGCGGCGTTGCTGGGGTTCTCCGTGCTCTTGTGCGCGATGATCCTCAATGATCGTGGTGATGCTGCTGCTCGAGTGTTAGCTCTTCGCGGCGGCGATGATCACGAGGATTAACTGTGGTTGTTAGGTTCTGACTGCTGTCAGTGTGCTGGAGGCAACCTGCGTTCGAATAATCACCCACAAATTTCTCCTTCAGAGACTGTGGTGTGATAGTGAGGTGATCCGATAGGTGCAAAATGTGTACGTGGTTATGCAATTAGTGCATGCAGTTGAGTGGTAGTGGATGTGAGCCTGCTGTCGTGGTGCTGTGCGAATTAAAATACATGTCATGGAGAATTTATGTGTTGCAACGGCTCAAAGGAAAATCTAACTTCAAGATTTACTGAGAGCGGAAACAGTCAATCAAAATGAACAGCAGTAAAAACCACTCATATTAATCGAAAACAAACATTTAATGCATCGCACAAACTTAGGATACAACGCATAAGCTGTAATACACAAATAAATGCTAGGGTAGCAAACATAGCAGTTACGTCTACGGAAAATGGACAGGGTCCTGAGGAAATGTCTCCGGCACCGGGGCACATTTCTCTCCTATCGGGGAAAGCGGAAGGCCTCCCGGTGTTGGAACACATTCTTCTTCTTCCGGAGGGAGCGGAGGAAGTTGAGGAAGCAATCGAAGAACGTGTCCTTCCTGAGTTGGCAGAGGGGGTCCGCCAATGGTGATCCGGGGATTCAGAACAGCAAGATAGTGGAGATACTCCAGTATTTGCTGGGTGAAACGCTCCTGGGCCATCACATATTGAATGAGATAGACCAGGGCTGGATCGCTCTCCGCACGTCCACAGCGGAACGTAGCTTCTGCTCCAAAAGCAGCGCGGCTTGGGAAATAGCAGTATTCTCTTGTGCTGGCACAAGGTACCGCAAATCGAAGACGGGTGACTGCTTCATACGCAGCAGACTCAATGGCCATGCCTGGTGTTGGCATGGATCTCCCGATGAAGATAACATAGGGAGGGCCTTGGTTTAAATCTGCTGGTGGAATATGTACAGCTGCCCAGTATTTCGAGAGATCAGGAGTGATTCTCGATTTGAGCAGCTCATACAGGGGTGGATGGGTGGAGCCAAGAGTATTGCGGGTAAAATCCCATAATATCTTAACAAAAATACCAGGGTTTGCGTCGGGGGTCCTTAGGTAAGCTCCGGGGTGAGACATGGATGGGTGAAAGAGGAAGGTAGCGCTCGATGCTGATGGTTGCTGGTGTGGAAAAATGAGGGTGGCCTCTTATAGAGAGCCTGGGTCGTGAAACATGAAGTGGTGCCGTACGACTGAGACACCGACTCCGGCGCGGGGCTGTCCGAGTCAAAGTATCGGGCCTCAATCCCCAAAAGAAAAGTGACATGATACTGTGTATGCCGCTTAGGGGTCTCGTCTAGGATTTAACTCTGCAACCATTCGTCAAACAATATATGCCAGATCACACATACTATGAGATGTTGACACACAAGTGGTTACAAGCTCACTACGTCACACAACGGCTACTACGGTACTAAAGGAGAAACTGGCCACTAGGGCTTGACACAATCCTGGTGGACTCAGTCCACCTGGTTGAGATCTAGCCGGGCGTGTCCTGCGGATGTCGAGTCCTCTCCGGGTGCTTCCGTGTCGGAGCTGGCCGGGGTAGGATGGGGAGCTACTGGGCTGGAGTAGCGGTGGTGGCCTTCGCGGGGTGTCGAGGTCACCGTCCCATTGGAGTAGGCCTCCAAGAGACGACGGAGGTCTCCGGGTGAGGCGGTGGCATTGCCCGGGTGGATGACATGGTCAGAGCTTGGGGGCTCAACCGGCCTTCCAGGCAGCACTATCGGGGTGTCGGTGGCGTGTGCGGCTTCGCTCCTTGCTGGGGTCAGGCGAGTGAGCGTCATGCGGGTCTCAATCAGGTCAAGAGTGACCTGATCAAATAGTGCCTCTTGCGCTTCCAGGTAGCGCACCAGATGCACCAGGGCAGGGTCCGACTCATGGTCTCCGTTGGCGACCTGGGTCGGTCTACCATAGCCTTCACGACTAGGGTAGTAGTAGAATGAGCGGCAGTTAACCCTCGGCGACAGGTGCCGAAGATGAACTATAGCCTCTCGGGCTGCAAGTTGGATGGCTTGGGGCTCGTCGGAGGTCGTCCTTCCGGTGAACCGGTAGGGACGCTCCGAGATGATGCCTCTCCCGTAGATGTGCGCCGTGGCCCAAAAGTGATGGATGGAATTACTCGTGTGTTCTTGGTACACGACATACTCCGGCGGCTCGTTGGTGCCGAAGGCACGACGGGTGAGATTGGTGAGGATGGCTACGAAGCCTTCGAGCTCGACTGCGGTGGTCTCGTTGTGAACGCGGGGGCCTGGCATCTTGGTGATTGGATATCGAATTGGGAATGTGGCTGTGATGTGCTGAGTTTTTGGGGCAAGGCTTCCTTTATAAGTCAGCCGGGTCTTCCATCGCACGCTTGTGGATGGGACAACTCAGATGTCGGCACAGGCGCACGGTCTATGGATAGGCCGATAGGTTGGGCACCGACTGCCAAAAGCTGTCGGGGTCACTGTGTGGCTATTCTGCATGAGGGATATGGCTGGGTCTAGAATAAGGTTTGGTGGTTTGGTTAACCTAGGTTTATTGACCTGGCTAAGATAGGATTAGCCAATGGTCAGCCTGGCTCTGATACCAAGGTTGTCAGGACCGGTTTTCCAGGACATTAATTTCCCAGTAAACGGCCCTTGTGCTCACCAGCCCCAGGATTACTGTTAGCTGATGAGACACAAACTTGATACAGAAATTCCAAGCAAAATACAAAATATGTAGTACAAGACCATTCTGGTCCATGAGTACAACAGAAGGGGTTCTAGTAGTTGATGGCGGAAGCGATTTGCGATACATCAGCGTCTATGGGACTCCATTTCCCACAGGAACAGCTGACCTGGATAATTCCTATCTTCGTGAGGCTGCTATCACCGTTGCCTAGGTTCCGGGGCTGCCATCGCAGCGCTCCTCTCCAAGCAAGAAATCTGGCCAAGACAATAGCCAGGGACAAGCCAGTGAGTACTTTGAATGTACTCGCAAACATTATGAACACAGGTAAAATATAACAAATGACATTCATGCTCTGAAATATTCTATGATCACTTCGTTAGTCGCAAAATAAAAATTCATGACGCAAGCATGTTATTCTTATAAACCATGGATAAGTAATCAAGAACAAAAATAAAATGCACCGATCGGGTGTCTGAAGCGACGCCTCGAAAGGATAAAAAAAAATAAAACATGCCTCAATCGGACATCTGAGCGACGTCTCATAAAGGGCTTATAAAGAGAATAAAGACAAACATGCCACAGTCGGGCGTCTGAGCGACACCACATAAAGGGCTTATATGAAAAATAAAACACAAGCATGCCACAGTCGGGCGTCTGAGCGACACCACATAAAGGGCTTATATGAAAAATAAAAACACAAGCATGCCACAGTCGGGCGTCTGAGCGACACCACATAAAGGGCTTATATGAAAAATAAAACACAAGCATGCCACAGTCGGGCGTCTGAGCGACACCACATAAAGGGCTTATATGAAATATCCAGGAGGTAGAACCATCCCAGGGATACTCAATAATTCAAACAATACAAGTGGTTAGTCCATAATAATAATAGTCATAATCCTCACAAGTCACAGGTTATGATCCATGTTCTGGCTTAGGGGTTTTCCTCCGAAGACCGACACTAAGACCGACACTTGACCCATCCCAGACTGTAATTCTTAACCGCGGACACGGCTATTCGAATAGATATAACCTCTGCAGAGGGTGTACTCTTTACCCACGAGTAACGGATTCCTTTAGCCCATCGGGACTAATTCCGCTTACGGTCTTTTAGTTGAAAACACACCTGACCTGCACACACCAGCTCAACTTACCGGTGACTGGAATCACCCACGACACCTGTTAAGTAAAACTCTAAGTGGGGAGGCTACAACCTCGAGTAGCATGGGATCACAGAATTTATAATGCGCGCGAACTAGGGGAGCTACCCCCTCGGCTCCAACCGGAAACACCCATGCCCCCGGACCAGGTGGCATGCCTACCGGATGCAGACGGTATCTTCCACCATGGCCTCTCTGTACGGTGTGTGCCAAGAAAGGGGTTGACAACTTACTGGACTATACCCTACCTACGGCAGGGACAAGTGGTAGTACGAAGCAAGTATGGGGGTTACCGGAACAAGACTCGATCTATGGTCGACTCAGGAGGTTAAAGTATCACCTGCGTGATTAGCATAGCAATTATATTTCACACTAACAAACAGAATCACTACTCATCATACCTCAATATGCCTTACTGACAATACTCGTCTCAACGAAATATCAGTAACAAGCTCGTGTCTACCCAAGACAGAGGCTTTCCTGGATTCCTTCCAGTAGGCATGAGAGGTAGACGAGGGTGATTACTGTCACGAGTATAACAATTTCCAACAGCAAGGAAACTTCATCATGCACTCATGAGTATGATCATACCCACACATAAAATAACGAATACTTCGTGCCAAGGTGGTGTTGTAAACGTGTCCAACAACACACAACAATATTTTGCAGGGGTTCAGAATGCTTGCCTTCAAGGTGCAGAGAGGTGAGGGCACTCCAAAACTTTTGAAAGTTTTGATCTTCCCTCCAAATTCCTATTTTTGAAAATATTCAAATCAATACATAAACCAAAAACAGTACAAAAAGTTGTCCCAATAATTTTTGAAATAAATCTTAAAATAAACTAGGTGGAATTTGAGAGTGGTAGGAAAAAGAATCAACTCATTTGGAGTTTTATTTAAAAAGATATGCCCAGTCAAAGTTTAGTCAAAATTCTGTTTTAAATAAAAACAGAAAAGGAAAACTGTTTTGAACGAAATGCGTTTTCAGACAGAGGATACGTACTCGGTGGGGGTGCGCTTTCACTTAAGCCAGCGAGGGCCGGTTCGAGGTCACTGACAGGGGGCCCCGCGGTCCCACCTGTCGGGTTTGACCGGTCCTCCTCCCTCCTCCCTTCTTCGCCCGCACTGGACGGAGCTCCGGCGATTGTCGGCGGCGAACGGCGGCTCCATGCGGGAAACGGAGAGGCGGAAAGGGTCCGCGGTTCTACGGCGAATCTCTCGGTGGTCGAAACGGCCGAGGTGGTGCTGAGGGTTGCCGGCGACGAGCTTCGCGGCGGCGACGGCCTCGGGAGAAAAAGGGGAAGATGACTACGGTGGCGCTGGAGCTCGGTTGAGTAGTTGGGAAGCTCCGTGGAGTCAAGGGGAAGCCAACGGCGGCACTGGATGGGTGGGGGAGGGCCTGGTTACGGCGAATGTTGCCGGCGCATGGCGGCGGCCGAGGTTGCCGGAGGTGGAGAAGGTGGCTTCTTCCGGTTGAACCACTACGAGGGGAGCTAGCTACGGTGGACTGGAGACTGCTTGGGGTCTCGGACGAGCTCGGGTCTCCTTAAATAGGTGGGGGAGGTCGGTTCCCGCGGCTGCGGATAGGAACGCCGGCGAACCGCCGTTCTGTTGCTAGCAGGGCGACGTGGCGGTGGTCGGCACTACCCGACGAGCTCGCGGATGAGCTCGAGCTGCTCCCCAGGGCAGCTGGCGAGCTGTGGTGGTCGGGGCGGCGCCGGCCATGGCAGGAGCCTGCTGCGGCCGGCCGCTAGCTGCCGTGGCCGACCTGACGGCGGCGCTGTAGTGCTCCAGGAGATGGCTTGGGGGGTTTTCGACGTGTGGACGAGGGCGGCGCGGCTCTGCAGACGAGCGAGTGGCCAGGGGTACGACGCGGCGGCTCGGGCGCGCGCGCGTGCAAAACGTGCGCTCCGGGCGCGCCCAGCGCACGCACGCCAGGTGCTCGACGCAATGCCAGGGTTAGCTAGAGGGCCTGGGTGATGATGCAAATTAACAGAACAAGGTTAGAGGTGGCTAGGAGATTAGTGGACATGCTGGTTAGTCCAGAGGGGTAAGATCATAGTGCAAACTTAAGAGCATGCCAAAACTGGCCATGCACTATAGGTGTTCGACAAAATGTCAGAGCCACCTGTAGAGCTTTGCTAGAGATGTAAATTGGCAGAATGGGGTCTCTTTAGGAGAGAAATATGATGGTGAAGTTGGATTGGATAAACAAGAAACTTAGTAATACAACTATTGTCAAAATACAATTCTGGACAGAAAAGAAAAACTATCATTGCATGCACCAAAAATATCCCAATGGGTCCAATCTCTTGGATTTAAGAGTTTGATAGGGTATACTAATAGCAGGAGAAAAATTTAGATGCAAAAGAGCAAGCAAAGATGGAGCTGTAGTACAAACCACTAAACTGGACCAGAACACAAATGAGGATGTTTTGCTCAAATTTTCCAAAGAACACCAATGGGTTTTTGCATATAAATGAGTAATATACTTCTACCAACATCTCCAAATTTTGGTGAAATTTTTAAATGAATTTCTCAAATGGTTGCAGTGCAAAAGAGGCTCCAAACTTATGAGAAATCAATTTAAAAGTAATAAAGCTTTAGGGAAATATTTACAGAAATATTTCCACTGATAAAAGAAATGATCTTGAGAGGGAATACAAGTCCAACAATATTTATTTTTGAAAAGTTCCCCTTGGAGGGAAACTCCACAATTCAGAAGAAAAGAATGGTTCTAAAATCAAAAGAAAGTCCAAAAGAGGAAAATTTAATTTCCTGGCAAAAATTTTAATATATAAACCATGGTTAAATTTTTTTTTTGGGGTGTTACACGTATGCTGAGTTCTCTTATAATAATAGCTATCATGCTAGTCTGAAGATGGCTCCCTTCGAAGTGTTATATGGACGAAAGTGCCGAACCCCTCTGAATTGGTCAGAAACTGGGGAACGTTCACTCTTCGGTCCGGATATTATTCAACACGCTGAAGAGCAAGTCCGCGTCATTCGCGAGAATCTGAAGACTGCTCAGTCACGTCAGAAAAGTCAGTATGATCGTCATCATCAAGACATGGTCTATCAACCTGGCGAAAAGGCTTATCTTCGAGTTACACCAATGAAGGGTGCTCACCGCTTCGGTATCAAGGGCAAATTAGCTCCTCGCTATATTGGTCCGTTCACTATTCTGGAAAGGCGTGGAAAGGTGGCATATCAACTGGAGCTGCCACCGAACCTTTCTCAGGTTCACGATGTGTTCCACGTGTCTCAACTCCGCCGCTGCTTCAAGGACCCAGTCCGCGCAGTGGATCACGAAGTGCTCGAGTTGCAACAGGACCTCTCCTATAAAGAGCATCCGGTCCGCATTCTCGACCAAGCTGAACGTCGCACACGTCAGAAGGTGATCAAGTTCCTCAAAGTCCAGTGGTCGCATCACTCGGAAGACGAAGCCACTTGGGAACGCGAGGATCGTCTTCGTGAAGAATACCCCGCACTGTTTCCTTCTACCTCCTAAATCTCGGGACGAGATTTCTTGTAGTGGAGGAGATTTGTAACGCCCGGGTAATCACGCTACAGTAATTCCCTGCTAATGATGCCACGTCATCGTGTTACTGTTGATAGCATCACGCTAATCGAAAACCCCGTTCGAAATAAGAACCCGAAAAAGAAATAAACAAAATAAGTTTTCAAAATGATAATTAAAAATGTTCGGGCGGTGCTAAATATTGCAAGATCAATTATGGACTAGTTATTACAATTTATAAAATTGCCTAAGTATTTTAAATAAAGTAAAACAGAAAAGGAATAATTAAATAAAAGAAAAGGAAAAGCAAACAACAAAATAAAATAAAAACTAACCTAACCTAACCTACTGGGCCTCGGCCCACTACCATCTAAACTACCTATAACCCCACCCCTCGGTGGGATATTTTCTCCACCAACACTTTCCCCTCCCCCTCTCTCCCTCAACTGGATCGGAGGGGAGAACCCCATCGGCCCGACGCCGCTGGACGCTCGCCGCCGGATCGCCGCCGCCGGACTGCTCCCTCTTCGTCGTCGTCGTCCGCGACCGCCGCCCCGTTCCCCCGCTGCCAAGTCCTCTCCTCCCTCCTCGTGAGCGCTCCCCTCCTTCCCCTTTTCTCTCTAGCGGCGCCCCGATCGAGCCCGTCCACGCCGGACCCCCCCCCCTGCGAAGCAACCGCCCACTGCCCCTGCGCGCCCCGCCGCCCCCAGGCTCGCCGGACCGCCGCTCCGGCCACTTCCCCACCGGCGCCCCGTCGTGCCCAGCCACCTGCGCCTTCCGCCTGCTCCAACTGCCGGCCGCGCACGCCGTTCTCCCCGCCGTCGCCTGCAGCCCCCGCGCCAGCGCCGCCTGCCGCCCCCGGCCACCATGGCCCCGCGACGCTGCTGTCCGGCGCCCCCGGCCCGCGCGCGTCGCCCCGCGCCTGCCGTCTGCGGCCACCGCTGCCCGCTCCTCCCGCTCGCCTGGCACCTCCGCCACCGCGCCGCAGCCCCGCACCCGCGGCCCCTCCCCGCCTCCTCTGGCCGCCGGCCACGCCTGCCGGCCGCACCGACCGGCCGCACCGCGGCGGCCTCGCCCTGCCACTCCGGCGCCGCGCCGGCGGCCTGCCTCCGCCCCGCCGCGCCGGCGGCCTCGTCCCGCGCCACTGCGGGCGAGCGCTCGCTCGGGTTCGCCCGACCCGCCCCAGTGCCCGAACCCGCTTGGCCCCTCTGGGCCAATGACAAGGGGGGCCCGCCCCCCAGAACAAAAAAAAGAAAAAAGAAAGAAGAAAAGAAAAAAAAGGTTTTAAAATAATAATAATAATAATAATAATAATAATAATAAATATTTTAATTAATTAATTAATTAACAAATTAATTAAGTTAATTAATCACATTAGATTAATCTGATCAGTAATTAACCTAATCTATAATTAACTAAAACATAATTAAATTAACTAAACTGTTAGTTAGTTTACTGCCTATGACACACGGGCCCCATTGGTCAGTTTGACCAGTCAATCATGATGACGTCAGCATGATGTCATGCTGATGTCATAAATCATTTTTCGAATTAATTTAATTAATATTAAATTCCAGAAATTAATAAAACCTTTAGAAAATCATATCTTTTAAACCGTAACTCGGATGAATATAATTTATATATGAAAGTTGCTCAGAATTTCGAGACGCATCTGAATACGCAGACCGTTCGTCCACCACACATCCCTAGCATACCGAACCCGCAACTTTCCCCCTCCGTTTCATCCGCCCGAAAACGCGAAACACCGGGAATACTTTCCCGGATGTTTCCCCCCTTCGTCAGTATCACCCGATACTGCAATAGGGCACACTTAGCACCGTTACATGTCATGTCATGCATCGTCATGCATCTGTTTGCATTGTATTCACTGTTTCTTCCCCCTCTTCTCTCCAAGGCAAGCCCCCCCTTGATCAACCTGATATCGCCTACTCTTCTCTCTACTGCTTGCATTAGAGTAGTGTAGCATGTTACTGCTTTCGATAATCCTATTCTGCTGCATAGCCTGTCATTGTTGCTACCACTGTTGATACTTTACCTGCAATCCTAGATGCTTAGTATATGATGCTAGTATTCCATCAGTGGCCCTACACCCTTGTCCGTCTGCCCTGCTATTCTATCGGGCCGTGATCACTTGGGGGTGATCACGGGTATATATTACATACACATATATATGATACATGTTGTAACTAAAGTCGGGTCGGCTCGTTGAGTACCCGCGGTTGATTCACGGATTGGGGGCTGAAAGGACATACTTTCCCGACGGCCCTCTGTGTGGATCTTTGCGGCGGAGCGACATGGGAGGTTGAGACACCCAGTGGAGAGGTGGCCTGGCCCTGGTCGTTGTCCGCGGTTAATTCATAATAACACGCTTAAAGAGTTTGGATATTTGATCTGAGTCTGGCCATTTGGTCTATACGCACTAACCAGCTACGTGGGAATAGTTATGGGTACTCGACGTCGTGGTATCAGCCGAAGCCTTTTTGACGTCAGCGGTTTAGCGGCGCGCGCCAGGTTGGACCGCGTAACGCAACTTCCTTAGTAATGGAGGTTGCTAGGTCTGCTCACCGGCCGCGTACGCAACGTGCAGGTGTGCGTTGGGCGATGGGCCCGGACCCCTGCGCGCCTAGGACTTAGACCGGCGTGCTGACCTCTCTGCTGTGCTTAGGTAGGGCTGCGACGTGTTGATCTTCCGAGGCCGGGCATGACCCTGGAAAGTGTGTCCGGCCAAATGGGATCAAGCGTGCTGGGTTATGTGGTGCACCCCTGCAGGGAAGTTAATCTATTCGAATAGCCGTGTCCCTCGGTAAAAGGACGACCCGGAGTTGTATTCCGACCTCATGATAACTAGAACCGGACACTTGATAAAACACACCCAGATGAGTTCCAGATATAACTCGGTGGTTGCTCTCTCACAGGGTGATGTGCGGGAGAATCGCCGAGTAGGATTATGCTATTCGATGTTACTTGGTGAACTTACCATCTATTCTCTTCTACTGCTGCAAGATGGAGGCTGCCAGAAGCGTAGTCTTTGTTCGGATTAGCTATCCCCCTCTTATTCCCGCTTGCTGCAGTTCAGTCCACCGATATTACCCATATCTTTGTTACCATTGCATTTGTAGTATAGATCCTTGCTTGCGAGTACTTTGGATGAGTACTCACGGTTGCTTTGCTCTCCCCCTTTTCCCCCTTCTGTACCTTCTTCTCGGATGATGCAACCAGATGGTGGAGCCCAGGAGCCAGACGCCACCTACGACGACTCCTACGACACCGGAGGCGCCTACTACTACGTGCAGTCTGCCGACGACGACCAGGAGTAGTTAGGAGGATCCCAGGCAGGAGGTCTGCTCCTCTTTCGATCTGTATCCCCGTTTGTGCTAGCCATCTTATGGCACCTTGTTTAACTTTATGTCTGTACTCAGATATTTGTTGCTTCCGCTGACTTGTCTATGATCGAGCACTTGTATTCGAGCCCTCGAGGCCCCTGGCTTGTAATATGAAGCTTGTATGACTTATTTTACTTTTAGAGTTGTGTTGTGATATCTATCAGTGAGTCCCTGATCTTGGTCGTACACATTTGCGTGCATGATTAGTGTACGGACAAATCGGGGGCGTCACACTAGAGAAAACCAAGCTGAAAGACGATGGTAGCAACTATACGGATTGGGTCCGTAACCTGAGGATCATCCTCATAGCTGCCAAGAAAAAGTATGTCCTAGAAGCACCGCTAGGTGACGCTCCCGCCCCGCCAAACCAAGATGTTATGAACGCTTGGCAGTCGCGTTGTGATGATTACTCCCTGGTTCAGTGCGGCATGCTTTATAGCTTAGAATCGGGGCTCCAAAAGTGTTTTGAGCACCACGGAGCATAAGAGATGTTCCAAGAGATAAAAATGGTTTTCCAAGCTCATGCCCGAGTCGAGAGATATGACGTCTCCGACGCATTCTACAGTTGTAAGATGGAGAAGAATAGTTCTGTCCGCGAGCACATACTCAAATTGTCTGGGTTGCACAATCGCTTGTCTCAGTTGGGAATTAATCTCCGAGACAAAGCGGTCGTTGACAGAATCCTTCAGTCGTTCCCACCTAGCTACAAGAGCTTCGTGATGAACTTCAATATGGAAGGGATGGAGAAGTCCATTCCCGAAGTGTATTCAATGCTGAAATCAGCGGAGGTGGAGATCAAGAAAGAGCATCAAGTGTTGATGGTGAATAAAACCACTAAGTTCAAGAAAGGCAAGGGTAAGAAGAACTTCAAGAAGGATGGCAAAGGAGTTGCCGCGCCCGGTAAGCCAGTTGCCGGGAAGAAGCCAAAGAATGGACCCAAGCCTGAGACTGAGTGCTTTTATTGCTAGGGAACGGGTCACTGGAAGAGGAACTGCCCCAAATATTTAGCAGATAAGAAGGCCGGCAACGTCAAAGGTATATATGATATAAATGTTATTGATGTGTACCTTACTAGCGCTCATAGTAGCTCCTGGGTATTTGATACCGGTGCAGTTGCTCACATTTGTAACTCAAAGCAGGAGCTGCGGAATAAGCGGAGACTGGCGAAGGACGAGGTGACGATGCGCGTCGGGAATGGTTCCAAGGTCGATGTGATCGCCGTCGGCACGCTACCTCTACATCTACCCTCGGGATTAGTTTTAAACCTTAATAATTGTTATTTAGTACCAACTTTGAGCATGAACATTGTATCTGGATCTCGTTTAATGCTAGATGGCTACTCATTTAAATCCGAGAATAATGGTTGTTCTATTTATATGAGAGATATGTTTTATGGTCATGCCCCGCTGGTCAATGGTTTATTCTTGATGAATCTCGAACGTGATGTTACACATATTCATACTATGAATGCCAAAAGATGTAAAGTTGATAATGATAGTCCCACATACTTGTGGCATTGTCGCCTTGGTCATATTGGTGTCAAACATATGAAGAAGCTCCATGCAGATGGACTTCTAGAGTCTCTTGATTATGAATCATTTGACACGTGCGAACCATGCCTCTTGGGAAAGATGACCAAGACTCCGTTCTCCGGTACAATGGAGCGAGCGACCAACTTATTGGAAATCATACATACCGATGTGTGCGGTCCAATGAGTGTTGAAGCTCGCGGAGGTTATCGTTATGTTCTCACCCTCACGGATGACTTAAGTAGATATGGGTATGTCTACTTGATGAAACACAAGTCTGAGACCTTTGAAAAGTTCGAGGAATTTCAGAATGAGGTTGAGAATCAACGTGACAGAAAAATAAAGTTCTTACGATCGTATCATGGGGGTGAATATTTAAGTCATGAATTTGGCACACACACCTAAGGAACTGTGGAATTGTTTCATAATTGACACCGCCCGGAACACCTCAGCGTAATGGTGTGTCCGAACGTTGTAATCGTACTCTGTTGGACATGGTGTGATCTATGATGTCTCTTACCGACTTACCGCTATCTTTTTGGGGATATGCTTTAGAGACTGCCGCATTCACTTTAAATAGGGCTCCGTCTAAATCCGTTGAGACGACACCGTATGAACTTTGGTTTGGCAAGAAACCTAAGCTGCCGTTTCTGAAAGTTTGGGGTTGCGATGCTTATGTCAAGAAACTTCAACCCGAAAAGCTCGAACCCAAATCGGAAAAATGTGTCTTCATAGGATACCCAAAGGAAACGATTGGGTACACCTTCTACCTCAGATCCGAAGGCAAGGTCTTCGTTGCCAAGAATGGATCCTTTCTGGAGAAAGAGTTTCTCTCGAAAGAAGTGAGTTGGAGGAAAGTGGAACTTGATGAGGTGACAGTCACCCCTTCCGAACCGTAAAGTAGTGCAGCGCAAGAAATTGTTCCTGAGGTGCCTGCGCCGACTAGGGAGGAAGTTAGTGATGATGATCATGAAGCTTCAGATCAAGTTACTACTGAACTTCGAAGGTCCACAAGGACACGTTCCGCACCAGAGTGGTACGGCAACCCTTTCATGGAAATCATGTTGTTAGACAATGGTGAACCTTCGAACTATGAAGAAGCGATGGCGGGTCTGGATTCCAACAAATGGCTTGAAGCCATGAAATCCGAGATAGGATCCATGTATAAAAACAAAGTATGGACTTTGGTGGACTTGCCCGATGATCGGCACGCCATAGAAAATAAATGGATATTTAGGAAGAAGACTGACGCGGATGGTAATGTGACCATCTATAAGGCTCGGCTTGTCGCTAAAGGTTATCGACAAGTTCAAGGGATTGACTACGACGAGACTTTCTCTCCCGTAGCGATGCTAAAGTCCGTCCGAATCATGTTAGCAATTGCCGCATACTATGATTATGAGATATGGAAAATGGACGTCAAAACAGCATTCCTTAATGGCTTCCTCAAGGAAGAACTGTATATGATACAGCCGAAAGGTTTTGTCGATCCTGAGAATGCTAACAAGGTTTGCAAGCTCCAGCGCTCGATCTATGGGCTGGTGCAAGCATCTCGGAGTTGGAATATTCACTTTAATGATGTGATCAAAGCGTTTGGATTTATACAGACTTGGGGAGAAGCCTGTATTTACAAGAAAGTGAGTGGGAGCTCTGTAGCATTTCTCATATTATATGTGGATGATATACTGCTGATGGGAAATGATATAGAACTTTTGGAAAGCATAAAGGCCTACTTGAATAAGAGTTTTTCAATGAAGGACCTTGGAGAAGCTGCTTACATATTAGGCATCAAGATCTATAGAGATAGATCGAGACGCCTCATTGGTCTTTCACAAAGCACATACCTTGATAAGATATTGAAGAAGTTCAATATGGATCAGTCCAAGAAAGGGTTCTTTCCTGTATTGCAAGGTATGAGATTGAGCACGGCTCAATCTCCGACCACGGCAGAAGATAGAGAAAAGATGAGTGTCATCCCCTATGCCTCAGTCATAGGTTCTATTATGTATGCCATGCTGTGTACCAGACCTGATGTGAACCTTGCCATAAGTTTGCTAGGGAGGTACCAAAGTGATCCCGGTATGGAACACTTGACAGCGGTCAAGAACAAACTGAAGTACCTGAAAAGGACTAAGGATATGTTTCTCGTTTATGGAGGTGACGAATAGCTCGTCGTAAAGGGTTACGTCGATGCTAGCTTCAACACAGATCTGGATGACTCCAAGTCACAAACCGGATACATGTATATTTTGAATGGTGGGGCAGTCAGCTGGTGCAGTTGCAAGCAGAGCATCATGGCGCATTCTACATGTGAAGCGGAGTACATAGCTGCTTGCGAAGCAGCGCAGGAAGGAGTCTGGATGAAGGATTTCATCACCGACCTAGGAGTCATTCCAAGCGCGTCGGGCCCGATGACTCTCTTCTGTGACAACACTGGAGCTATTGCCATTTCCAAGGAGCCCAGGTTTCACAAGAAGACCAAGCACATCAAGCGCCGTTTCAACTCCATACGGAATTATGTTCAAGATGGAGACATAGATATTTGTAAAGTGCATACGGATCTGAATGTCGCAGATCCGTTGACTAAACCTCTTCCACGGGCAAAACATGATCAACACCAGAACTCTATGGGTGTTCGATTCATCACAATGTAACTAGATTATTGACATTAGTGCAAGTGGGAGACTGTTGGAAATATGCCCAGAGGCAATAATAAAATGGTTATTATTATATTTCCTTGTTCATGATAATTGTCTGTTATTCATGCTTGAATTGTATAATCCGGAAACAATGATACATGTGTGAATACATAGACCACAACGTGTCCCTGGTAAAGCCTCTAGTTACTAGCTCGTTGATCAACAAATGGTCACGGTTTCCTGACCATGGACATTGGCTGTCATTGATAACGGGATCACATCATTAGGAGAATGATGTGATGGACAAGACCTAATCCTA
Source organism: Secale cereale (assembly GCA_902687465.1). Classification (NCBI taxonomy): domain Eukaryota; kingdom Viridiplantae; phylum Streptophyta; class Magnoliopsida; order Poales; family Poaceae; genus Secale; species Secale cereale. The sequence continues at coordinate 620,540,503 of LR738712.1, read as the reverse complement.
AGCCTAGCACAAGATCGTGTAGTTCGTAATGCTAAAGCTTTTCCAATGTCAAAGTATCTTTTCCTTAGACCATGAGGTTGTGCAACTCCCGGATACCGTAGGAATACTTTGGGTGTGCCAAACGTCACAACGTAACTGGGTGGCTATAAAGGTATGCAGCGGGTATCTCCGAAAGTATCTTTTGAGTTGGCACGAACCGAGACTGCGATTTGTCACTCCGTATGACGGAGAGGTATCTCTGGGCCCACTCGGTAAGACATCATCATAATGAGCTCAATGTGACTAAGGAGTTGGTCACGGGATGATGTATTACGGAACGAGTAAAGAGATTTTCCATGACGAGATTGAACAAGGTATCGGTATACCGACGATCGAATCTCGGGCAAGTACTGTACCGATAGACAAAGGGAATTGCATACGGGATTGAGTGAATCCTTGACATCGTGGTTCATCCGATGAGATCATCGAGGAACATGTAGGAACCAACATGGGTATCCAGGTCCCGTTGTTGGTTATTGACCGGAGAGTCGTCTCGGTCATGTCTACGTGTCTCCCGAACCCGTAGGGTCTACACACTTAAGGTTCGGTGACGCTAGGGTTGAAGAGATATATGCACACGGTAACCCGAATGTTGTTTGGAGTCCCGGATGAGATCCCGGACATCACGAGGAGTTCCGGAATGGTCCGGAGGTAAAGAATTATATATAGGAAGTCCAGTTTCGGCCATCGGGAGAGTTTCGGGGGTCACCGGTAGTGTACCGGGACCACCCGAAGGGTCCTGGGGGTCCATCGGGTGTGGCCACCTATCCCGGAGGACCCCATGGGCCGTAGGGGGAGGGGAACCAGCCCATAGTGGGTTGGCGCACCCCCTTGGGCCTCCCCCCTGCGCCTAGGGTTAGAAACCCTAGGAGTGGGGGGGCGCCCCACATGCCTTGGGGGGCAAGCCTCCCCCCTT
>LR738712.1:620491437-620539450 GCA_902687465.1 Secale cereale | reverse complement strand
CCCCCCCCCCCCCCCTTGGAGATTGCATCACCTAGGGCCGGCGCCCCCCTGGCCCCTATATATAGTGTGGAAGAGGGAGGGCAGCCGCACCCTTGCTCCTGGCGCCTCCCTCTCCCTCCCGTTACACCTCTCCCTCCTCCCGTGGTGCTTGGCGAAGCCCTGCAGAATTTCCGTTGCATCCACCATCACGCCGTCGTGCTGCTGGATCTCCATCAACCTCTCCTCCCCCCTTGCTGGATCAAGAAAGAGGAGACGTCGCTGCACCGTACGTGTGTTGAACGCGGAGGTGCCATCCGTTCGGCGCTGGGATCATCGGTGATTTGGATCACAACGAGTACGACTCCATCATCCACGTTCTCTTGAACGCTTCCGCTCGCGATCTACAAGGGTATGTAGATGCACTCCTTTATCCCTCGTTGCTAGATGACTCCTTAGATTTATCTTGGTGAAGCATATAATTTTTTTGAATTCTTGAAAGTGCAACTAATCCCCGGGTGGTTTTGGCAATTAATAACAACATATATATCATTGAACTAATAGTTACTTGAGAATCATTTCAGAGAAGTTCAGTGATATGGGTATGGCAAGGACTGAAGAAGTGGACCCCTCAAAATGCTAAGTGCAAGCATTGGCAAAAGCTCAAGACTCCATTTTTGGTTTAGTGATCCAAAATCACATTGAGTCCATAGGAAAAGCCAATACTATTAAAAGGGGATGAGGTTATGTTGATGATCTGGTTGCTCAAGTGCTTAGTGATACATCTCCTAAACTATCAGCAACTTTCACTGCCATATACACTCATAAGTAATCTTGGTCCCACCGATTATCCAAACTCAGTCACACCGAGATGAACCACCTCAGCCATAAGCCAAACCCTAGCAAAATCGGATTTTCCGATTCTAATATCGGTTTCACCGAAACATGAGTTGCCAAGCTTCTGTAACCTTCTGTCATCAAATCGGTGTCACCGAGATGATAAAGTCGGTCCCACCGAAACTGGCAAGCTCTTGTCTTTTGCACGAATCGGACTAACCGAGATTGTATTTTCGGTCCCACCGAAAACCCCAACGTTCACATTATTTGAACTTTCGGTCTCACCGAGTTGTCCACTTCGGTCCCACCGAGATTGCTCAAATATGTGTGTAACGGTTAGATTTTGTGTGGAGGCTATTTATACCCCTCCACCCCCTCTTCATTCGTGGAGAGAACCATCAGAAAGAACTACCACTCCTACCTTACATTTCTGAGAAGAGAACCACCTACCCTTGTGTTGAGATCAAGTTGCTCCACTCCCACCATATGAAACTTGATCTCTAACCTTCCCAAGTTGCTTTCCACTCAATCCTTTCTTCCACCACAGCCAAATCAGTGAGGAGAGTTGAGTGTTGGGGAGATTATCATTTGAAGCACAAGAGCAAGGAGTTCATCATCATCTACAACATCTATTACCTTTTGGAGGGTGGTGCCTCCTAGATTGGTTAGGTGTCGCTTGGGAGCCTCCGTCATCGAGATGTGGAGTTGAACCAAGAAGTTTGTAAGGGCAAGGAGATCGCCTACTTCGTGAAGATCTACCCCGAGTAAGGCTAGCCCTCCGTGGGCGTAGGCCATGATGGAATAGACAAGGTTGCTTCTTCGTGGACCCTTCGTGGGTGGAGCCCTCCGTGGACTCGCGCAGCCGTTACCCTCCGTGGGTTGAAGTCTCCATCAACGTGGATGTACGATAGCACCACCTATCGGAACCACGGGAAAAATCACCGCGTCTCCAAAATTGCATTTGCTCTTCTCCACCTCTCGTTACTACATGTGCAATTTACTTTCCGCTGCCTATACTCTAGAATTGCATGTGTAGGGTGATGCTTGACTTGATCATAATTGTGAATCTGCCAAAAACTGTTCTTTGTCAAAAGGCAGAATTTTTATATTTACAAGTAGTCTAATCACCCCCCCTCTAGACATACTTTCGATCCTACAAGTGGTATCAGAGCTTTGGTCTCCGTTGTTTTGGTTTCCATTGCATTGGACTCCATAAGCTTGGTTTCACAACCTAGGAGAGTATGGCGTCTAGTGAGGGTAATTTTCGTAGAGGTCCTTACTTTGATGGTACAAATTTTGCTAGTTGGAAGCATAAAATGAAAATGCATATTCTTGGTCATAACCCAGCCGCATGGGGCATTATTTGTGTTGGTATGCAAGGTGAATTCTTCGAGGAAGGAAAAGTTCCGGATCGCGAAGCTACACCTGAAGAATTGCGGATGTTGCAAAACAATGCTCAAGCTTGTGACATTCTCTTCAATGCCTTGTGTCCCGAGGAGTTCAACAAAATCAGCCGTCTTGAGAATGCTAAAGAGATTTGGGATACTTTGGTTGAAATGCACGAAGGTACCGAGTCTGTGAAGGAATCAAAGCTAGATATTCTTCAAGGTCAACTTGACAAGTTCAAGATGAAGGATGGTGAAGGAGTCTCCGAAATGTACTCTAGGCTAGCTCTCATCACAAATGAGATTTCCGGCTTAGGAAGCGAAGAAATGACCGACCGATTCATCATCAAGAAGATTCTAAGAGCTTTGGATGGAAAGTATGACACAGTGTGCACTTTGATCCAAATGATGCCAAACTACAAGACTCTCAAGCCAACCGAAGTCATTGGAAGAATTGTTGCTCATGAGATGACACTTAAGGATAAGGAAGAGCTTCACAACAAGTCAAGTGGTGCTTACAAAGCTACAAGTGATGCTCCCACAACCTCAAGTGACAAGTTAGTTTCCAATGAAGAGATAAGCCTAATGGTTAAGAACTTCAACAAATTCTACAAGAATAGAGGCAAAGAGAGAAGCTCAAAGTCTAGATCATATGATGAAAAGAGATCTTCTAGTCGTGATCGAAACTGCTACAATTGTGGAAGACCCGGACACTACTCAAATGAGTGTACGGCTCCCCACAAGAGAAGAGAAGAATCTCCAAGAAGAAGAAGTTCAAGAGATGAGTCACCTCGGAAAGAGAGAAGGAGTAGAGATGATCGTTATGAACGAAGACCCTCTCGGAGAAGCAAGGATTCGGAGAGGAAAGACAAGTCATCAAGGAGCTACACAAGAATAAAACATCAAGCTCATGTAGGTGAATGGGTCTCCGGCTCCGACTCCGACAATCAATCCGATGGAAGCTATCACTCCGACTCCGACTACAGTCAAGATGAAGGTGTTGTCGGTCTTGCTCTCGTATCCTCCAACTCCAACTCCTACGACTTATTTGATTCACCAAATGAGGGAATTGGAAGATGCTTCATGGCTAAAGGCCCCAAGGTATCACACCCTGAATTCATTGACTTCAATAGTGATGAGGATGACTTGCTTAGTGAAGATGAGCTCTTGCATGATAAATCTAGTGAGCCTAGTAACGATGAAAATGCTAGTAGTCTTTATAGTCGAGAAGAGTCGAATGACAATGCTATGAAGGAGATTGAGCGTCTAACTAAAGAACTAAACACTCTTAAGTTAGCTCATGAAACAACTCAAGAAGATCATAGAGAGCTCCTAAGATCTCATGAGAAGCTACGCTTCGAGAAGCTCACTCTAGAGCAAGAACATGAGTTTCTAAAAGCAATCAATGACGATCTTCGAAAGAAGAGTTCTTCATATCTTGCCAAACGACTTCTCTTGTCTAACTTCTTGCCACCCATTAAGACTAAGCATGACAAGCATAAGAAAAATTCTTCCTCTAGCAGTAACAATAACCATGCTAAATCCAATATTGTTGCTTCTAGTAGTTCTCTTGATTCCACTAACAATGTTTCAAGCCAAGTTACACTTGAGCAAGAGAATAGTTTATTGAAAGGGATCATAGAGAAAGGTGTCTACAAGAGCCTTGCCGGAAGCAAGAACTTTGAGGAAATTGTTCGCAAGCAAGGAAGGCACCGGAAGAATCAAGGAATTGGTTTTGAGCGAAAGTTCAACGCCGAAGGTGTTGAGTGGGAAGAAGGTCAATATGCTACTCCACAGTTTGTTCCTCAAAAGGAGAAGTATGATCCTACTTCTTCCAATGTGGAACAAGCTCAAGATGACCTTCCACCACAAGACCACAAGCTAAAAGCCAAGGACAAGCTTCAAGAGGAGATTGATGCATTTGTTGAAGCACCTCAAGCCATGGTCAAGTGGGTTCCCAAGGAAACGTCAAGTTCTACTTCGTCAAGCTCAACTACAACCCCAAGGATTCCCATCAAGATGATGTGGATCCCGAAGAAGAAGAACTAGAAAGTTCTTGAGGGTGACTCCGCCAACATACTTCACTCACATTCATTTTGGCAAAGAACTTGTGCAATCAACTTCCACATCATGCACTAGTTCATGGAGTCACAAACCCTCTTGTTGGTAAGTCAAGGGACAAGGTAATCATTGCTTTCATGGACATCATCTATTGTGAACTTCAATCTATGTCCATGGATATCTTTGTTTGTTCCTTGTGGGACTAACCCATGTAGGTATTGAAAGTGCCCTAATCCAAAGGATAGCTACCAACTCTTGATGATCTTCATCAACATTGAGCATCCACATCTTAAACATCTACATGAAGTCTTCTACGACAACCCAAGGTTAGTTTGACCCTTTAAAAGGGGTTCTCACATCTAGGGGGAGCTTTACTCTAAAAAATTGAGCTAAAGCATCTTCAAATGATGTGAACACATCAATGCTTTATGTAAAAGTGGTAACCCCACTTGTGCTTAAACGATGAGTATGACCTATGATCAAATGTTCTCATTTGGCTCCTAAGTCAATATACTCATATAAAGATGACCTAGTCATCGACAAATTGTGTGTTAATTGCTAGAGTTTTGGTTGTGCATGTTTGACACATATTTCATTTGCTATCTTATTGTGTGAGCATGTTGGATGCATGATTTTATCCATTCGAGGACATCCATTTGTTGTTTTGGTTGTTTTGTTTTTTTCTGACCAAATGGATGGACAAGAATGCCTAAGTACCTCCCCTAGCTATCTATGCTTTCTTGTCTCAAATTCTATTCATGCTTACATCACAAACTTTGAACAAGTCATTTTCGGACCCTCCGGGTGAGGAGCACTCGGAGCCACCGATCCGTCTAGGGCTAACCCCCAAAACCTTCTAATTGATTTCGGTTAGACCAACTCACTCAAACTCGGTCAAACCGAAAGCATTTAGACTGATCTAGGTTTAATCTCGGTGAAACCGAGTTGTAAATCTCGGCGTGACCGAAGTGCATAACTGCCTAGCAGTTATCCATCTCGGTGCCACCGAGTTTTTCAACTCGGTCCCACCGACAGCAAAGGGATATATATACCAAGGGCCGCGCGTGTTGATTTCTCCTTCAAACGTTTCGCCCCCACATCCCCTGCTGCCGTCGCCTTGATCTCCGGATCGTCGCCGTCGTCGCCTGTGCGCCCTCGCCGCAGGTCTCCATCGCCGTCAACGGACATCTCCTCCACGCCGTTGCCGCTGTAGAGAAACTCCACCAAGTTAGGGTGAGTTTTGATCCCACTCGTGCTCCCATCTCCGATTCAATGCACGTTTGGATTGCCTAGTATCTTGCCACGATTGAAATTCTCCTGTACACCAGATTGGTTCGTTTGAACTAGATCCGAGTAAAAGTTTTAGGGTTAGGTTTCCTCAGAACACATCTCGGTGAGACCGACTTTAAAATTTCGGTGTGACCGATTTGGCCTCTGGCCATTGCACTGCACCCTTCGGTCCAACCGAGTTGTGCAAATCGGTGTGACCGAAATGTAGTTTTTGTGAAACCCTAGTGTTTTCAGCAGGACCGAAACCCACTTCGGTCAAACCGAAAGTGGTGTGCCAAGCCCTGTTTAACACTTCGGATTCACCGAAACTGAAACTCGGCCTGACCGAAATGTCTTCTGTGAAAACTTAAAACTAAAATTTGAACTCATTTTTTTGCAAAACTTCTGCAGTTTGTGATAACTCTTCTTCTGTGCCTATACCTTATCTATTCACAGGTTGTCAGCCATGTCAGATGCCAGTGACAGTCAGAACAGGTCAGAGACACCCATCGCAGACATTCCAGAGGCAGACACTAGTTCTGATCCTAGTAGCCCATTTGATGATGGTGAGAGGAGTACACCAAGTGGCATGTCTCCTGCAGCCACCAGAGCTAGAAAGGAGAAGAATTCCGATGATGAAGATTCAGACTTTGTTGTTGAGGAAGAGGTGACCTCCAAGCCTAAGAGGAAGGTTGTTGCCAAAGAGCAACAAGGTCAGCAATCTAAGAAGGGCACCAGCAAAGTCAAGCAGTCAACTGTTGCCAAGAAGCTGAATTTGGGAGAGGCAGCTCCAAGCAAAGTGAAGAAAACCTCCAAGAGAAAGAGGGTAGTGTATAATGATTCTCATGCAGATGCAGCAGTAGAGGATGAGGATGAGGAAGCACCCCAGCCTCCTCCTCCTCAGAAGGCTAAGCTCATGGGTGATGCCATTAAGGCCGGAGCCACTTCAAAGCCCAAGAAATCTGCTCAAGCTAAGGCAGCTCCAGCAAAGCCTGCTGCCAAGCCCAAGAGGACAACCAGAAACATTCCAGCATCTGAAAAGAACAAGGATGATGTGCCACCAGCTGAGTCTGACGAGGAAGGACAAGTGTTGCTGAAACTTCGTCCAAAACTGCCACTTCACAATGATGCTCATCCTCAAGCTGAGGATATGAAGGCAAGGAAAGATAGATGTCTCAGGCTATGGAGACAAGCTGACCCATATGCTGTGAGGAGAAGAACTGCTGTAGATCCCAGATTTCACACCAGAGAGCAGCAGGACTTCTATGAGACCGTGCTGATGGACAAGAAGCCAATAGTCGCAGACACCAGATATGTTGACTGGGAATACATTGACAGCGAAGAGCACAGAGATTTCTTTCCACATGTGCATGAAAGCTTCACTGCATGTGGCGTTGCAGAGTTTGTGGGTCAGAAATTGACCAGTTGGAACGATGAGATGATAATGCAATTCTATGCCACAGCTCACTTCTATCCTGATGGAAAGATCACATGGATGACTGAAGGTCAAAGATTTTCTTCTTCTGTTGAAGAATGGGCAGAAATTCTAAATGCTCCAGTGCAACGAGAAGATGATATTGATGTCTATGGGATTCCAAAGAAGAATCATGAATCCATGAAGAACATGTACAAAGAAATTCCAGCAGCGGATTTGGAAATTTGGAAGCTCGGCTCAGTCTACCATCTCCAGGCAGGCTTACCTACCACTAATACTATTTTGAGGCATACCTTGATGCCCAAGTCTGGAGATCATCGCATGATCAGAGGATATTCTATCAACATGCTGCATATACTTGATGAGAAAGCACCTTTCAACGTGATGGACTTGATGGTAGAAACCATTAAGAGGACTGCAGCTGACCAGAAAAGGTCATGTGGATTTGCCCCGCAGATTCAGATGCTTATCAATGCCAAGTTTGGCACAGGCAAATTCTTGTTGGATAGGAAACATTTACCCCTGCAGCAAGAGCATGAAGACAATGTTGTTGTGATGGATGAGGAGGATCCGACATCTGTTGAAGGTCAAGCCAAGATCGAAGCTGCTAAGAAAGCCAAAGCTGACAAGGAAGCAGCAGCAGCAGCAGCTAAACCAAAGAGTTTCGGAGAGCAGATTCTTGAAGCTACCCAAAGGATTGAACAACGCCTGGCCAGCATTGAACAGTCTCAGGAGAGCTTAGAGAGGATTGTTGACGAGAAGATCCACGCTCTGGACGTGAAGCTGACTGAAATACAAGTGACCGTCAACAAGCTTGAGGCAGACTTTGAGGAAGCAAAGCAGGGCAAGGAAGAGCTTATGCAGGATGACTTAGTCCAGGATTCTCATCGACAGACTGCTCCGGTTCCCAAAGGATCCCGATCAGCTGCTATTCCAGTGACTGACACCAGGACTACAGCTTCAGCACCTCCCACAGTTCCAGCAGTTACTCCAGCTACAGCTCCAGTGTCCACTCCTCCAACACAGACATGAGCTGAAGTCTTCGCCGATGCTGTCATATCTACTCCGACATCAACCCAGACGGGAGCCGCCAGCAGAGCCCACAGTGACGTTTAGCTCTATGCTTTTTCGAACTTTTTGGTAACTTGTTGCCAAAGGGGGAGAAATTGTATAGATCATAGGGCTTCGAGAGAGAGAGTGCTCTTTCGTTCTTTTGCGGTTTCTTTGAGATACTTTTGGTTTTCGAGACTTTCAGTGTGCTTGATACTCCGTTTGATGCTACCTTAATGAGTGCTTGGTCGTACTATGCTTTAATGTGTGCTTAATGCTTATCATATGCTATTCCTATCTTGTATGACTATTTACTCATGTCTTGGTGATTGGGTGCATGCTGTTCATTCTTATCATTTTGTGCGCTCCACCAAGATGTATGTGACATGGAAGAGTGACCCATGATCCTAATCGATTGTGCATTTGCATTCGAACGCAAATCTTATATAATGCACAAATTTAGGGGGAGCTCTTGCTTATCACATACTTCTCAAAGCGACGATATTATTCATAGATTATATCCTTTGTCGAAGCTTTGATCTATATGTTGTCATCAATTACCAAAAAGGGGGAGATTGAAAGTGCAACTAATCCCCGGGTGGTTTTGGCAATTAATAACAACATATATATCATTGAACTAATAGTTACTTGAGAATCATTTCAGAGAAGTTCAGTGATATGGGTATGGCAAGGACTGAAGAAGTGGACCCCTCAAAATGCTAAGTGCAAGCATTGGCAAAAGCTCAAGACTCCATTTTTGGTTTAGTGATCCAAGATCACATTGAGTCCATAGGAAAAGCCAATACTATTAAAAGGGGATGAGGTTATGTTGATGATCTGGTTGCTCAAGTGCTTAGTGATACATCTCCTAAACTATCAGCAACTTTCACTGCCATATACACTCATAAGTAATCTCGGTCCCACCGATTATCCAAACTCAGTCACACCGAGATGAACCACCTCAGCCATAAGCCAAACCCTAGCAAAATCGGATTTTCCGATTCTAATATCGGTTTCACCGAAACATGAGTTGCCAAGCTTCTGTAACCTTCTGTCATCAAATCGGTGTCACCGAGATGATAAAGTCGGTCCCACCGAAACTGGCAAGCTCTTGTCTTTTGCACGAATCGGACTAACCGAGATTGTATTTTCGGTCCCACCGAAAACCCCAACGTTCACATTATTTGAACTTTTGGTCTCACCGAGTTGTCCACTTCGGTCCCACCGAGATTGCTCAAATATGTGTGTAACGGTTGGATTTTGTGTGGAGGCTATTTATACCCCTCCACCCCCTCTTCATTCGTGGAGAGAGCCATCAGAAAGAACTACCACTCCTACCTTACATTTCTGAGAAGAGAACCACCTACCCTTGTGTTGAGATCAAGTTGCTCCACTCCCACCATATGAAACTTGATCTCTAACCTTCCCAAGTTGCTTTCCACTCAATCCTTTCTTCCACCACAGCCAAATCAGTGAGGAGAGTTGAGTGTTGGGGAGATTATCATTTGAAGCACAAGAGCAAGGAGTTCATCATCATCTACAACATCTATTACCTTTTGGAGGGTGGTGCCTCCTAGATTGGTTAGGTGTCGCTTGGGAGCCTCCGTCATCGAGATGTGGAGTTGAACCAAGAAGTTTGTAAGGGCAAGGAGATCGCCTGCTTCGTGAAGATCTACCCCGAGTAAGGCTAGTCCTCCGTGGGCGTAGGCCATGATGGAATAGACAAGGTTGCTTCTTCGTGGACCCTTCGTGGGTGGAGCCCTCCGTGGACTCGCGCAGCCGTTACCCTCCGTGGGTTGAAGTCTCCATCAACGTGGATGTACGATAGCACCACCTATCGGAACCACGGGAAAAATCACCGCGTCTCCAAAATTGTGTTTGCTCTTCTCCACCTCTCGTTACTACATGTGCAATTTACTTTCCGCTGCCTATACTCTAGAATTGCATGTGTAGGGTGATGCTTGACTTGATCATAATTGTGAATCTGCCAAAAACTGTTCTTTGTCAAAAGGCAGAATTTTTATATTTACAAGTAGTCTAATCACCCCCCCTCTAGACATACTTTCGATCCTACAATTCTGCTACGTTCCCCAACAGTGTCCAACTTCCTACCTGAGCCAGGAGGTGTGTCTTACTAGTGAGAGGGTATCATCAATTCAATCTCAAAGGTAGTCGATAAGTGGAGGATCGATAGGCTCATATACGCCCTATGGAATATATGGAAGGAGAGGAGCATGCATATTTTTCTTTGGCACCTGAATGACTCATCTTGAGGTGGCCATGTTGCCCTAGAGGACATTAAGCAGCATCATATGGTATTTGGTGGCGCCATGCCCACTATGGGTGCCGCCTGAGTTCTATATTGCTTTCGGTACTTCCAATGGTTTCGCCATGTTTCCCTCAAAACATGTGCCCTATGTTCATATTATTCATCTCTCTTTTTTTATATTAAAATGCAGTGCTCCTGTCAGTTCCTAAAAAAGGTAATAGTTCAGTTATTTATATTGCACATGAGCAATAGCTAGAGGTTCTAGTTTCACTCCACGTCATTATTTATATTTCTTCCCCAAAACAAAGTGATATGATCAAGGTGTTTCTGGTATATACCAACAATGTCACTTACAACAATTCTTCTATAGGCCTTTCGTGTGGTCATGAGACATGGGGGCTTGAGTGGATTATGAGTTGTTTCTATGTTTTTCCCGTCTACCCAAGTATATATTACATAGTGCGCGTAGAATTTTTATGTTTGCAAAACTCATTGTTTTATCTAGTTAAATAGTGCACTAAGTACATTACATCCATCTCACCGATCAAAGTTGACTGGTGTAATTGTAGGCCCATTGTTTAGTGAAATCAATGAGGCAAAAAATGCATTGCACACGATCCATGCGCTCTTTCTCTATGTGCGGCGTAGAGGTGTTCGCCTGGACCCTACCTCCCCGTCACCTCTCCATTCATTTCCTATGACACACGTTTAAGGCATTCTTTGCCATCCATCTTTTAACAGTAGCAAAAAACACCGAATAGACGTGGAGCCTTGAGCTTCTTAATCACGGTTTTCTTTTCTTGTCACCCTAGCCCGAGCCACCATTTTTCTACCAAATCATCACTTCCTCGTAATTTTTTTATCACTGGGCTGAAAATGATGGTCAAAGAAATGGAACAAGATGTTGTAAACTTCAAGGAGTAATGTGCTAAACTTTTTTTTGAAGGAAACATCGAACATGACAAACACAGTCTTGAATATTGTGAAGGCTAGCATCAATACATAGGAAGTACTCCCTCCATTCGAGTTTATTAGGCCCTCTCTTATTTCAAATAGAAATCCAACAATATACTTTTTGCATCATATGTTTTATATTTTGTTAGTCAACTAGATGGTCAAATTTTGACCCAAAATACAAGGAGGCCTCATAAACCCGGACGGAAGGAGTAATAGCTCAGTCATTTATATTGCACTTGATCAGTAGCCGGAGGTTCTCAGTTTGACTCGACATTGATGTACATATTTCTTCTCAGAAAATAGAGTGTTATGTTCTAGGGACCAAAGGTGTTTCTTAGATTTACCAACGTTGTCACTTGACACCAATTCTTCTATGGGTGTGTGGACATGAGACCTTGGGGGGTTGAGTGGGTTATGGTATTTTCTCTATGGGGTTTTTATGTACCTATATATTTCGTGTACCTATATGTTCATGCACATATATATTACATGTGCCATATTTTTTTTGTTGGCAAAACTCATTGTTTTACTTCGTTAAATAGTGTACTAGGTACAAGCATCTCGCTAGTGAAAGTTGTCTAGTATAATTGTAGGTCCACTGTTTAGTGAAATCAACGAGGCAAAAGATGCATTGCACGTGATCGTGCACTCCCCCTCTATGTGCGGCGCAGAGGTCTTGGCTTGGAGCCCACCTCCTCATCGCCTCTCCATTCATTTCCTATGACACGTGTTCCAGGCATTCTTTGCCATCCATCTTCTAGCAGTAGCACAAACATGCCTAATAGGGGTGGGGTCCACTGTTTAGTGAAATCTACGAGTCAAAAGATGCATTGCACGCAATCCGTGCACTCTCCCTCTATGCGCGGCGCAGAGGTCTTGGCATGGATACCACCTCCCCATCGCCTCTACATTCATTTCCTATGACACGTGTTTCATACATTCTTTGCCATCCATCTTCTAGCAGTAGCAAAAACACGCCTAATGGGCATGGGGTCCACTGTTTAGTGAAATCAACGAGGGCAAAAGTTGCATTGCACGCGATCGTGCACTCTCCCTCTATGTGTGGCACAGAGGTCTTGGCTTGGAGCCCGCCTCCCCGTCGCCTCTCCATTCATTACCTATGACACGTGTTCCAGGCATTCTTTGCCATCCATCTTCTAGCAGTCGCAAAAACACGCATAATAGGGGTGGGGTCCACTGTTTAGTGAAATCAACGAGGAAAAAGATGCATTGCACGTAATCCGTGCACTCTCCCTCTATGTGCGGCGCAGAGGTCTTGGCCTGGATCCCACCTCTCCATCGCATCTCCATTCATTTCCTATGACACGTGTTCCAGGCATTCTTTGCCGTCCATCTTCTAGCAGTAGCAAAAACGTGCCTAATAGCAGTGGAGTCCACTGTTTAGTGAAATCAACGAGGCAAAAGATGCATCGCACGCAAACCGTGCACTCTCCCTCTATGTGCGGCGCGGAGGTCTTGGCCTGGACCCCACCTCCCCGTCGCCTCTCCATTCATTTCCTATGACACGTACTTCAGGCATTTTTTGCCATCCATCTTCTAGCAGTAGCAAAAACACGCCGAACGGGGGTGGGGCCGACTATTTAGTGAAATCAACGAGGCAAAAGATGCATTGCACGCGATCCATGCACCCTCCCTCTATCTGCGGCACAGATGTATTGGCCTGGACCCCACCTCCCCGTCGCCTCTCCGTTCATTTCCTATGACACGTGTTGCCATCCATCTTCTAGCAGTAGCAAAAACACGCCAAACAGGGGTGGATCGTTCTACTTCTTCGTCGCAGTTTGATTTTGTCAACACTCTAGCCCGAGCAGCCCTCTTTTCTCAAATCACCACTTCCTCGCAGACCTACACCGAGGCACCCATTTCAAGCATGTGAGTTCTTGGCAAAGGAAATGCGATTTTTTTGTCTTGTGAAAAGGACACACTAGAGTTGTTCTCTTTTCAATTAAAAGGAAATGTGGGATTTCTCTTTGAAATCAAATGAGATGTGGGTTTGAGGGACAGAAATAGGGAAGGCGCCCCATAAGGGAAGGAAAATGGAGAAAAAGGAACAGTATAAAAGGCTGCACATAGCTGTCACCCCACCCTAACCGTCTCTTCCAGCGCACAACCCCTTGCGCCTGCCTGTCTCTCCTCCCTCCCACTGAACCTCCTCCTCCCCTCCTCTCCCCATCTCCACCGGCCACCCCAATTGCAACTGCCGCCTGATCAGAATCCCCCGCCACCGCTTCTGATCATTAAGCCAGCACATCACAGCGAGCTAGGTTATATATGGCAGTGCGCTCCGCCACTGCCTAGGCAGCCATACACAGCACAGCAAAGAGCGCACTGAGGGCGGGGGCGGCGGCGCGCCGGAAATTAACCAACCAGTTCAACCGTGCGCGCAAGGTAGTTCATTCACCAAGGGCTAGCAAGATCACCGGTCGGCACTCAACGCCGGCAAGCCTCCTTCTTGCGACGACTCGGAGCAGGGCGGGCGTGATGGCGGCGGCGTCGTCGTCGGCGGCGTCTGCGTACCGGTCGCGGTTCGGCGACACGACGCAGACGAAGGTGTTCGTGGGCGGGCTGGCGTGGGAGACGCCGTCGGAGGGGCTCCGGCAGCACTTCGAGCAGTACGGCGACATCCTGGAGGCCGTCGTCATCACGGACCGCCTCACCGGCCGCTCCAAGGGCTACGGATTCGTAAGCCGCGCGCACCCCCTCCTCCTCTTTCCCCGGCCTGTCCGCGCGCGCGCGCGCACGCGTGCGGCAGGCCATAAAAATTCATGCTCCCCTCGCGCCTAATTAACGAGATCGATCGCGCAACAGGTGACGTTCCGGGAGGCGGAGGCGGCGCGTCGGGCGGTGCAGGACCCGAACCCGATGATCACCGGGCGGCGCGCCAACTGCAACATTGCCTCGCTGGGCCCGCCGCGGCCCGCGCAGCCTCGAGGTGAGTGATCCGTTCGTCGACCATCACAAGGAAAAACAATCTTACTAAACAAGAACATATTTTGTCCGTTTCCTCGTTGCCGCCACCCAATCCCCCCTCCCACGAACACGACGCCGGCTGGAGCGCGCGCTGGCGCGCGTAGACAGACGCGCATTTCCCCGTCCGAAAACAAGCCAATCCAAACTTCCAAAGCCGCTTTTCCGTCCTCTCCTCCTCCTCCGGTGCGCGCCAAATGGAAGCAATCGAGAGGAGAGGAGGCCGCGGCGGATCTCATCCCGTCCGGCCGGGGTAGTGCCGTCCGTCTGCCATGCCAGCGCACGGGAGCCAGGCGCTAGTGTGGGTGTGGTGGGCACGCACGGCGCGAGGGGAGGAGGGTCGTATGGCCGGGCTGGGCTTGACCAGGCTGGCCTGTCAGTTCGTCCCGCTCGCTGCCGCCTCGGTGCGTCCTCCTGTGCCTGCCCCTGCCCCACCACACCACCACGTCCACGCGTGGCTATATATGCGCACACAAGTTTTAGCCACAGCTAATCTAGCCGTATTTGCTCGATCCATTCTTTATTGGCGTACTAGAGACCAACTGGCAGTTATCGAATTTAGAAACGGCAGTTATGGGATCCATCCATCCATCCATCGGTTGCGTAGGGCTTAATCAAAAAAATCACCCCAGCAGTACTACACAGATCAAACTGACC
Source organism: Secale cereale (assembly GCA_902687465.1). Lineage (NCBI taxonomy): Eukaryota > Viridiplantae > Streptophyta > Magnoliopsida > Poales > Poaceae > Secale > Secale cereale. The sequence continues at coordinate 620,524,566 of LR738712.1, read as the reverse complement.
CAGTTTTTCTTAATCAGATTCCTTAATGATCATGTTAATGTAGCACTAGCAGCAGCAGCAGTAGCTTCTTATCTCGTGTGACAAAAACAAACAGAGTAAACAGGGGAGAGAGGGAGGGGGGGACTGCTTGCTTTGACTGGATGTGGCGTGGTCGGTTGCGGCATGGCAGCAGGGATGTGGTGTAAAGGACAAGATAACTGTCGGGTGGAGGATCAGAAGCCCCGCTTTCCAGCGGTAAAAACAGAATCCAGCAAGCAACCTATACAAAATGCTTCGACGCATATACCCTTTGACTGGTTTAGCCCCTGCTTACCTCGTCATTACTGGTAGTTTACTAGACTAGGGAGTATCTTGTTTCCTCAGGAAAAACCACTACTTTAACACCAAGAGGGCCACGACGCCAGCCAGAATTTGATGCCCCTGTAGGCTGTAGTAGGCTGTACCAAGCCGTGACACCAACAGTCAGTGGTTGTACTCGCCTGCCAAAACCGGCCGGTCAAAGCGTCAACACGCAGCGCACATGGCGAGGCCTTTTCCCAGCTCTCCGCCGCTGATCGATCCATCGATCGGTCGACCGAAGCCAGCAGTTTTTTTCTTCTTCTTTCTCGTAGCGTTTTGCGCGCCGGAGACGTACGATTGTGCATACATGCAGACATCCATACGCCTGACGCGCCAACTCGGTGGTACCGCTGCTGCTTCATTTACTTGCTTGGTGTTGTTGCTTTCGCGCCCCTCTGCGGCGAATAACATGGAGGAGAAATGGTTTCTACCTATTTATTACTACTTTTTTTAGGCAATCCTATTTATTACTGACACTGTAAATACTACTAGTAACATGAATGAATGAATGGATGGATGGATGAATGCAGGCAGGCCGTCGCCCGGGGCCTACTGGCAGCAGGGCCCGCCGGCTCCGATGCCGCCGCAGGGCCCGCACTACTACATCCCCAGCCCGAGGGCTCCGCAGCAGCAGCAGCAGCAGATGGGCCTGATGCCCAGCCCTGGCCCGGCGATCTACCACCACCCCGCTTCGCAGCCATACGGCGGGTAAGCTCAACCCACCACTCGTCTTCTTCTCTCTGCAAATTCCACATGGCTACACCTACAAGCACGCATGGGTGATAGTAACTGACAGAGGTCGTGATCAGTTTGGGTCGCCGGTGGAGGGAAGGGAGGCCGGAGGCTGACCGGACCGGAGACGGTCCCCCCGCCCTTTCTTGTGGCGTGGGTCTCTTTCGCCATGCAGGGTGTTGCCTCGCCTGCCAACATTTTCTGCACCTGTTGGTTTGCTTGGTGCAGGGCTTTTAATGCCTCCAGCGTGCACCATTGCCATTCCTAGTTTTTACAGGTGTTTGTGGCAATAATCAGTTTTCTCTGTTGATACTACTCCCTCGGTCCGGTAATGCGTCCCATAATGTAGGATGTTTGGTGTCGAAAAACGTCTTATATTATGGGACGGAAGGAGTATGTTTTGGGGCAGGTAAATCCTTTTCCTTGAGAAAGGAAAGAGAAACCTGAGCAGTTTTATTCATTTAGTGTTAAAGTTACTCCCTCTGTCCCATAATATAAGAGCGTTTTTACACTAATGCAGTGTAAAAAACGCTCTGATATTATGAGACAGAAGGACTAGAAAAAAAAGGTCAGAAGCTTTTTTTTCTTTTTCTAGTCATAAACAGGATGGTCCTAGCCAGTTGTGGGGTAAGTTTTTTCTTTTAGGTGAGTTGTGGGCTAGGTAGGTCAATGGTCTAGATCCTGGACTTTACAGCCTTGGTAATGGATAAGTAGGCCTCTTTAACTACCCAGGGGGCCAGGCCCAAGCTTTTTTCTTTTCCCCCGGATCATATCACTCGCTGAAGAAGCTTTGCCATGTCTTTTGCTTGCAGGTACTGGTGCCCACCTGACTATCAATACCAACAGGTAAGCATGTCCCCTTGCTCTGCTGTGCCCCCTCAACGCCCACCTTCTTTGCTTCACTACCTTTTATCACATGCAGTGCAGCACACACTAGCCAGCCCAGCCCGGTGCATGCCACTCGCGCGCTAGCTAGCCACACCACATGCCCACCGAGCGGTTCGTCCGCCGCGCTGCCGCTGCCCCTGCCAAAATGCCAAATGAACCTCATGGTACAGTCATGATTCGGTGCGCCCGTGACTTTGGCAGAAACATTCCAAGATGCCAAGGATAAAATTAGTTGCACCGTTAGGATTTGGAAACACTTTGAGCCATCGATCGATCATTCATTTCCGAATGATCGGTGCTAATTGTTCTGGCACTGACTGATGACACACTGATGTCCCAGTTGTGGCCACATGTTTCTTCCTACGCTCGTATGATAACTCATGAGTGATCTGCAGGCCATGATGACCCCTCAAGTGCTGCAGAACTACTATGCTCAGCTGTACGCCGGGCTGGCGTCGCCGACAGGGCCACCGCCCTACCATCAGTACGTGGGGTACATGCAGGCCCCGACGCCGAGGGCAGCAGTGCTCTCGCCGGTGGCGCAGCAGATTGCGGCGGGGCAGCAGCCGTACGTGCCCCATCCGGCGGCGGCGCAGATGCAGGGCTTCTCCATGCAGGTGCCTTCACTTCCGCACAACTTCGCGCTGCAGCTGCCCTCCCATGCAGTGTCGATGCTGCCTCCCAACGCACCCGGTACGTCGATTCCCGAGTTTCTTTCGGTTTTGGCACCGAGTTTATAGGGAATTCCAAGGTGTTTTCACGTCAGAGGTACTGATGGTTTGATGTCGGGTGCAGATATGCAGCAGTCGGCTGGTGGGCAGGCCTCCTCTGCGGCCGCGGCGACGAACGCAAACAACACTCACCAGGGTGCCTGATGGAAGGTTGGGAGAGGAGATTCTGATTGATTCCGAACACCTTCGAAACTGACTGCTTTCTGATTTAAAGTTGTTGTCCCCATCTCGATGGATCTGGTGCGGACAAAGTTATTAATGGTCTGTAACAGTCTCTCAGGATGCTTTGACTAGAAAAGACAAACCATAAACATCTGCTCCTTTCGTTGTTCCGGATTCGTTTTCTTAAGTTCTGACATATATTCGCAAAAAAAAAAAAAATTCAGATCTTCTCCTATTATTACAGTAAAAAATTCTTTTTTGAGCTTTTTTTGTAGGTTGTTTCTTTTTTGAGCTGTGAGGGGACAAGTTTCATATGCATATTGTTTAGTGTAGCAGCAACATGTTTGCTTGAAGCAACGGCTTCAATAGTCAATACTACTAGTCCTTACGAAATTAAGCCCACCGGCCGTAAGGACGAACAAATATCAGCATCCTTCAGAGGGGAATGTCTATGCCTTGCTTTTAGCGAGTTGTGTCCCAGGCATCGCTTGCGTTGGGTCAGCACATAAACTGCACGTGCGCTTATATTTACGTGGTTGTGTGCTCACCGTGAGACCTATGTCTTGCTCTTTGCGAGATGGTAGCTCGTCTTGCCCATGTCGCCAGGGATAGCCACCTGCGTTCCGATAATATTTTTTGTGAGCGGTTAGAGGAAGCTTCTATGGACCGCTGTTAGAAGCTTTCGTGCAGTTTTCTTCCTTCGTGTTTCCTCTATCATTTATTTTCCTTTGCGTTTTCGTATTTCTTTTTTTCCGTCATGTTTCTAACACATGCCGACTTTTTTTCAAATACACATTGAACATTTTGGTACGTAGGTTGGACATATTTTAGATACATGTTAAATATTTCTCAAATACACGTTGAGCATTTTCTTGAAATATACATTGACTATTTTTCAAGGTCACATTTAATATATTTTGAACACACATTGGATATTTTCCACAAATTCCATGATCATTTTTCAAAAACATGCAAAACATTTCATACGTGTTAATTTTCTCTAAAATGTCATGAACATTTTTTTGAATGTTATCAAACTAGTATTTTAAATTATGTGAGAATATTTTTTACATTGTTATTTTTTTTGTTAAAGTGTATGAACACATGAACACCTTTTTATCAGGATTTTTTAATGATACGAAACATTGTTATGAATTCATGAATATTTTGTTACATTGTATAAACATTTTTTTAAATAGTACAGACATATTTATAAATGCGTGAATCTTTCATAAATGTCACAAACATTTTTTAATGGTACAAACATTCTCTTAAAATTGCGTGAAAGAGATTTTTTACACCGTGTTAATATTATTTAATGCATGGTGAACGCTTTTAAAAATTTATGTAATTAATTTATATAATATTTCAAATATATAAACTGAAGTAAAAAGGTAACAGAAGGATAAAAAGAATGAATCAAACGTACGTGGCAAACTAACGAATTGGGTCGGCTTACTAGCAACTTCCTTGAGGTAAGACAACCATTCGTCTCACTACAAGCCAGACATAGGCTCCGCGGGCTATATGGATATATGCACTCCATGTAGAAATCTTTCGTTGTGCGCTCATGTTGCTATAAAAAAGTACCCCCTTCGTCTCATAATATAAGACATTTTTACTTTTTCTTTTCCTAAATATAAGTCTTTTAAAACATTTTAAATAGACTACAACATACGGATGTGTGTAGAAATATTTTAGAGTGTAGATTCACTCATTTTGCTTCGTATGTAGTCTTTTGTTGGAATCTCTAGAAAGACTTATATTTGAGAACGGAGAGAGTACAAGTTAACATAGCTTGCAAAATCTTCTTATATTGAGGGATGCAGGGAGTAGCAATTAGAGCTACCTTTAGCTAAAAAAACTAGACTGTTTGGGGCTATCCGTGTATAAGTAAATACAAAAAAAGGTCTCCTGTGTATTTTGGTCTCCTTTAGAAAGCGGAATATATATAGAGAAAAAATACTTCCAAAAAACATAGAAACTATGTAAACTATTCATTCGCTTGGGGGAAACCATATTGAAAACATTTCCTACATAAAAAATGTTAACGAGCTGCAAAAACAATGTTCATGTATATTCATGTAATTTTAAAGCGTGTTTATCTATTTCACAGATTCTTTTACCTAATTTTGAAAATATTAGCCTTTACGAAATGCTCATGTGGTTTTAGAAAAAACGTTCATTGGGAATTTAAATAAAATTTCATCGTGTATTTATTTTGAAGAATGTTCATCGTTTAATTGTTGATCTTGTATTAAAAGATGTCCATTGTGTATTTCAAAACATGTTCATTAAGTAATTCAAAAAATGCATAATAAGTGATTCAAAAAAATGCTCATAGTGCAATAAAAAATGTTCATCATGTAATCTTAAAGTACTCATCGTTTAATCCTGAAATGTTCATTGTATATTAAACCCCTTACGTCGTGCATTTCGAAAAAATGTTCATCGTGCATTTGTTTGTATGTGTTTCAAGAAATGTTCATCATGTATTAGAAAACAAGTTATGTGTATTAAAAAATGGTCATCATATATTAAGATAGGTTTTTCATGTATAAAAAATATCCTAACAAAGAAATGGAAAATGAAAAATTAAATAGAAATAACCAAAAAGAAATATGATTTTTTAATAATGAAAAATAAAATGAATGTTTTTTAAATACCTTATGAACATCATTAAAAACATGATGAACATTTTGAGTGCTACATTTCATGGAAAATTATACATCCACTCCGACCTCTTGGGAAAATTTCACATAATGCATGGCCTTTCTAAAATCCCCAAAAGTCAACAATTGCGGTGTGCCCTTATGATGCAGAAGGGGCATCTGGAATTAATAACCCAAAGGGGGAGGAGAAGTGCCTAGGTTTGGGTGGTCTCGATACAGAGGCGAGTGAGCGGGGGTGAAGCAGAGAGAGTTGATGATCTCCCCGGCGAGACCCGTGTGCTGACTTCTCCGCAACACAAGAGGTGGTAGGAAGGAGTTCAAAGACGTTGTGGGTGGGGCACCGGTGGAGGAGGTGTTGTGCGGTGTGGGAACAGTAGCAGCGGGTAGGACACCCTCACCGATGCAAGGGTCATGGCATGGGGCGAAAAATGGCGGCGAAGCCCATCGCTCGCCATTGCCCTCGGGCGCCCTAGCCTTGCACCCCTCTCCTTGCAGCGCTCCCGAGAGCACGCCATCGCGATTAGCAATGTGCAACCCTCTAAGCCGCGGGCAACGCCAGTTTAGGAGGAAGAGGAGGCTGGGTGGGAACACGATGGGTCCACCATGGATGGGGACACGAGGAACAGTTCGAATACACATGGCCGTGGGAGGTCATAATTTGGAGTATATGGGAGAGAGCTTGCCACGCTGGCCATTTCCCGATTTGTCATATTAATTTGTACGGTGGATGTTGCTTTCACTCAAAATCCTAATTTTGAAGGAAATATGCCCTAGAGGCAATAATAAAGTTGTTATTTGTATTTCCTTATATCATGATAAATGTTTATTATTCATGCTAGAATTGTATTAACCGGAAACTTAGTACATGTGTATTGACCAAAACTAAAATACATCTATGGATATATAAACAACATTCTGTCCCTAGTGAGGCTCTACTAAACTAGCTCGTTGGTCAAAGATGGTTAATGTTTCATAACCATAGACATTAGTTCTCATTTGATAACGAGATCACATCATTAGGAGAATGATGTGATGGACAGACCCAACCGTAAGCTTAGTATCTGATTGTATCATAAGTTCACTTTGTCGTAGCTTTTGTAATGTCAAGTATCCATTACTCAGACCATGCGATCATGACACTCAAGGATACCGGAGGAATACTTTATGAGCTATCCCATCATAACTGGGTGACCATAAAATGCTCATCAAGTATCACCGATTGTATTTGTTGGGTTGCATGGATCGAGACTCGGATTAGTCACTCCGTGTGGCAGAGAGATATCTCTGGGCCCTATCGGTAATACAACATCACAAGAAGTTTCCAAGCATGTGACTAATGCGTTTAGTCATGGGGATCTTGTAGTACCGAACTAGTAAAGAGATTTACATGTGACGAGATTGAACTTGGTATTGCGATACTGACGATCGAAACTCGGGAAAATAACATATCGCCAGACAAAGGGAATTGTATAAGGGGTTAACAGAATCCTTTACATCGTGGTTCAAACCGATAAAGCTCTTTGTTCAATAAGTAGGAGTCAATATGGACATCCAGGTCCTGCTATTGATTATTGACCGAAGAGGTGTCTCGCTCATGTTTGCATGTTCTCGAACCCGTAGGGTCACAAACTTGACATTTGGTAACGCTATGGTAGTATTGCTATATTCATATGGTGAATCCAAAAGTAGTTCGGAGTCCTAGATGGGATCCGGGACATCACAAGAAGCTTCAGAATGGTCTGAAGGTAAAGATCTATATATGAGAGGTCATATTCAAGGTTTTGGAAAATGTTCAGGATTTCTTGGTATTGTACTGGGAAGGTTCTAGAAGGATTCAGAGTGGGGCCCACCTGCATGGGGGACCCACATGGACGTGGGTAGTGATCAAGGCCCCACACCGTGGTCTAGATGGACCAAGATCCCCCTAAAAGGAATAGGACCATATCACGAAGGGATAAGAACAAGGTCCCTAAAAAGTAGATAGCACTAAAAAATACACTTCCGTGATGATACACGTTTGTCACAGTAGGTTGCGTTTTTTGTCATGCAGGCACATCCATGACAATTTTATGACAGAATCAAGATAGTCATACATGTGTTGTCGTATAAGTGTTCCATGACATTACCAAAATTATCATCACGGAAGTGTCCACTTCCATGACGATAAATCGCGCGTCACAGAAGTGCTTTCGTCAAGGGTGACCGACACGTGGCATCCACCGTAACAGAATGCCGTTAAGAAATTGGGTCCGGTTTTGGATCCGATAACCCGCTAACAGACCCGACCAATGGGGATTTTCCACGTGTAAAATCATCATTGGCTCGAGGAAACACGTGTCGGCTCATCGTTGCGACAGATGTCATCAACTCATTGGAATGAAGGCGCCTATGATACGTCGACACATGGCACGACCGAATAGAGGCCCATTCCTGTGAAAAGGCCGACCCGTTTGACTTGGTCAATAGGTGGCGGTCCGGCCCAAGGAAAGCCTGTTAACGGCCTGTTCGCATATAGCCCATTTACAGCCCGCTAACCAAGGGCCCGTTACGACCTATCCGAATTAGGCCTAGTAGCGTCATCTGGGATGTCCAATATGATTCCAGCCCATTTTAAGTTCTGGCCCATGTATGGCCCATGACGTCTATCAGCCCATATGAGGCCCTTTGTAACTCTTGGCCCATTAACAGTCCGTGGTGAAACTGGCCCATAATGAACATTGTATCACTTTACACCCATTAACGGCCCATTAATCCATTGGGCCATTTGCATCCCATGTTATCTTTCGGCCTTCTCAAGGCCCATTTATTCTTGGTCCATTAACGGCTCGTGGTGAAACTGGCCCGTAATGAACAGTGTATCACTTTATACCCATTAACGGCCCATTAATTCATTGGGCCGTTTGCAGCCCATGTTATCTTTCGGCCTTCTCAGGGCCCATTTATTCTTGGGCTCATTTCCAGCATTCGGTTACTTACGGCCCATTACTGCCATTTTCTGCTTGTGGGCCAAATTCAGCCCGTGGTTATAGTTGTCCCGTTTGTGGCCCATTAATACATTGGGCCATTTTCATAGCGTCATCAAATACGACCTATTAACGACGGTCCGTTATGGTCGGCCCATGAACGGACGACTCCAACTCTAGCCCGTTTACGGCCATAATGCGGTCTGTCTAAGGCCCATTGATGATACGGCCCGTAGAAGGCCCATTGTTTCTACGGCCCATAGAAGGCACATTGTTTCTACGAACCGTATAAGGCCTGTTTCTACGGCCCGTAGGAAGCCAGTGTCACTACAGTAAATATATAGCCCATGGCCTGTTAAAGGCGGGAAACTACTATAGGTTTAGACCTGCTAATGGCCCAAGATGATTATAGGCCCATGTTTTGGCCCATATGAGTAACGGGCCGGCCTGAAGACCGACAACACTGAGATCCACTGAACCTTGATGTCTACTACGCAACCTTATTCTTGTAGACGTTGTTAGGCCTCCAAGTGTAGAGGTTTCTAGGACAGTAGCAAATTTCCCTCAAGTGGATGACTTAAGGTTTATCAATCCGTGGGAGGCGTAGGATGAAGATGGTCTCTCTCAAACAACCCCGCAACCAAATAACAAAGAGTCTCTTGTGTCCCCAACACACCCAATACAATGGTAAATTGTATAGGTGCACTTGTTCGGTGAAGTGATGGTTATACAAGTGCAATATGGATGGTAGATATAGGTTTTCGTAATAAGAAAATGAGAGGAAATTTTCTATGCATGGTGGTAGCTACGCACACATGGTGGCAACTCCACACTCTTTATTATAAGTTCCTTTTTTCTGATATATGAGGTGTCGGGTTTCTTATAGCATTGGCACAAGTGCAATTTTGTTATATAGAAATGACTTTTTTCTCACTTCTCTTTGTCTTTTTATTATCTTTTGGACACAAGTGCCTTTTTGTTGTGTAGAAAGGGGCTTTACTCACTTCTCTCATTCATTTTGCTTGCCTTTTTGGCATAATTGCATGTTTGCTTGCCTAGCTAGTTCAAAGTCGCGATATTATCGTTATGGAGTTATTTTGTATAGTCTGAAATAATTTATCAAAATAATTAGAGATAAAAATTGGGGCCGTGCGTAGCTACCACCATGGGTAGCAAATTATTTCTGATAAGAAAATATAAAAACAGCAAGGTAACTAAAGATAAAAGTGAGCATAAACAGTGTTGCAATGCTTTGAAAGGAGGCCTAGGGTTCATACTTTCACTAGTGGAAGTTCTCCCAACAATAATAACATAACTGGATCATATAACTATCCCTCAACATGCAACAAAGAGTCACTCCGAAGTCACTAATAGCGGAGAACAAACGAAGAGATTATTGTAGGGTACGAAACCACCTCAAAGTTATTCTTTCTCATCGATCTATTCAAGAGTCCATAATAAAATAACACGAAGCTATTCTTTTCGTTCGATCTATCCTAGAGTTCGTACTAGAGACACAAATCAATCAAAACCCTAATGTCACCTAGATACTCCATTGTCACCTCAAGTATCCGTGGGCATGATTATACGATATGCATCACACAATCTCATATTCATCTATTCAACCAACACAAAGTACTTCAAAGAGTGCCCCAAAGTTTCTATCGGAGAGTCAAGACAAAAACGTGTGCCACACCCTATGCATAGATTCCCAAGGTCACAGAACCCGCAAGTTGATCACCAAAACATACATCAAGTGAATCAATAGAATACCCCATTGTCACCAAAGGTATCCCACGCAAGACATACATCAAGTGTTCTCAAATCCTTAAAGACTCAATCCGATAAGATAACTTCAAATGGAAAACTCAATCCATTACAAGAGAGTAGAGGGGGAGAAACATCATAAGATCCAACTAGAGTAGCAAAGCTCGCGATACATCAAGATCATGCCATCTCAAGAACACGAGAGAGAGAGAGAGAGATCAAACACATAGCTACTGGTACATACCCTCAGCCCCGAGGGTGGACTACTCCCTCTTCATCATGGAGAGTGCCGGGATGATGAAGATGGCCACCGGAGAGGGATTCCCCCTCCGGCAGGGTGCCAGAACAGGTCTAGATTGGTTTTTGGTGGCAACAGAGGCTTGCGGCGGCGGAACTCCTGGTCTAGGTTATTTTCTGGAGGTTTCAGTATATATAGGAGGTGTTGGAGTCGGGGACAAGTAAAGAGGGTCTCTGGGCTATCCACGAGGCAAGGGGACGCACCCAGGGGGCGCCCCCTACCCTCGTGGGCAGCCCGTGGACCTTCTGGTCCCCCTCCGGTACTCTCTGGGCTTCTTCTGGTCCAAAAATAACCACCGTTGAGTTTGAAGTCACTTGGGCTCCGTTTGATATTCCTTTTCTGTGATACTCTAAAACAAGAGAAAAACATAAACTGGCACTGAGCTCTGGGTTAATAGGTTAGTCCCAAAAATCATATAAAAGTGTATATAAAAGCACATAAAACATCCTAGATGGATAATATAATAGCATGGAACAATCAAAAATTATAGATACGTTGGAGACGTATCAAACCTTCCGGCCTAAATTACAGCATACCGACCAAAGAATAAACCTAGACTATAAAACAAAGAAATTACGACATATTACATCCATTGGGAATCAAAGTTCGCTACCGGTGATAATAAAGCGCAACATGACCGCGGATTACATACACTGGGCATCAAAGCTCGCCACCAGTGCATATAAACGCGCCGACAAAAGAATATACAAATCTGAGAGCACTTCAGAAGGCACTAGACCTGGCAAGCTCGGGCCCCGCAAGCAGCCGAACAAGCTGATGAGACCTCAGTTGTGTCAATGATAGATGCTTCATCCCTAGCTGTATGGCACCACAGTGCGCAAGGCAGTCGCCTAACATCTTCATTACATCTTTGACTTCAAGTCGGAGCTGAGCTGAAGCAAGCCTTTTCGCTTTAAGTTGAGATTGAAGAAGTCGAACTGATTGAGGTAGCGACTGCACAGAGGTTGCCACACACCTGCTGGTGAGTAGCTTCAACTCACTGCCTTCATCAAGACAGGACCTTAGGGTCATCTCGTTGTCCTCAAGATGGTTTGGCTCACTATCTTTCCTAAAGTTCTGCCTGGCATAAGAGATACGACTCTGAAAGAGATACAAGGAGACACGTAACATGTTTCACAATTATATAAGAAAATAAATGTATCTGTTCTGCATAAGGAACATGTTTTTACAACTACAATTTAAAACTGGTAGTTGTTGGAAATGTCCAATCAGATGTAAACAGCAGTGGAGGAAATGATGCCTATCCAAATCTATACTAGAACAAAGTTTGAAGGGTTGAGAAGGATGAACTTACATTACATGTTAACACGGGCTGGACAAAGCCCTTCTCCATGTTGATGGAAAGATAATTCAATAAGTTCCCCAAAGAAAATTCTTTATAAGCGTTGCCATTATTCTACATTTTGCAAAGAGTAAATATAGATCAAATAATATTGGAAGAAATAGATGATAATGAAGCTCAGGTGCAGACTGATGATACGTAATCAAATAGCAATTAATTAAGTACAGCGTTATAAGGCAAAAGGTACTGACAAGAGGAATGCAGACATCAACGTGTGCAGTGGCATTGGCTTTATTCAACATTTTGGTAAGAGTAAATGTCGATATGATAATTTGGAGAAAGTGGAGGGCAGGGCAGATAAGATGCAGAGTAATGCTAGACAATCAACTATCTCGCGATGCATGTACAGTAAAACCATCACCGTCCGTTATTAGTTGTCGCTCAAATGGATGTATCTATCACTATTAAGTTCTAAATACATCCAATTGATCAACAATTAATTCGATACACAGGGAGTACATGACAACAGGTACTTACATGAGCAATCCAAAACTTCATAACCATTGTGTTAATTCTACATTCATCTAAGAGTAAATATATATCTTATAATTTCAAGCAAAGGGAGGATAAAGAAGCGAACATTTACAGTGATGCTACATAATCAAACAGCAATGAGTGTAAGTATGCTGACAAAGGGCAAGAGGTACTGACAAGAGCAATGCAGAGCCCAGTATTGTCATGAGATTCTATGATCCTTTGAGCAAGGAGATTCATCTGAAATTAGTTTTCATACAAGAGAGAAGGTAAGGCACATGCAGAAATTTAGGAGTTCAAATTTTGAATTGATATCATAGACAGTACCTGACGTTGGGCTGTCAGCAGTTCTAATAGGGGTTTGGCCATTGGAGTAGGGGTAAAGTCTGTTACAGTTGGGACTATGTTTTCTGTGGCTGCTGATCTATCTGATTTAACATGTATCACTACCTTTTCCAAATACCTAGTTTGTACACCTTGAGGATCTGCAATCACCCTCTTCCTTTTGGACATCTATTACGAAAGAACAACATTTGACTGGAAAAACATAGTATGACGACACATGGAATAGGTACAGAAAATGGATAGGTATGGCATATACTCATATATGATGCTTAAACTAAGCAGATCATGTAACAAAGTAGAAGTGATGCAAGATGTCAGATGCAAAATATGTGCGACCAATACAACCTTGCAAGTTAGAGCATGCACCTTGATGGGTGAATAAGATAGACCATCCTCCACCATGCCAAGTTTGTTAGCCAGTGGATTGTTCCACAATATTCCTCTCATGCGCCCATTCTCATATTCACTTTGATAATGTTCAATACCTGACATGCATGGAAACATAAAACAAGTGAGATTATCTTTGTAATGCAGAAGTGATTCTAATCCAATACTTCCTCCCTGTAAACCCCTTTGTGCTATCTCTGCAATTCTTCTAAGAGGTGCCATGCATGCTGTAATTTGGTGTGTGCATTAATATAATGTGGCCTACTACTCAAAACATGAGAGCTCCAGAAGTGATGATACTTCGCAGATGACAACTTCAACATATAGTAAAGAAGAACAAGTCAACCTGACCTGACAGATTCAAAATATACTAAGGGAGAATAACTCGACCTGACCAGTCGACCACAAGAGAAGAGGATCATCTTAAAGAAGAGCAGAAGAGCAATCATATTGAAGATATTACAAGTCTTTCTATAAAATGCGGTTGGCCACCCATGATGAACCAGGGCGCACAGAGAAATACTATTCCTTCCGGTCTCTCCATATGTGTCTCACATGCATTTCGAAACTAAAGTAGGAACATTTAGCTGACCAATTAAACATCTCTCAGTTTTACTAATATCAGCATAATATCATATTTGAATTTGTACAACTAAGCTTGTTTAGCTCGATGGGTGGAGCAGTGCTATTACGACACGAACCATGTGATGTCTACACACGCTTCTACTCTTGTAGACTATGTTGGGCCTCCAAGCGCAGAGGTTTGTAGGACAGCAGCAATTTCCCTCAAGTGGATGACCTAAGGTTTATCGAACTCAGGGAAGTAGAGGTTGAAGATGGTCTCTCTCAAGCAACCCTGCAACTAAGATACAAGAAGTCTCTTGTGTCCCCAACACACCTAATACACTTGTTAGATGTATAGGTGCACTAGTTCGGCGAAGAGATGTTAAATGGCAAGTGATATGGATTGCAAAACAAAGTAATATAAATCTGTAATAAAAAGTGCAGCAAGCAAACAGGTGGTAAAAGTGAGCACAAATGGTATTGCAATGGTGGAAACAAGGCCTAGGGATCATACTTTCACTAGTGGCAACTCCCAACAACATTAACATAATCGAATCACATGATATTTCCCATAAAACATGCAATGGAGACGCACCCAGAGGTCATTCCTTCGTGGTCAAGAGAGGACGAGAATTATGTAGGGCTACAAAAGCACACCTCAAAGTTCGTAGTTCTCAATCTAAGGATTTCCCAATGTCACCGCGGCCATCCAAAGAGAGTCCCACAATCACCACAACATATCTAAAGGATAGTCAAAGACAAGCACCAAGAGACTCTCAATCTTCAATCAACACACAAGAGAGGAAATCACTCATGAAAATATTTTTCTAATCCATGTCCAATAGACCGCTGTCACCTTGGTCTCGGGGATTATACTAGATAAAGACAAGTGAGTACATCAATCCAATACATAGAGGAAGGGGAAATATCATGGGATCACCCTAGATTAACATAGCCTATGATCACAACGAATATCACATCATGGGAGAGAGAGATAACCACATAGCTACACGTACGAGCCCTCGGCCCCGGAGAAGACTACTCACACATGGACATGGTGAGGAGGATCTTGATGGTGGTGTTGATGGAGAGGTGCAGCCCCGCGAGGAGGCGGCGGCCGGCGGCGGCGGCGAGGAGGAGACGGCGGCGGCCCTAGGGGGCGGCGGCGGTCCTAGGGGGCGGCGGCGGCCCTACGGGCAGCGGCTCCTTGGCCCCCCTTCTTCCTTGTGGATGGTGCTGCAATGGTGCTGGTCCTCCCCTCCAAGACGGCGGCTCGGGAGGAGGAAAATTCGTGGCCCTTGGTGACCTAGGTTTCCTCTCTTTATATAGACTCTCGGATTCCCGTCATCAGATTTTGGGCCTCAGTAAAACGGGCTTTACTCGGCCGTCCGGACTCCGATTTGGACGAATTTTATATCCAGAAGCATCGCTCGAAATTCCCCACAACTTTCGCAACTAGACTTTTTCCGTTTGACGACGTGTTCGGGCCGGAACGTGACCATCTTTAGAAAACGTTCTCAGACAGATTTCAGGAAAGTCAGAGTCCTACTCCAATACGACTCCTTTTGCGTTTTTGTCAATTTCCAAGTAATTCCTACACAATAAAGTGTAAAACAAGAACATTGTGCACTTTTGCAACCATTAGTAGGTTAGTCCAAATATGATCAAAAGTGTATGGAAGTGCATAAATATCATAGCAATATCACACAAAAAAGGCATGGAGCAAGCAGAAATTATAGATATGTTTTGGACGTATCAACATCCCCAAGCTTAATTCCTGCTCGTCCTCGAGTAGGTAAATGATAACAAGCATAAGTTCTGTGGTGACATGTTATTAACCATATAAGAACTTTTCACAGTCACATGACAAATGCTTACTGAGATAATGAATCTGTAGTAATTAAGTTGCCTCATGAGAAAATCACAAAGAACTGAAAGTTTTACAATATGATACTGTAACATCAAACAGATTTGTAGTGAGCATGGTGTGCAAATATGATAAAGTGATACCTCGCTTGCCCCCTTTAGTGAAGCAAAACATAAATGCAGGGGCACCTCCAAGGTTTAAGTGACGACTAGATACAATGATTTCAGAATAAACGATATCATAATCATGCAAAAGACAATGGTACTTTGGGACAATGCACATTACACTCAGAATGACAATCATGCTCTAAATAGTTGGTGCTTTAAAGAAGGTGGAGACTCTCGAACCGTGGCTTTTGATGGCAAGGTTGAAAACCCGTGGTCGGAAACAAAATCTAAACATGTATCAGAGCTCTTGGTTTTAAAAACAGAGGTAATAATTATTTTTTAGAATATGCATATTTCGTCAACGAATGCTAGCAGATAACTCAATCACTTCTTGAGCTGGACAAGTTTCGAGGAACGGCTCCCGAATGAGGACGATCACATCCTCTTAATCTCCTTTGTTTATCACTGCCAAAGTTTTCTGATTTCTCATGAACAAAGCGTGAAGGAGGGTTTGTTTGTTGTATAATTTTTTAATGAGCCGGGCGCACTCTATGCCAGTTCCTTCTCGTATTATGGGTTTGCACATTAGACATGCAATCCCGGGGTGAAGCTTGTCCAACTTAAAAAGATCAAGAATTAACTACTACTTCCTCATGAGCTAAAACAGAGGCACAAAAGAGAAATGCTTTTTTGAATAATTTCGAGATGGTACATGAAAGTCTTCGTTAGGAATGGCAGGTAAATACCATGTATAGGTAGGTATGGTGGACTCATATGGCATAACTGGTTTAAAGGTTTTTGGATGCACAAGCAGTCAGTCCGCTTAGTACAGGCGAAGGTTAGCAAAAGACTGGGAGCGACCAACTAAAAGAGCAATGACGGTCATAATCATGCAGAGCGACAAAGCAACATTGAATCGGGCATGTAAGTTATATCGCTACTCAGAAATTAAAGATCATCAAGACTTGATAGACTTTCTTTACAGTCTTAAATATGCGTGAGCATATGCCAAGTCAATCAAAATAAATACTTGAAGGAAGATATCACTAAACCATACCACATCATAGGAAAACAAATCATGTTGGTACTCCAATAACACATTGAGAACCCCCCGGCTATTTGAGACTAACCATAAAAAAACATGAACTACTAAGCACCATTATGCACATAGCATTTTTATCATAGACATATCAACCAGTGCAACAGAAGCCAACTCTCCTAACAAGATAAGCATGATAACTAAAGAGAGTTTCAGCGACCAACTAAACAAAAACTCTTTTAAAAAGATAAAGCATGAAAACTAAGAGCTCACATGATAGTAGCTATTGAAAGACAAAGAACACACACAGCAAAGATAGACATGAAAATTCTATGTTGTGCTCTAGGTTGAAGTGGAGCGTGTTTCTCTCCCACACAAAGAAAGCTGAGTTCCAACTCGTTATGAACAACAAGCAAAGCTAAAGAAAACTAAAAAGGAAACTAAAGCAAGACGCTCCAAGCATAGCACATAACACATGAAGTGATAAAAATATAGTGGAACGAAAGACGAACTGATAATTGTTGATGGAGAAGGGGATGCACGGGGGCATCCCCAAGCTTAGATGCTTGAGTCTTCTTGAATATTTCTTGGGGGTGCATGGGGGCATCCCCAAGCTTGAGCGTTTGACACTCCTGAATCTTTTTATCATCTTCCCTCGCACACTTGAAAACTCCCTTCATACATAACTCATCATAATCTGATTAGCGAGGTTAGTACCCATAATAAAATAATTTTTCCTTGCTGGAAATAAGGATATTCTTGAAGGTCTACTGTTTCTCAAGATTGCCAAAAGGTTTTTGCAAAGAAAAAGCAAGCTCAAGGTTTGCAAAACGAAGGAAAGGCAAAACAGGACAGAATCTGTGAAAAACAGACCAGCAGGTAGTAAATAATTTTTTCGGGGCACTTCTTCAACTCAAATCAAAAAACTCAGAACAGACGCCTGAAAGCCAATTGCATAGAGCACGCTGTCGAAAAAATTCAGACCAAAAAGATGATCTGGTGATTTTATACGAATTTTTCTGTCCAAGGACAGAATCTGTTTCCTGGATAGCACGTCACAACTTTTGAACTTTCTTGCAATCAGAGGCTACACTTGGCACAAAGCTGAAAAATAAAGATACAATGATGATGCTACTGTAGTAACAAACATCAAGACCACTAAAAACTAAAAGCAAAGATAACAAGGGTTGTCTCCCTAGAGCTCTTTCTTTATAGCCATAAAGATAGGCTTAAGACTTTAATGATGCTCTCGTAGGAATAAGAGTTGAAGAACAAAAGAGAGAATCAAGAAGCAAATACCAAATACATTTAAGCCTAACATGCTTCCTATGCATAGGAATATTGCAATAGAATAATTCATTGAAGCACAAAGCAACTAGCATAGGAAGGCAAAACAAGCATAACTTCAAAATATTCACCATAAAAAGAGGAAACTTCTTATTATTAAGATATTTAGAACCATGTCTCCCTCTCTCATTATAAATTTCAGTGGCATCATGGATGAACTCAACAATATAACTATCACATAAGGCATTATTTCCATGATCCAAAAGCATAAAAGTGTCATTACTCTTCATATAAGCAAAATCTTTCTTATTAGGAATAGTGAGAGTAAGACTATCATAACTATCATGGTAATCATCGTATTTAGGAGGCATATCATAATCATAATAAATTTTATCCTCAATAGTAGGTGGACTGAAAATATCATATTCATCATTGTAATCATCATATATAGGAGGCATAGTATCATCAAAGTAAATTTTCTCCTCAAAAGTTGGGGGACTAAAAATATCATGTTCATCAAACGTATCATCCCCAAGCTTAGAGCTTTCCATGTCATTAGCAATATTGATATTAAATAAAAACATACTAATAACATCACCACCATCATGATTGTTATTCAAATAATAAAGTTCCAAAGGTTTTTTAATTTTCTCTTCGAACACATCATGTCCAAGTTCAAGGTAGAGCTTATAAAGCTCTCTCATATTTTTGTTGTTTTCCATTAAGCAAAACTAGTGAAAATAAAAACAAGAAACAAAAAGATTTAATTGCAAGATCTAAATATATACCTTCAAGCACTCACCTCCCCGGCAACAGCGCCATAAATAGCTTGATGTCTACACACGCTTTTACTCTTGTAGACTATGTTGGGCCTCCAAGCGCAGAGGTTTGTAGGACAACATCAATTTCCCTCAAGTGGATGACCTAAGGTTTATCGAACTCAGGGAAGTAGAGGTTGGAGATGGTCTCTCTCAAGCAACCCTGCAACTAAGATACAAGAAGTCTCTTGTGTCCCCAACACACCTAATACACTTGTTAGATGTATAGGTGCACTAGTTCGGCGAAGAGATGTTAAATGGCAAGTGATATGGATGGCAAAACAAATTAATATAAATCTGTAATAAAAAGTGCAGCAAGCAAACAAGTGGTAAACGTGAGCACAAATGGTATTGCAATGGTGGAAACAAGGCCTAGGGATCATACTTTCACTAGTGGCAACTCCCAACAACATTAACATAATCGAATCACATGATATTTCCCATAAAACATGCAATGGAGACGCACCCGGAGGTCATTCCTTCGTGGTCAAGAGAGGACGAGAATTATGTAGGGCTACAAAAGCACACCTCAAAGTTCGTAGTTCTCAATCTAAGGATTTTCCAATGTCACCGCGGCCATCCAAAGAGAGTCCCACAATCACCACAACATATCTAAAGGATAGTCAAAGACAAGCACCAAGAGACTCAATCTTCAATCAACACACAAGAGAGGAAATCACTCATGAAAATATTTTTCTAATCCATGTCCAATAGACCGCTGTCACCTTGGTCTCGGGGATTATACTAGATAAAGACAAGTGAGTACATCAATCCAATACATAGAGGAAGGGGAAATATCATGGGATCAACCTAGATTCACATAGCCTATGATCACAACGAATATCACATCATGGGAGAGAGAGATAACCACATAGCTACACGTACGAGCCCTCGGCCCCGGAGAAGACTACTCACACATGGACATGGTGAGGAGGATCTTGATGGTGGTGTTGATGGAGAGGTGCAGCCCCGCGAGGAGGCGGCGGCCAGCGGCGGCCACGGAGGCGGCGGCGGCGAGGAGGAGACGGCGGCGGCCCTAGGGGGCGGCGGCGGCCCTTGGGGGCGGCGGCGGCCCTAGGGGCAGCGGCTCCTTGGCCCCCCTTCTTCCTTGTGGATGGTGCTGCAATGGTGCTGGTCCTCCCCTCCAAGACGGCGGCTCGGGAGGAGGAAAATTCGTGGCCCTTGGTGACCTAGGTTTCCTCTCTTTATATAGACTCTCGGATTCCCGTTATCAGATTTTGGGCCTCAGTAAAACGGACTTTACTCGGCCGTCCGGACTCCGATTTGGACGAATTTTATATCCAGAAGCATCGCCTCGAAATTCCCCACAACTTTCGCAACTAGACTTTTTCCGTTTGTCGATGGCTTCGGGCCGGAACGTGGCCATCTTTAAAAAACGTTCTCAGACAGATTTCAGGAAAGTCAGAGTCCTACTCCAATACGACTCCTTTTGCGTTTTTGTCAATTTTCAAGTAATTCCTACACAATAAAGTGTAAAACAAGAACATTGTGCACTTTTGCAACCATTAGTAGGTTAGTCCAAATATGATCAAAAGTGTATGGAAGTGCATAAATATCATAGCAATATCACACAAAAAAGGCATGGAGCAAGCAGAAATTATAGATACGTTTTGGACGTATCACCACGTAGGCTGATCGTGGTCATCATAAAATGGGGAAACCGTAAGCATGATTTGTATAGTGTTGACCGTGGCAGTGGGATGGCAGATCTGAAGCTGCAAACCGCGCAAAGGGTAGTTAGCAACCAATATTTGCTTTGAAATAACAACTAAGATTTGGTATGGACAAGAAAGTACAGTCAACAAGTGATAAAGAAATGCAATTCTGTTGTCTCTCTATATGTCGCGACATGCATTTGGAAACTCAAGTGGGACCTTTAGCTAACCAATTAAATGTGTTTGTTAACTAATATCGGTATCATATCACAATCATATTTGAACAACTAAGCTTTGGAATTTTGAGTGTTGTGTTGTTTAGCTTGAAGGGTGGAGTAATGCTAGTATGACAGAAAGAACCTACTCAGATCATAGTAGAGTAGATAAAAGGGGAAAACCCTAAGCATCAAGAGTAAAATCAGGAAAGTGGAACTAGCTGGACCAGTGGGTGGCGCACATGCTTTTCGAAACGAATATAGGAACATTAGGTGACCAATTGAACGTTCTTTGTTTAGTAATATGAGCATCATATCAGATTCGTATTTCAACACGTAAGCTTTGGAATTATGAGTGGCATGTTGTTTTGCTTGATGGGTTGAGGTCTTGAGGAGCAGTGCTAGCACAACACGAAGCAGTGAAGCACCTACGATGATGGTAGTGAATATAAAGGGGGAAACCATAAGCTTTATGAGTATAGTGACCATGACATGGCGGATCTGAAGGTGCAAACCGGACAAAGCTACTTCGCAACCAATCTTTGCATTCAACTGGCCACTACGATTTGGTACAGACAAGAAAAGTATAGTAAACAATTTAAGATCTATTTTTCGGGTGAGATCAATAACTTAAGCACATATGGAAGAGTACCACCTCCCTTGAAACGCCGTGTAGGCCCCTGCTGATACGTTGAGGGTGCTGCGGGTGCGATGGCTGTCGGCGGCGGGGATGAAGACTTTAGATGGCAGACGACCGGGTTGGGGGATAAATCCTGTTGCCGTGGACGAGGCGGTCTTAGGAGCGGCAACGGCAAAGTGGACGACGGCGCCGATGAAGCGAGACGAAGTGATGAAAGGATCCTGGTCCGGCACTGTGGATGAGAGACGTCCATCTCTTGCAGTGGACAATGGGGTAGGGGTAGTGGCTCCGGCAAGGTGGAGGATGGGGTGGCGGACGGAGGAGGCTAGCCGCAGTGGGGAGGTTGTCGTGGCGCCGATGGTGTATGAATGGGGAAATGGAGGGGGAGGGGGGATCTCAAACTTTGGGACGCGCTTGTCTGAAATGTGGCAAAGTTACGAACTTATCCCCCGTTTAAAATTTCGGACATCACATCGGTTGAGGATAGGACGGTAATCTCACATCTCACAAATATTTGCCGGTAACGATTTCGGGCGAGGAGAGGGTTGATACGCCTCCAATGTATCTATAATTTTTGATTGTTCCATGCTATTATATTATCCTTCTAGGATGTTTTATGGGCTTTATTATACACTTTTATATGATTTTTGGGACTAACCTATTAACCTATAGCCGAGTGCCATTTTCTGTTTTTTCCTTGTTTTTGAGTTTTACAGAAAAGGAATTTCAAACGGAGTCCAATTGACGTGCCAATTTTTGATGATTTTTTCTGGACCAAACGAAGCCCTCGAAGTAAAAGAGTTTGGCCAGGAGAGCCACGGGCTGCCCACGAGGGTGGGGGCGCGCCTTGGGCAGGGGGGCGCGCCCTGGGCAGGGGGGCGCGCCCTCCTATCTTGTGGACGGCCCGGAGGGTCCCCTGACTTGTGCCCTACGCGAAAAAATCCTATAAGTACTGAGACCTTCGGAAATTAACCTAGATCGGGAGTTCCGCCGCCGAAAGCCTCTGTAGCCACCGAAAACCAATCTAGACCCCGTTCTGGCACCTTGCCGGAGGGGGGAACCCTCAACGGTGGGCATCTTCATCATCCCGGCGCTCTCCATGACGAGGAGTGAGTAGTCCACCCTTGGGTCTGAGGGCATGTATCAGTAGCTATGTGTTTGATCTCTCTCTCTCTCTCTCTCTCTCTCTCTCTCTCGTGTTCTTGAGATGGAACGATCTTGATGTATCGCGAGCTTTGCTATTATAGTTGGAACTTATGATGCTTCTCCCCCTCTACTCTCTTGTAATGGATTGAGTTTTCCCTTTGAAGTTATCTTATCGGATTGAGTCTTTAAGGATTTGAGAACACTTGATGTATGTCTTACATGTGCTTATCTGTGGTGACAATGGGATATCATGTGATCTACTTGATGTATGTTTTGGTGATCAACTTGCGGGTTCCGTGACCTTGGGCATCAATGCATAGGGGTTGGCACACGTTTTCGTCTTGACTCTCTGGTAGAAACTGCGGGGCACTCTTTGAAGTACTTTGTGTTGGTTGAATAGATGAATTTGAGATTGTGTGATGCATATCGTATAATCATGCCCACGGATACTTGAGGTG
Organism: Secale cereale; assembly: GCA_902687465.1. Lineage (NCBI taxonomy): Eukaryota > Viridiplantae > Streptophyta > Magnoliopsida > Poales > Poaceae > Secale > Secale cereale. The sequence continues at coordinate 620,501,628 of LR738712.1, read as the reverse complement.
ACAATGGAGTATCTAGGTGACATTAGGGTTTTGGTTGATTTGTGCCTTAAGGTGTTATTCTAGTACGAACTCTATGATAGATTGAATGTTACTACGGACTCTTGAATAGATCGATCAGAAAGAATAACTTTGAGGTGGTTTCGTACCCTACCATAATCTCTTTGTTTGTTCTCCACTATTAGTGACTTTGGAGTGACTCTTTTTTGCATGTTGAGGGCTAGTAATATGATCCAATTATGTTATCCTTGTTGAGAGAACTTGCACTAGTGAAATTATGAACCCTAGGCCTTGTTTCCTATCATTGCAGCACCGTTTATGCACATGTTTACCACTTGCTACCTTGCTGTTTTTATATTTTCAGTTTACAGAAACCTATATCTACCATCCATATTGCACATGTATCACCATCTCTTCGCCGAACTAGTGCACCTATACAATTTACCATTGTATTGGGTGTGTTGGGGACATAAGAGACTCTTTGTTATTTGGTTGCAGGGTTGCTTGAGAGAGACCATCTTCATCCTGCGCCTCCCGCGGATTGATAAACCTTAGGTCATCCACTTGAGGGAAATTTGCTACTGTCCTACAAACCTCTGCACTTGGAGGCCCAACAACGTCTACAAGAAGAAGGTTGTGTAGTAGACATCAAGCTCTTTTCTGGCGCCGTTGCCGGGGAGGTTAGTGCTTGAAGGTATATCTTTAGATCTTGCAATCGAATCTTTTAGTTTCTTGTTTTATCACTAGTTTAGTTTATAAAAGAAAACTACAAAAAAATGGAATTAAGGTTACCTCATATGCTTCATCTTTTTTAAATCTTTCGTGAAAATGATGGGAAGGAAAATTGTGCTCAAGTACTATAAGAAGAATTACATAGAATGCTTGGCACTAAAGACTTGAATGATGAGCATGCTTGCAATGTTGTTAGTGTGAATCCTTTGAATATCCATAGTACTAATGATGATTGCACTAGTCATGATGAAAATATCTCTTATAAGAATGTTAATTTCTTTGGAGTGCATAGAGTTTGCAAGTACATACCAAATAGGGAATATAGATTTTGCAAGAGGCATAAGTATTTAGAAACTAAATAGTTGCTACAGAGGCTAGATGATTGTGCTAACAATTTAAAATATGTTTGCCATCCTTGTGAAATTTGCAATGAACGTGGTCATTTAAATCCCCAATGTGAATTGTTTCATGATCGAATCGTGTCCAAAAATTGTGATGAATTGATATCCCTTGCACATCATAATGAACTTAGTTTGCTTGTGGGTTATGAAGAAATAAACCGTTTAACTAAGGATCTTCCTGAATTTGTCCTTGATAAAGTTCTTGATTTTGATCTGGAGGAAATTTATATGTATTGTGCTTTGAATTGCATTGAAAATACTTATATTGCCAATTACATAAAGTCAAGAAAACAAATAGGAGATGAAGAGAATACTAATGAAAGGGAAGAGATTTCCCAATATCCTCCTATTCTTTCTTATGATGAATCAGGTAATGAGGAGGAGCCTTCTATTCTACCAATCTCATTTATAAGGAGCTACAAAAAGAAGATTAAACCCATACCTAATGTGAAGAAGAACAAGAAAAGACGGAGAGGCAAAGATAAAAAGGTTTCCCTCCCAAATGATGTTGCTCCTATTACTCATTGTGATGATAATAACTTCTATGCTATCGGTGCTATCCATACTATTAATGATGAGAGTGATTATGCCTATGATATGAAAAGGCCCAAGCTTGGGGATGCTATGTTTGATGAGAATTATATATTTGAGAATTTATTTGCTGCAATTAATGTTTGTCCCAAGCTTGGGGATGCTACGCTTGATGAAGATGATCTTTTTAGCCTCCCAAGTCTTGATATGCAAATCTAGTATGATGAAAGCATGCCTCCTATTTATGATGATTATTGTGATTACACTTATGCTATGAAAAGTAGTGATGATTATATTTATCAAATTGTCATGATTATGATTACCCTTTCTCTGAACATTACTCTTTTAATGTGGAAACAATCTATAGTATCCAAGTCTCTTATGATACTCCCACTATTCCCAATGAGAAGAATTTTGCTTATGTGGAGAGTAGTAAAATTTCTATGCAAGTAGATCATGAAAAAATGCTTTATGTGCTGGTTATATTGTTGAATTAATTCATGATGCTACTAAAAATTATTATGAGATAGAGGATCATATGCTTGTAGGAATTGCAATAATATCAAGTTTCCTCTCCATGTGCTTAAAGTTTTGAAGCTATGCTTGTTTTGCTTTCCTATGCTAGTTGATTATTGTTCCCATAAGTTGTCTGCTCACAAAATCCCTATGCATAGGAAGTGGGTTAGACTTAAATGTGCTAGTTATATTCTTCATGATGCTCCCTTTATGTTTCAATTCTTATCTTTTATGCGAGCATCATTGAAATCATCATGCCTAGCTAGGGGCGTTAAACGATATCGCTTGTTAGGAGGCAACCCAACTTTATTTTTGTTCTTTGCTTTTTTGCTTCTGTTTAGGAATAAATATTGCATCTAGGTTCTGTTTAGATGTTGTTTTGTGTTTTAGTTAGTGTTTGTGCCAAGTAGAACCTTTGGGAAGACTTGTGTGAAGTTTATATGATCTTGCTGTAAAAAACAGAATAGTTAGTGCTCGTTAGAATGGTCATCAGATTTTACTGGAGCGTGCCATTTAGTTGATTCTTCCTGCAGATAATTAATATACCAATTCCTCACCTTTACCAATTTAGTTTGAATTTTTTGGAGTTACAGAAGTATGCGAAACCTGCAGATTACTACAGACTGTTCTGTTTTTGATAGATTCTGTTTTTCGTGTGTTGTTTGCTTATTTCAATGCATCTATGAGTAGTATTGGGAAGTATGAATCCTAGAGAAGTTGGAATACAGTAGGTTTAACACCAATATAAACAAAGAATGAATTCATTGCAGTACCTTTGAGTAGTGGTTTCCTTTCTTATAATAACGGAGCTCACGAGATTTTTGTCTAAGTTTTGTGTTGTGAAGTTTTCAAGTTTTGAGTATTGCTTTGATGGACCATGGAACAAAGAGTGGAAAGAGCCTAAGCTTGGGGATGCACATGGCACCCCAAGGTAAAATTCAAGGACAACCAAAAGCCTAAGCTTGGGGATGCCCCGGGAAGGCATCCCCTCTTTCGTCTTCATCCATCGGTAACTATACTTGGAGCTATATTTTTATTCACTACATGATATGTGTTTTGCTTGGAGCGTCAATTTAGTTTATTTTGTTTTGCTTGCTGTTTGAATAATATACCAAGATCTTAAGTTCTTAAATGTTAGAGAGTCTTCACATAGTTACATAATTATTCAACTACTCATTGATCTTCACTTATATCTTTCGGAATAGTTTGTTATTGCTCTAGTGCTTCACTTATATCTTTTAGAGCACGGCGGTGGTTTTATTTTGAAGAAATAGATGAACTCTCATGCTTCACTTATATCCTTTTGATAGTCTATTAAAACAGCATGGTAATGCGCTTTGGCTATAAAACTAGTCTTCACATGATAGACATCCAATATCAATGTAGTAAAAACTTTCACACTAAGTGCATTGAATGTGATGAGAAGTTGGATGCTTGATAATTGTTTTGAGATATGAGGATAGTGATATTAGAGTCATGCTAGTGGAGTTATCATGAAATTGAGAAATACTTGTGTTAAGGTTAGTGATTCCCGTAGCATGCATGTATGGTGAACCGCTATGTGACGAAGTTAGAGCATGAGGTATTTGTAAAGTGTCAACCTTTGTGTTAAGGTCGGGGCGCGCGATGGTTAACTCCTACCAACCTTCCCCCTAGGAGCATGCGTTGATTGCTTTGTTTTGATGACTCGTAGATTTTTGCAATAAGTATATGAGTTCTTTATGACTAATGTTGAGTCCATGGATTATACGCACTCTCACCCTTCCACCATTGCTAGCCTCTCTTGTACCGCACAACTTTTGCCTGTACCATACACCCACTATATATCCTTCCTCAAAATAGCCACCATATATATTCCTCAAAACAGCCACCATACCTACCTATCATGGCATTTCCATAGCCATTCTGAGATATATTGCCATGCAACTTTCTACCGTTCCGTTCATATGACACGCTTCTTATTGTCATATTGCCATGCATGATCATGTAGTTGACATCATATTTGTGGCTAGGCCACCATGCATAATTTTTCATACATGCCACTCTTGATTCATTGCACATACCGGTACACCGCCGGAGGCATTCATATAGGTCATACTTTGTTCTAGTATCAAGTTGTAATTTCGAGTTGTAATTCAATGAAAGTGTGATGATCATCATTATTAGAGCATTGTCCCATGTGAGGAACGACTAAATAAAGAAAGCCCCTCCAAAAAAAAGAAAAAAGAAAAAAAAGGCCAAAGAAAAAAGAAAGGCCCAAAAAAAGAGAAAAAAAGAAAAGAAAAGAAAAAGGGACAATTGATACTATCTTTTTCCACACTTTTGCTTCAAAGTAGCACCATGTTCTTCATGATAGAGAGTCTCCTGTTTAGTTACTTTTATATACTAGTGGGAATTTTCATTATAGAACTTGGCTTGTATATTCCAATGATGGGCTTCCTCAAATGCCCTAGGTCTTCGTGAGCAAGCAAGTTGGATGCACACCCACTAGTTTCTTTTTTTGAGCTTCCATACATATTTAGCTCTAGTGCATCCGTTGCATGGCAATCCCTACTCACTCACATTGATATCTATTGATGGGCATCTCCTTAGCCCGTTGATACACCTAGTCGATGTGAGACTATCTTCCTCCTTTTTGTCTTCTCCACAACCACCTCTCTATTCCACCCATAGTGCTATGTCCATGGCTCACGCTCATGTATTGCGTGAAGGTTGAAAGCTTTGAAAGAATAGAGTATGAAAACAAGTGCTTGGCTGAAACCGGGGTTGTGCATGATATGAATATTTTGTGTGATGAAGAGGGAGCATAGCCAGACTATATGATTTTGTAGGGATAACTTTATTTAGCCATAGTATTTTCAGAAGACATGATTGCTTTGCTAGTATGCTTGAAGTATTATTATTTCTTATGTCAATATAGGCTTTTGTCTTGAATCTTTCAGATCTGAACCTTCATGCCACAATTAAGAGAATTACATTGAAAATTATGTTGGTTAGCATTCCACATCAAAAATTCTGTTTTTATCATTTACCTACTCGAGGACGAGCAGGAATTAAGCTTGGGGATGTTCATACACCTGCAACGTATCTATAATTTTTTATTGTTCCATGCTATTATATTATCCTTCTAGGATGTTTTATGGGCTTTATTATACACTTTTATATGATATTTGGGACTGACCTATTAACCTAGAGCCTAGTGCCAGTTTCTATTTTTTCCTTGTTTTTGAGTTTTACAGAAAAGGAATATCAAACAGATTCCAATTGACGTGCCAATTTTTAATGATTTTTTCTGGACCAAAAGAAGCCCCCGAAGTAAAAGAGTTGGGCCAGGAGAGCCACGGGCTGCCCAAGAGGGTGGGGGCGCGCCCTCCTATCTCGTGGACGGCCCGGAGGGTCCCCTGACTTGTGCCCTACGCCAAAAAATCCTATAAATACTGAAACCTTCGGAAATTAACCTAGATCGGGAGTTCCGCCACCGAAAGCCTCTGTAGCCACCGAAAACCAATCTAGACCCCGTTCCGGCACCCTGCCGGAGGGGGGAACCCTCACCGGTGCCCATCTTCATCATCCCGACGCTCTCCATGACGAGGAGTGAGTAGTCCACCCTCGGGGCTAAGGGTATGTATCAGTAGCTATGTGTTTGGTCTCTCTCTCTCTCGTGTTCTTGAGATGGCACGATCTTGATGTATCGCGAGCTTTGCTATTATAGTTGAATCTTATGATGCTTCTCCCCCTCTACTCTCTTGTAATGGATTGAGTTTTCCCTTTGAAGTTATCTTATCGGATTGAGTCTTTAAGGATTTGAGAACACTTGATGTATGTCTTGCACGTGCTTATCTGTGGTGACAATGGGATATCATGTGATCTACTTGATGTATGTTTTGGTGATCAACTTGCGGGTTTCGTGAGCTTGGGAATCTATGCATAGGGGTTGGCACACGTTTTCGTCTTGACTCTCCGGTAGAAACTTCGGGGCACTCTTTGAAGTACTTTGTGTTGGTTGAATAGATGAATCTAAGATTGTGTGATGCATATCGTATAATCATGCCCACGGATACTTGAGGTGACAATGGAGTATCTAGGTGACATTAGGGTTTTGGTTGATTTGTGTCTTAAGGTGTTATTCTAGTACGAACTCCATGATAGATTGAACGTTACTACAGACTCTTGAATAGTTCGATCAGAAAGAATAACTTTGAGGTGGTTCCGTACCCTACCATAATCTATTCGTTTGTTCTCCACTATTAGTGACTTTGGAGTGACTCTTTATTGCATGTTGAGGGCTAGTAATATGATACAATTATGTTATCCTTGTTGAGAGAACTTGCACTAGAGAAAGTGCAAACCCTAGGCCTTGTTTCCTATCATTGCAACACGGTTTATGCTCACGTTTACCACTTGCTACCTTGCTGTTTTTATATTTTCAGTTTACAAAAACCTATATCTGCCATCCATATTGCACTTGTATCACCATCTCTTCGCCGAACTAGTGCACCTATACAATTTACCATTCTATTGGGTGTGTTGGGGACACAAGAGACTCTTTGTTATTTGGTTGCAGGGTTGCTTGAGAGAGACCATCTTCATCCTACGCCTCCCGTGGATTGATAAACCTTAGGTCATCCACTTGAGGGAAATTTGTTACTATCCTACAAATCTCTGCACTTGGAGGCCCAAGAACGTCTACAAGCAGAAGGTTGTGTAGTAGACATCAAGGGTGTTTTTCCGCCCACGGTTGGCGCCCATGGTGTATGAACGAAGCTGAAAGGTAGGGCAGTTGTGTCACGTCTGAGGGAAGTTAGACATCTGCCCCTATTTAAAATATTAGCCTACATCGATTTCGGATGAGGAGAGTTTGTTTTGCCGCCCACCGTGGATGAATGGGGAAATGGAGGGAGAGACACATGTCTTTCGGACAAGCTTGAATCAAATGTGTTTTGCCGCCCACGTTTGGCGCCCATCGTGTCTGAATGGTCTCAAAGGCCGTCATGTCACGTCTGATTGAAGTTACTAGTCTACCCCTATCGACATCAGTGTAAATCCGGTCGATAAGGATGTCAAGTGTCAGGGGTAGACAATAATTTCCATCTCGCAAACACTTGCTTCAGGCAGCCCACAAATGATAGTGGGTGTTTAGCCGCTTCGTTCAAAACTTGGGAGAATTAGCATTCATGTTTGCCCTAGGCACTGGCAACTAAATCCAAATCCAATTTTTATTCGATTACGAATATCCACAGATAATTCTACGTTTTGTTATTTATTTCTTCAAAACCACAAGAAAGATTTATTCCACCTTTATATATGATTATGATTTAGAAATGTCGTGATCTTCGAATTCAGTAGGTTGGATACACTTTGAGTCAAACAGTTATTTCATCCAATACAATATGCTCACACGAAAAATAGTTCACCTTATGTCAATCATACAAGTACTGAGGATTACCTCGCCTAAAAAATTTGGATCATTACAACACATTGACAACATAGGCGGTCTTACAACATAATCCATTCAGAGACATGACACAACATGCAAGTACAATAATCTAATGACAATTTCAACTGCTATCTAAAGAAGAACTGGGATTACCCTGGACTTCAGATAGCAGAAGCAGCAGGACCTCCTCCGTATTCAAACGCAACATTCTTACTTCCTCCAATTCTTGGGTTGCTTGCATAATGCGTGCAACTAATTTCATAATTTCCAGCTTCAAGATCGAGATTACCTCATTCATGGCAGCCACACCATCTCTTTCTGCCTCTAGTAGAGCCTCAAGAACTATAATATCTATGCTCAGACTGCTCTCCGGCGGTGTTGCCTCTGAACTGCTACCATCTGGTAACATGGATGGCGCACTGCTTCCACAAATAGATTCTGGGGTTGTACATTGTGTCCTAGTGTGAACGACATCCTGAAAGTTTTCCGCTGGACATAAGTAAGAGATAGTTATCGCATGATCCAGGCAGTAAGCTTACATGGTAAACGACCTATGAATTATTGCCGAGCATGGTAAGCTATATTTAAATGGTTCAAAGCAGCATCAGCCGAAAAGAAATTAAAATGGTAAGATGAAACTAGGGATGTAAGTGGCAAATAAACGACATCCGCCAGTCCCATCTAGTTAGTTTTTGCTAGCTGCCTGGTTCATTTTCCTCAAAAAACAAAAACTCTTTTGAACTACCATACCACTAGTGGACTTTAATCGGGATTAAACGGGACCCAGTTGGCATCCCTAGTTGAAAGGGAGTGTACCACCACTATAAGTTGCCAAGGCATCTAAGCAGTTGAAATAATTTGAGAAAGCACTTAACAGTGTGGCCTAATATAAACTACGAAGACAGTCTTGTGATGAAGTTCAGAGGAAAAGTTAAGGACTCAAATGAACTAGGCATGCATTTCTTTACGACAATACAGCAGGCACTGCTGACATATTGGCCAACTTAGGTATAGCGTAACAAGTAACAAACAAGCATTCAAATCAAGCAATGCAGCAAAGCAGGCAACTGAACTATTTGTTATTCTGTAGGATTACAGGTTGAGGGCACAAGACAAGAAAGCAGCCCACACGCATTACATTTCACATGTACTAAAACACACTGGCTTACCATATGTTGATGTGAAGCCTCGCTGCTATTGCAATGTTCTTTGAAGATATCGTCAGCATCCCGTGGTTGCAAATCTACTTGTTGTAGTTTATTCTGCACCCTCTATTTAGGTAAAATTAATTTTAATCGCACGCACTTGTTTGAATTGATCATCAATGGTTCATCTAAACTAATGAAAGAAGGGTGTGTGCATACACGACAATATATCTGCTTCCCTCTATTTTTATGCTTGTTCGAGGTGCCAGCCCCAAAAGAACAAATATTTTGCTTGATGGGGTTGGCAGCTCCATAATTAATAGAAGCATCAAATTAGTCATGCAACTTGGGAAGATCAAGAACACACAAAAAAGTAATGAACAGAGGCTCGTAGTAGTGATGTAATAGCTAGCATCAGAAAATGTAGGGTAAAACGAACAAAAACTAGCGGAACCACATGCTAGTTTGCTGATGTGTAATTAAGCATAAAGAACATGAAGCAGTCTGATGGAACCAACAGGTGGCATCAGAACAACGCCATTATCATAAATATAGCATGCAAGAAGTAAAATAGTAGGCATTGATATCTAGGAAGTACAGTAATACTTAGGACAAAACTAAAGCATATTAACTATATGTCCACTGGTATGTAATTTAGCACATGTAACATGTTCACTGCCAGAAGTATGGCCCTATAGGTGCAAGCAGAATAACGCGTCTCATGAAAAACTCAATGATGCCCTGAAGAAACTCAAAGGTGCGGTGCTTATGCTAAGAAAGTGAACGTAGGCGCCGACCGTTGGATAATAGTACCTGATTCTCGGCGGCGTATGGGTATCGTTGGCATACTTGATAGGTAAGGATTGTCGATGGTGCTCGTGTTGCGGTTGAGTTTGGGTCGGCTGTCGCCGTCGCTGAAGCAGCTCCGGTGCTACAGTTGCGGCGCCTGTCGACATACAAGAAAGCTCATCTGTGGTAAGTGAACAGTTGCACGATAAAGGTAAAAACCGAAAGAGTACAGATCAAAATAACCCGATGAGGCTGCGGCGTCGGTAAAGCAGGGCCGGTGGAGTTGAATATGGCGTCTGTGGAGCGAGTCCGGTGCAGTGGACGAAGGCTTCGGCAGGTGCGTTGTACAATGCTTGTGGTGAGGCGGATTTGTTGCGGCGGACGAGGGCTTGTATGAAGGGCCAGTGAAGGGACGAACTAGGGAGTCAGTGAAGGGCCTACACTGTGGTGGACGAGGGCGCCGGTTAAGCAGATCCGGTGCGGTGGACCATGATGGTGGTCAAGAAGATCTGGAGCGGTGTACAAGCCAGTCGCTGAAGCGGCTCCGGTGAAGTGGTGAGTTGGCAGTTGGGGGTTCCAAGGTGCGGAAGGTAGATCCGTCGGGGTGTGAGGTCCACCGCTATGGCGGAGGACTAGATTCGGC
>LR738712.1:620414761-620489653 GCA_902687465.1 Secale cereale | reverse complement strand
TCTCTCTCTCGCTCTCACACCCCTCTCCCACACACAATCGATGTCTCTTCCAAATAGTCTGCCCCCCGCCCGCACCCATGCTATCCCGCTACTACACATGTCACACCATTCCCCCTTCCCTTATACTAGGTTTACATCATTAGTGGTCTCTCTACTCCACATACACACACCCCCTCTCACACACAAACGCACGCACAAACACACACAGACACGCACAAACACCCATTAATCTGGATCCTCATCTCTCCCCATGTCCGCATGTGTATCTCACACACTCACTCTCTAATTATGTATATGTGTCTCCATGTTACACAACACAAAGCCCCATGTACATGTCTCTCTCTATCCTCCGCACACATAGACACAAAGAATCTGTTATCATTGCCTCAGTCTCCAGACATATCACACACGCACACTGTCTCTCTCTCTCTCTCGCAAACACGCTCAACAAGGGTTTCCCCGTGAATAACTTACCGTCTATTCATCAACAGTCGTGGCAGTACGGCGAACACGAGATGTGACAAAGAATAAATCTACACGTGCTTAGACCACCTAATATGACTACTAGGACTAGAGCAAGCCAAAAAGTGTGCCGTCGTCACCCCCTCCTTATCGGCGACGGGAAAACCTTTGTTTTACACAGTCGAGAAGTCATTGTGCTAAGGCCTCACATGCCGAGGCGTTGAATAGAATGTAGATGCTAGTTTACGGAAACAAGTATCGATAATACGTTTGTATCTCCATACTTATATTTCTTCTCTTTTAAAAAACCTAGTTGGTGATGATGGTACGCGTGCCATCTTGCAATATAGACCGTCCGATCTATATCTGACTGATGGAAATTAAACTAAAAGATATCCGCACCCCTCTCCACATTTGCAGACAAGGCCTTCCCTCGTTCATCCTTATCTCCAACAACCTCATTGTTGAGCAATTAAGAAAGGAAGCCTCTGGAACAAACTGGCCTGGTGGCCGCTGCCGGCGTCGTCAATCCCCATGCCTCCGCTCAGTCCGACCACCAATCACCACCACGCCCCACTCCTCTTCACCTTATCTCCTATTTCTCGAGATATCATTAGCTTTTACACATGGGATTACTCCCGCATGGGTCAATCACAATGAGTGTTTTTATAATAAAAAATGCATCTTGATGTTCCGTGCAATGCACGGATCTTGCTAGTACTCCTACAGAAGACTAAGTTGGTGATGATGGTGTGTCTGCCATCCGTCGTTTGTGACCATTAGATCTACATCTGACGACTATGAGGTAAGTTGTTGCCTTTTCTCACAAACATCTCACTTGTCTACCAATTTGCAGAAAAACCCATAATTAGTATCTTAAAACCAACCACATCCCTCCCTGACCTCACCAAAACAGCCCAAGGAATATATTCTAATTGAAACATAATATATCTCTAGTGATATATGTATATCAAAATCAGAGTGTTTTATATCAAGTTTGTGAATAAGTATTATTCTAATTATGATTCGTTGCAATGCACATGAACATTGCTAGTATTTCCAACCATGCAATTTTTTCCCTAGTATTCCATAGTTTCGAGTTTTCCATCAAGATATTAGTCACTCATGGTTGATATTTACTTTCAATCATGTACACATATGCACTATGTAACTAGCATTGCTTATTGCGTTCCAAAGCTTAACTTTCACTCCTACTTACAATATGTAGAGTATTTAACAAAAAACTACCACTTTCAACCAGCCCTAGGAAGAATCTATTGTACAAAAAATAGCAAAAATATACCCAAAATTTCTTAATCCACGCCAAAAACTACTACCCACCGATTAGGTTAGTTTAAACCCATTTATGACAGGGTTGGCCCACACGTCCGTGCTGACGAGGCAGCTTAAACCAACACATTTTGTTTGACCGTTGACACGAGGGACCCACATATGACCTTCGATCCTGTTATTCCCCCTCAAACCATTATTTTTCCTGAACATTACTTCAAACAACACTGATGCGTGTTCGTCGGTGGTGCCGGTGATGAGCGAGTTGGGCGCCACTCCATCGGACGGGCCGGGCGCCGCGCTGGCCTCCGCACGGGTTGGCAGGCTGGCCCGAGCGTGACTCACGAGCGAGCAAGCCACCATGCTAGCCTTCGCTAGAGCCAGATGGTTGGCCTTAGCGCGTCGCGCGCGAGCAAGCCGCCGCGCCACCGTGCCAATCTAGCTAGCAAACCTTGCAGACAAGCAGCTGGACGGAGCTATCTTGGCTAGCTAGCGGCCGCGAGCGTCGGACGGAGCTGTCATCCGGGCTGCCGCAAGATGGGCTCCGCACCACCGGCGGTTTTGACCTCGCCTTCTACTGGCGGCGGTAGTTGCGTCCCATGGCCGAGGATGACTAGGTGGACGGGCCGGAGGTAGGAGGTCACTCGGGGATTTTTGTGCAGACTGACATGTAGGTCCCACAAGTCATAACGCCCGGTCAAATAGAAGGCTTTGACTTAATGGGCGACATGGGCCCTGTTTAGATACTCTAAATCAGAGGTTAGATTCTAACCCTGAACTAACTCTAACCAAAGTGGTGTTTGGATGGCAGGGTTAGATTGACAACAAATGTATCCAAACAGGGCCATGGGTTGAAACGTGCCTATAACGACACTTTGTAGAGTAGTCGTTTCTTGGTAGGGCTGGTTAGTAAGAGCATGTACAATGGTTGATAAGGTAGTATTATCTTAAGTCTGCCACGTATGCAAGTGGTAGTAGTTTCTTGGCATTATTAGTGGTTTCTTGCATTATTAGGGGTTTCTTCTAAGGAACAATGTACTACTAGTGACAAAAGGCGATTCTAGGTTGCGTTGTACTCCAACGAGTACTACTAGTGGTCACGGGAGTGTATACCTCGTTTTGTGGGTTCGATCCCGGCCGAACGCACGGCGGCCGTTTTTTTAAGTAGTAACTTCGTTGCGAGCCAAAATTTTACACGGGTAGTTTGAGTTTTGAAGTCAAACGGACGTGCCGCACCACAATTTGGGTGCGCTGGATAGCCTAGCCACGTGAACAGGTTTTCCTTCCCAGCATCTCGTGGCTCGCGTGCTCGCCCTAGCCGCACCTCGCTTGCAGCTTCCTCATCAGCTAGTAGCAGATTTAAACTAGCGCCTCCCAATTAAGCCCGAGGAGCCGGAAAAACCTGGCGGGGCATTGGGAACTATGCAATATGGCTCTGTACGTAAAGTGCTCTACTACTACTCTGTAGCTTGTGGCGTTGCACGCATGGACTTCACTCCATTATCTCATTCATAAAGAAGGAACTACTAACAAAGTTCGACGAGATCCATTACACCTCCACAAATGGAAGCGAAAATCCTAGTCTCGCTGTATCAAATAACTCAAATGTTCTGCCCCTGCAGTAACCGTCATTGATAAACAGGATGCTAGTGTGTGCGCGAGAGGAGCGGCTGAGTAGGCTAGCTATGTGAGAGGAGCGGCTGAATAGAGCACCGAGAGTACCCACTAGACCACTACGCAGGTGTACTTTCCCTGCATTGATAGTACAACGATGGTTCTAGAGAACAGTAGTACCCACCACTTCTAACTATAGCTCCTTGGCCCTGAGATTCAAGAGTTCAAAACTGGTGCACTATACTAGAAGTACAGTACATAGCACTAGTAGTACCCTCGCACTACTAGTTGAGAAAGTAGTACTAGTACTGCTACAGTACGAGTACGTACTCCTCTGTCACATAATGTAAGACATTTTTTGACACTAGTTGGCGTGTACAAAAAATAGCAAAAACATACCCAAAATTTCTTAATCCACGCCAAAAGTACTAGCTAGTGCCAAAAATTTCTTACTAGTGCCATTATTTACAGTATAATGCAATCCAATAACATCCCATAATGCTAGTACTAGTAGTAAATAATAGCCTCACCCCTTCGCTACAGTTGGAAGGAACGATCTACAATTGGAAGGGACGAGGCCCTGCGGTTACTACGCTCTTATCTCCTCCTCGCCAGTTCCCCTCCCCCCGAAGTGAAGGCAGTTCGGCGCTGCTCCCATGGATTCGCCAGGCGGTTCTCCTCCTCGTTGGGGCTGTGAGACCTTGGATGATGATAACCCTGCTGCATCCCAGTTATCAGTCTGTACTTGTAGAATTCTCTCGTTTATTGAGCACGTATATTATTTTTTCAGGTCGAGCAAGTTTCAACTGGGCTGTAGACTGCCCAGGCTTGGTTTTGTTTTTAACAGACCCACCATGACGACAATTGGGCACAAAGATCCAACAGCTATCTAGTGGCCTCTGGCCCGCCATCGTTAGTTATATTTTGTCTTACAACATCTGCAGGCACTCTTTTTACCGAATCAAACACACAGCCCAGTTCTATTTTCCTCTTGAAACGCATGCCCTACATCAGTTTTCTAATCTCTACCTATAGTTTTACTAGTTCATATACACGTATCATTATATTGAAAATACATAAAATTCACTTTTTCATATTTACTACCTCCGTAAACTAATATAAGAGCATTTAGATAACTAAAGTAGTGATCTAAACACTCTTATATTAGTTTACGGAGGGAGTACATCCTTATTTTTGTTGTTGTTTTCCTTCCCAGCGCTGATTTTTTTTACCATTGGTTTTCCCTTAAACCAACTCAATTGTCCCACGTCTTATTTGCTTACAAAAACAAAATGATTTTTTTGGGAAATCAATAAGTTCTTAAAAAATGTTTATCATTTCGGGATTACAAAAGTTCGGACTCCACCGAAATATGCAAAATAAGGTTGAACTTTTTGACCATGGTCCTGGGCAGAAAATGGTTGTATTAAATTACTTAAGAATTAGCAAATGGGCTGCAAATTATTAAAAAAAATAGCAAATGGGCTCTATGTTGTCTACCACAGCTTTGGAGGCTGACTTGTGGGCCTACTAAGTTCATGCGTACACAAGGTTTATCAAAAAAAGAAACTTAGTCAACAATCGACTCTACCAGCGTCAGACCGTCATATGTCAATCTAACGACAATCGTGCTTCTTCAGTCTTTGAACTTCCTGCCCCAGCCTCCCAAACCAGCGCCATCAGAACCGCCTGCTCCCGCCTCCCGTGGCCGGCTGTGCTGCCGGGCAGGCCTCACGACCCTATCATATACTCGCATCCCTGGCCTGTCTATCCCTCTACTCACCCACACCTCTTGTTATTTTTCGGCGACGGTAGCCGAACCAGTCAACCCTCGTACTCTCCATCGCGTGGGCAGCCACTCTGGTGTCTTCCCCGGCTCCGTGTCATTCCCTTCGTAGGCCTCGCCGTCGTCCACCGCCCTGGAGCTCTCGGCGCGGCGTGGCAACGTGTTCAACGAACGACATCCATAGGAAGTGGACTGTATGTGGAGAGGCTGACAGCTGGGTCCACAGCCGCACACAAGGAAATGCCTCCTTATTACACGCAAAATAATGATTCCTCCACCGGACATCTGGGACCCGCCGGAAGGGTCTCTGTATTTCGCGAAAAAACGTTCCCTCCGCTGACAGGTCGGACCCACCAACTATATTTTCGCACGCAAGGAAGTGCCTCCTTATTGCGCACAAAAAATGAATACCCCCTACCAGCTGGGACCCACCACAGTGGGAGGCTGACATGCGGGCCTACTGTCACATCCCCAGCTTCACCTTGCATTAGGATAACACTTGTCTGTTGCATCATGTTTAAGTTTTCCAAAAATTTGAAATGGGGTTTGATCAAACCCTAGCACCAAAAGAACTCAACTAGGTTCAACCTAAAAATATTTTCATTGACCCACAATGCCTTTGAAAATGTTCATGATTTTTGAATTGGTCTAGAACCTCTGTCAAAAATGGTGCACACTTTTATAGGGCCATTCTGGATTTTTGAATTAAATCTTAAAGTATTTGCATTTGGGCATTTAAATGCTATATACTATTTTAAATGTCCAAATATTCATGAACTAAAATGTTTACTGTTGGAAATAATCCAAACAGTAGCCTCAAGCAGTTTCATGAATTTTGAGCTTGTTTTAGTATTTTAGATAAAGCCAAAACAAATGCAGAAAATAGAAAAACAGAAAGAAATTAGAAAGAGAGAGAGAAGAGTTACCTGGCCCACCTACATGTAGCCGGCCCAGCTCACTGGCCCAGCCCACCTGGCCCCTCCCCTGTCGTCTTCCTCATGATAGAAGGACGCCGGGCGTGTGCCTCGTGCGCGTAGCCACGCGCCCCGGCCACCTCCTGCTTCCCGCCGCTGCCTGACGCGCCTGGACTCCTCCACGAGTGCCACGCAGCCCCCCGACCCCTCTCTCACTATCCTTCGTCCTCATCTCCTTTCCCTGCTCTCTCCCTCGCACGCGCCCAAATGCCACCGTCGCCGCCGTTCGCCATAGCCGCGGCCACCGTCCACCCCTCGCCTCGTCGACGCGCCCACAGGCTCCGCCTTGTCCCTCTCTTCCTCCTCGCCGAGCCGCCCGACGCCGGAAACCCCTGGACGCTGTCCGCACCGCCATTCCCCTCGTCGGCTGCCGGCGATCCTCGCCGTCGATTCGTCGTCTGCAGGCCTTCCCCGAGCCCGTTTCGACGCCCGTGCATGCGCTGTGAGCCCCCGAGTCGTTCCCCCCTTCTCCCCTGGTCGTGTTTGACCTCTAGGCCATAGCCGTGTTGCGGCCGAACTCTGACCGCCGCTGAACCTGTCACCGCCGTGGCCCTAGCCGCCTCTGTCCGTTTTTGAGCACGTCATTGCACTCAACGTGCTCCCAGGAGCCGAACGCACGCACCATCTCCTCCCCTAGCGCACCACAACCCCAAACCCGCACCCCACCGTGCGCCAGCCGCCGCTGCGAGCTTGATTCCTGCGAGCTCCGGCCACCCCAGCTCCTCCCACTTGCCCTACTAGCTGCGCGCGAGCCCCAGCTACGCGTAGGACCAAACGGGGGTCGTTTTGGTCGCCGTGGGACGAAACCCGAACCTTCCCCCGCGTCTGTCGCCGCCGGCGACGAGCCGGCAGTGCTTTTGACCTGTTTGACCGGTGGGTTGACCACCCCGGGTCACTGACGTATGGGCCCCACGCCCTTAGTCAACCACTGACTCTCTCACAAGTGGGGCCCGCCCTGTTATTTAACCTAGGTTACTACTAATCGTTTGGTTAGTTAGTTAGTCACTGACACGTGGGCCCTGCCCTGTCTAATTATAGTTTAGGATTTAGTTAGTGCTAATTAACCATGTTAATTAGCAGAGCAACTGATGTGTGGACCCCACACGTCAAGTTTGACCTGGGCCCGCCTTTTGACTTGCTGATGTCAGCATGACATGGTGTTGACGCAGTAACTATTTTCTGGGATTTTAAATAAATCAGAAATGATTTATTTATTTCAGAAAATAGCCAAAACTTCTAAAAATCATAGAAAATAATCTATAACTCCAATGAAAATAATTTTTATATGAAAATGATCAAAAAATTCAAGGAATCTGTTTATGGCATTTTCATGCATGTTTGAACAAGTTAAACCTGCTGATCAGGTCAAATCAATTAACTGACATTTAAATAATCACATATGGAGTTTGAATTTGAACCTTTGGTTCAAACCAACTTCATTTAATATGGTTGCTAGTTGCATTAGCTTAATCAACAGCATACTGCCATGTCATGATCATGCATCATATTGTCGCATTGCATTGATTGTGTTCTCTCTTGTTTGTCTGTGTTTGTCCCCTTTCAGTAGACGTGTTCCGACGATGAGATCGATGACACAGATGAAGAGCTTTACTATCTTCTGAAGTGCTAGGCAAGCAAAAACCCATTGAGCATTCCGATACAATCCCACTCTCTCGCTCTTGCTCTCTTTTACTGCATTAGGACAACAACGCTTCAACTGTTACCTGCTGCGGTAGTTGAACCCCTTTCCACTACATGACCTGTCATTGCCATAGTAAATGGTTGAAACCCACTAGCATGAGTAGGAGTTGTTTGAGCCATGTTGTGCCTACTCATTCATGCTTTCTGGTTAAGCCTGCTATTGCTTAGAGTTGTGTCAGGTCTGATTCATCGGGGATGAATTGGAATGGTGATGAACATGTCCTAATGTGTGTGAGCTAAGTGTGTGAACACGATGTGGTAAAGGTAGCGATGAGAGGCCATGTAGGAGTACATGGTGGGTTGTCTCATTGCAGCCGTCCTCAGGAACTGAGTTCTGTGTTGGTTGATCCATGACCAGTTACTACCATACATTGGGCCCGAAACCAATGGACCCTCTCGACTTATTAACTGCCCTTGTCCTCTGTCCAAGAGTTGCAACTAGTTTGTGGTGTTTGTAGTTTACTGGAGGTCGTGCGCAGCGCTGACCCTCGGTGCGGGTTGTGACGCGGCAGGTACGTGGCACGGTGTACCGGTCGCCCGTTTGGTGACTCGGGAACCCTGTACACATCGTTTGGGCCCGTGAGCGACACCCCGGTCGGATCTCCCCACGGATGGAACCCAAATAGGCGATAAACCTGTACTAGGGAATTGTGTGGTTAGTCAGGCCGTGGCCGACACCCTCGCTGGGCTTTCGCTTGAAGGTTGCCGAGTACATGTCGTGTAAATGGCGGTAAGTGGTGAGAGCGTGTGTGAAGAAGTACACCCCTGCAAGGTTATATATGATCTATTCGAATAGCCGTGTCCGCGGTAATGGACTTCTGGGTTACCTGTACAGTTCATAGACAAGTGGAAGTGGATACTCTAAAACGCGCAAGATAAGCGTGAGTGCTTTGGATGGCCTTCTCGTAGGGAGACGGGAGCGGATCCATAGTGGTGTATTGGTTGGTGAATATGTGGACTCGTGTGCGCCACCTCAAAAGAGTTAATTGCAGTCGTAGTTCAGGATAGTCACCGAGTCAAAGCTCGCTTGCTGCAGTCAAACTCCACCACCCTTTTGTTGATACTGATGCATATGTAGTTAGTTCTGATGTAAGTCTTGCTGAGTACCTTTGTACTCACGTTTGCTTAATTTATGTTTTTGCAGAGAGACTCCATTCTCACTAGTGGTTCCGCGTGGACTTCGACGTTTAGCTTGTTACCTCAGCTACGATCTTGTACCCTTGGGAGGGTCTTGTAGATAGTCAGGCTTCTCAGCCTTTTTCATTTGTAGTTGTCTGTACTCAGACATGTTATGCTTCCCTTGCCTGTATGCTCTGTATGTTGGGTCAAGTGACCTCTATTTGTAATAAATGCTATGATGGCTCTTATGGGCCTTTATCTATATGAGTTGTTGAGTTATGTTGTGATGCCATGTTGTACATCACATACTTGCATGTTATGCGTATGTGTAATGTGTATTGCTATGTGTGGGATCCGACACCTAGTTGTTTACCCTTGTTAGCCTATCTTACAGGGAAATGTCTCCTAGTGCTTCCACTGAGCCTTGGTAGCTTGCTACTGCTCCGGAACACTTAGGCTGGCCGGCATGTGTCCTTCTTTGTTCCTGTGTCTGTCCCTTAGGGGAAATGTCACACGTTGTTCCTTTAAGTCCTTGCAGCTTGCTACGACTTGGGTTCATACGTTGATGATCGACACATTCGTTGCTGGGTCATGTATGCTTGTCTCTGTAATTTAGCGCTACTTTTCGTTTATAACTAGTCATGTCGGCCCGGGTTCTCTGTCATATGGATGCTAGCGACACTATCATATACGTGTGCCAAAATGCACAAACGGTCCCGGGCCAGGTAAGGTGGCACCCGTGGGGATACCGTGCGTGAGGCCGCAAAGTGATATGATGTGTTACAGGCTAGACCTGTGTGACTTAGGATCGAGGTCCTGACAACGTTGGTATCAGAGCCTGACTACCTGTAGGATTAGTAAGCCAAACTGGTCGAAGTTGTGTCTAGAAATTCTTTAGTTATGTAAGGGAATTGTTTGTGGAAGGGAACGTAAGGCTCTTTTTACTCCTTTACCCTATGACCTTCTGATCTGAGTCACCTTCTTCTTTCTACGGGGATTAAGAACTAGGATTCTCACTCTATTTATCAGGATCATGTTAATGGTGGATTCAACCCTCAGTTCAGTTTCTACTACTTATGTTTGTTCAACTGTTGGTCTCAGAACCTTGACATTATGATGTTAAGTGGATATGCTACCCTTTTTGCTTGGATCTCAAAAGTATTTTCGAGCATTTACAGCCATTATCTTGTCCGAGTCATCCCAGGTTTCTAAATAGTCTGATGCCTTTGCAAACCTTTCCTTCATGTTCCGATGTTTCTTTGGGCCAGACTAAGCACACTAGTCAGTGTGTTGAGGTACTCTGTTACCTCGACATATATGTTGGAGTTATTATTATGACCCTGGGTGTCTTAGAAGATCACCCAGTAATCTAGCAATACCCTATATTCCCAGTGTGATGATTCTGGCCATCATTCTCGAAAGCATCCCGTGATGCCATTTAGTTAGTAGGCATTCTACTCCTGGGTTCTTAAACCCGAGATTCACCCTACTTACTTCATGTTGATAGTGTTTGCTCGTTCCTTTAGGATATTAGTAACCTTGTGATAGCCCTCGAGGTTCGTGGTATATCCTTCTTCCAACACCATGAACCATTATAGCAGAAGTTCTTCTGAACCAAAAGATCACAACCAGAGTGCTCTTGAGCAGTACTCCATTTATATTGTGACTCTGCCAGTCCTACCTTTCTGCATGGTTTATCCGGAAGAAATATGTTGAACTAGTTCGACATACTAATCTATGCACCCACAACTCAGAAAGATATATGTTTCTTTGGGTTGACCCTCTTTAGTTGTATTATGACTCTCGTCTATCAGTTGATAGTCAGGAGTAGATGTGCATTTGTGTTCATCGATGCCTTTTACTTTTGTGGTCCGTCAAGCCATTCTATTTTGGAATGACTTGGAGAAACAAACTCCAGTACCTTATCCATATCCAGGATTGGGTCAAAGAAGTTGTACTTCGTAGGTGAAGAATGCTAATCCAGCTTCTAATCTGTTCTATCCTGGAGTATTACCATCCTTATGTCAAGAATGTCATGGGAATTGCACAACCTCATATGAACTTTTGATAAGGTGATACTTCCCGCCATCATCGTTTATTCCTCGACCTCCGTGTTATTGTAATCTGAATGCTGACAAGTGAATTGTGATGTGTGAAATCAATACTCCTAGCAACTTCGTTGCTTGGTAGTTAAAGGAACAACAACCTCATTCTTAGTGTGTTGGTTACTGATTCACCATTCTAAGATTGATCGTGCTACTAGTCCATCTTTCCTGGTGCACTCCTTGATCAGTGAGTTAGGATTGTGTCAATCCCTCCCTCACTTGATCATATTGTCTTGCCCTGAAAAGGAAGATTGATCTCGAGCTTCCTAACGTATCGGTGGTTCATGATTTTCTGAATATCTTCTCGGAAGTATTACCAGGTTGTTCCCTGACCGTTATGTTGAGCTCATGATCAAGTTGGTTTCATATAAACCGCCCCTTCTCCAAGAATCTGTGTTACATACCCCTGAGCTGGTTGGTCAAGCTAAACAACAACTTGGAGAGTTGGAAGATGGAAGGTTGTCCGATTTAGTTCATCTTAAGGGATATCTTGTATGTGTGTTGAGAAAAGATGATATCTTCATCGATTGATCCTCGTGACAAGTTGTTGGACCTATTGTCTTGCCAAAACTTTGGTCTGAGTGTGGGCTATCCTCAAATCAAATCAGAACCAACGATGTTCTTAATGTTGTCTTACTCGTGGTTGATCCCTCGAGCATACACCATTATATCTTTTGGTCTGACCAATACTATCACTTGTTCTAATAATTAGGAAATCCCATTTTTATGGAAATCAGGATGAGTTGTAGTTGAGCCCATCGACAACATCTTTATCTTCCCATAATCTTGTTGAACATTAAACTAGTATTGGAAACTTTTGAAAGCATTTCTTCATGCTAGTTCATGAAGCATATGTTCGGATGGAAGAAGTGACTTCCTCTAATTCATGTGCAGTTGATGCAAGTTGCCGCCGTGAATTTGAGAAAGTCAATGTTGCTTCCTTTGGAATCATCCCAAGTCGGTCATGCATACGTGCGAAGTATTCTGTGGTTTGGAGATTTGCAACCCCCATGCTATATGTATCCCTAGCACACCAAGCCACTTATAGATTTGTTCAAGGAGAAGAAGTTCCTTCTTAAGAATCATGACTTATGTTAGGACTTCGCTACCCTTGTTGACGGTTCCCCACCTGAACTCGGTAGTGTTTTATTATAAGACTACCACGTGGCCATGCTTGTCTGGGACAATGTGTTCACATGTTTGCAGCAGAACCAGCTCATGTTTTAGAGCTTACTATCGTAGTTCATTCCAGAGAATCTCGCAACGATGTCTCGTCGATTTGGGTTGCAAACTTTCATTTTTCTTTCTAGACTCGATGAGTCTGGAATGTCCTGACACCAACCAGAACTGAATCTCAGGCAGATATGATGGTTGGAGCATTTTCCAAGAACTATAATATTGGTCTCTCGATAACCGGTAAAGTGGACGTCGTGGCCAACACACCCAGCCAGAAGACCTATTGTTGTAGTATCTTGATAGAAGAAGTTGTCCACCTCCCCATAAGGATTTCGTAGGATTTACTCTCTAGTTGTTCCTTATGGATTTTTGTGTTCCTGAAGTCTGACCTTTTACTTGACGTTCTAGGTACCATACCATTTTAATAAATGGGTTGCGCTAGCACATCAAGGAGAACATTAGGAGCGGAGTGCTAAATGTCTCTCGGTCGATCATCCAGATTTCATCCCCTTGGCCTCGCTAAGGTGAAATCCGAGAAGGTGTTATCTTCCTTTGCATCTGCACCATCCATCATTATTCATCATGGTAGTATGTTGTGTTGCCAGGATCCTTGACTCGGATATTGGTAAAACCTTGATGAATATGGGAATGCTCAATTTCTTGAGAGCACGCACAAGCACTAGCTATTATCACTGGCACTAACCGGGATTGCTCCCAGTGTTCTTGGTTATGCTATAACCTCTCAAAGAATAGATTCACTCTCTACTGTTGGGTTTTTTCCCAGTTACCAGAATCATTCCCAGCATTGCATTTTGTTCCCAGCTTGCACCTCAGTAATTGTTGTCCCAGATCATCTTCAAAGTGGACTTGCCATGGGTCCCATCCATTTCCGGTGATAGGCAAAAATAACTCATTGTGTTGTCAACAATGTAGTCCACATCATCCATTCTAATCGGAGTATGTCATTCTTTTGGACTCCTTCAAATGATCGCTTGAGTTTTACTTTAGGTTGGTATAGAGGGTTACAATGATCCCTATATCAAAAGTAATTCTTTTTGCCACTTCAGGAAATAATTCTATGAGTCACCTTCTCTAAGGTGCACTGTCTGGTGACATCGATCACCAACTTCCTTAGGTGTGGAATTACTGCCTACCAAGTGAACCTTCTTCACTTGCTTCACTCCATCCCTCTGGATGTGTGTTCTATGTCTCAGCTCAAGAGATGTTCCAATGTCTCACTCCATGAGTTGATCTCGAGTTGCTCATCTTTCACAACATCAATTACCGCAGAGTTTCTTTCGTCGTCACCGTGTTGGACAAAGACCTCGAAAGCAAGGATGTCAAGATCAACATGAGGCAAGCAATCAAAATTCTTATGAAGGACAATTGGATCATGAAGATCGTGTTTGCCTTTTGTCCCTCTGTTTTCTTACCCTACGCTTCAATCTCGGGACAAGATTCTTGTTTAGTGGGGGTGAGTTGTCACATCCCCAGCTTCACCTTGCATTAGGATAACACTTGTCTGTTGCATCATATTTAAGTTTTCCAGAAAGTTGAAATGGGATTTGATCAAACCCTAGCACCAAAAGAACTCAACTAGGTTCAACCTAGAAATATTTTCATTGACCCAAAATGCCTTTGAAAATGTTCATGATTTTTGAATTGGTCTAGAACCTCTGTCAAAAATGGTGCACACTTTTATAGGGTCATTCTGGATTTTTGAATTAAATCTTAAAGTATTTGCATTTGGGCATTTAAATGCTATATACTATTTTAAATGTCCAAATATTCATGAACTAAAATGTTTACTGTTGGTAATAATCCAAACAGTAGCCTCAAGCAGTTTCATGAATTTTGAGCTTGTTTTAGTATTTTAGATAAAGCCAAAACAAATGCAGAAAATAGAAAAACAGAAATAAATTAGAAAGAGAGGGAGAGAAGAGTTACCTGGCCCACCTACCTATAGCCGGCCCAGCTCACTGGCCCAGCCCACCTGGCCCCTCCCCTGTCGTCTTCCTCGTGACAGAAGGACGCCGGGCGCGTGCCCCATGCACGCGGCCACGCGCCCCGGCCACCTCCTGCTTCCCGCCGCTGCCCGACGCGCCTGGACTCCTCCACGAGTGCCACGCAGCCCCCCGACCCCTCTCTCACTCTCCCTCGTCCTCATCTCCTTTCCCTGCTCTCTCCTGCGCACGCGCCCGAACGCCACCGTCGCCGCCGTTCGCCATAGCCGCGGCCACCGTCCACCCCTCGCCTCGCCGACGCGCCCAGAGGCTCTGCCTCGTCCCTCTCTTCCTCCTCGCCGAGCCGCCCGACGCCGGAATCCCCTGGACGCTGGCCGCACCGCCGTTCCCCTCGTCGGCTGCCGGCGATCCTCGTCGTCAGTTCGTCATCTGCAGGCCTTCCCCGAGCCCGTTTCGATGCCCCTGCACGCGCTGTGAGCCCCCGAGTCGTTTCCCCCTTCTCCCCTGGTCGTGTTTGACCTCTAGGCCATAGCCCCGTTGCAACCGAACTCCGGCCACCGCTGAACCTGTTACCGCCGTGGCCCCAGCCGCCTCTGTCCATTTTTGAGCACGTCATCGCAGTCACCGTGCTCCCAGGAGCCGAACGCACGCACCATCTCCTCCCCTAGCTCACCACAACCCCAAACACGCACCCCACCGTGCATCGGCCTCCGCCGCGAGCTTGATTCCGGCGAGCTCCGGTCACCCCAGCTCCTCTCGCCTGCCCTACCAGCTGCGCGCGAGCCCCAGCTACGCGTAGGACCAAACGGTGGTCGTTTTGGTCGTCGTGGGACAAAACCCGAGCCCTCCGTCGCGTCTGTCGCCGTCGGCGACGAGCCGCCGGCGTTTTTGACCTGTTTAACCGGTGGGTTGACCACCCCGGGTCACTGACGTATGGGCCCCACGCCCTTAGTCAACCACTGACTCGCTGACAAGTGGGGCCTGCCCTGTTAATTAACCTAGGTTAGTACTAATCGTTTGGTTAGTTAGTTAGTCACTAACATGTGGGCCCTGCCCTGTCTAATTATAGTTTAGGATTTAGTTAGTGCTAATTAACCCTGTTAATTAGCAGAGCCACTGACGTATGGACCCCACACGTCAGGTTTGACCTGGACCCGCCTGTTGACTTGCTGATGTCAGCATGACCTGGTGCTGACGCAGTAACTATTTTCTGGGATTTTAAATAAATCAGAAATGATTTATTTATTTCAGAAAATAGCCAAAACTTCTAAAAATCACAGAAAATAATCTATAACTCCAATGAAAATAATTTATATATGAAAAATGATCAGAAAAATTCAAGGAATCTGTTTATGGCATTTTCATGCATGTTTGAACAAGTTAAACCTGCTGACCAGGTCAAATCAATTAAATGACATTTAAATAATCACATATGGAGTTCGAATTTGAACCTTTGGTTCAAACCAACTTCATTTAATATGGTTGCTAGTTGAATTAGCTCAATCAACAGCATACTGCCATGTCATGATCATGCATTATATTGTCGCATTGCATTGATTGTGTTCTCTCTTTTTGCCAGTGTTTGTCCCCTTTCAGTAGACGTGTTCCGACGATGAGATCGATGACACAGATGAAGAGCTTTACTATCTTCTGAAGTGCTAGGCAAGCAAAAAACCCATTGAGCATTCCGATACAATCCCACTCTATCGCTCTTGATCTCTTTTACTGCATTAGGACAACAACGCTTCAACTGTTACCTGCTGCGGTAGTTGAACCCCTTTCCACTGCATGACCTGTCATTGCCATAGTAAATAGTTGAAACCCACTAGCATGAGTAGGAGTTGTTTGAGCCATGTTGTGCCTACTCATTCATGCTTTCTGGTTATGCCTGCTATTGCTTAAAGTTGTGTCAGGTATGATTCATCGGGGATGAATTGGAATGGTGATGAACATGTCCTAATGTGTGTGAACACGGTGTGGTAAAGGTAGCGATGAGAGGCCATGTAGGAGTACATGGTGGGTTGTCTCATTGCAGCCGTCCTGGGGAACTGAGTTCTGTGTTGGTTGATCCATGACCAGTTACTACCATACATTGGGCCCGAAACCAATGGACCCTCTCGACTTATTAACTGCCCTTGTCCTCTGTCCAGGAGTTGCAACTAGTTTCTGGTGTTTGTAGTTTACTGGAGGTCGTGCGCAGCGCTGACCCTCGGTGTGGGCTGTGACGTGTCAGGTACGTGGCACGGTGTACCGGTCGCCCATTTGGTGACTCGGGAACCCTGTACACATCGTTTGGGGCCATGAGCGGCACCCCGGCCGGATCTACCCACGGATGGAACCCAAATAGGCGATAAACCTAGACTAGGGAATTGTGTGGTTAGTCAGGCCGTGGCCGACACCCTCGCTGGGCTTTCGCTTGAAGGTTGTCGAGTACATGTCGTGTAAACGGCGGTAAGTGCTGAGAGCGTGTGTGAAGAAGTACACCCCTGCAGGGTTATATATGATCTATTCGAATAGCCGTGTTCGCGGTAATGGACTTCTGGGTTACCTGTACAGTTCATAGACAAGTGGAAGTGGATACTCTAAAACGCACAAGATAAGCGTGAGTGCTATGGATGGCCTTTTCGTAGGGAGACGGGAGTGGATCCATAGTGGTGTATTGATTGGTGAATATGTGGACTCGTGTGCGCCACCTCAAAAGAGTTAATTGCATTCGTAGTTCAGGATAGCCACCGAGTCAAAGCTGGCTTGCTGCAGTCAAACTCCACCACCCCTTTGTTGATACAGATGCATATGTAGTTAGTTTTGATGTAAGTCTTGCTGAGTACCTTTGTACTCACGTTTGCTTAATTTATGTTTTTGCAGAGAGACTCCAGTCTCACTAGTGGTTCCGCGTGGACTTCGACGTTTATCTTGTTACCTCAGCTACGATCTTGTACCCTTGGGAGGGTCTTGTAGATAGTCAGGCTTCTCAGTCTTTTTCATTTGTAGTTGTCTGTACTCAGACATGTTATGCTTCCGTTGCCTGTATGCTCTGAATGTTGGGTCATGTGACCTCTGTTTGTAATAAATGCTATGATGGCTCTTCTGGGCCTTTATATATATGAGTTGTTGAGTTATGTTGTGATGCCATGTTGTATAGCACATACTTGCATGTTATGCGTACGTGTAATGTGTATTGCTATGTGTGGGATCCGACACCTAGTTGTTTACCCTTGGTACCCTATCTTACATGGAAATGTCTCCTAGTGCTTCCACTGAGCCTTGGTAGCTTGCTACTGCTCCGGAACACTTAGGCTGGCCGGCATATGTCCTTCTTTGTTCCTGTGTCTGTCCCTTAGGGGAAATGTCACGCGTTGTTCCTTTAAGTCCTTGTAGCTTGCTACGACTTGGGTTCATACGTTGATGACCGACACGTTCGTTACTGGGTCATGTATGCATGTCTCTGTAATTTAGCGCCACTTTTGGTTTATAACTAGTCATGTTGGCCCGGCTTCTCTGTCATATGGATGCTAGCGAAACTATCATATACGTGTGCCAAAATGTGCAAACGGTCCCGGGCCAGGTAAGGTGGCACCCGTGGGGATACCGTGCGTGAGGCCACAAAGTGATATGATGTGTTACAGGCTAGACCTGTGTGACTTAGGATCGGTGTCCTGACACCTACTAAGTTGACGGGGACGGAGGGCTTTGTCAACTTAGTCAATATGAACGATTCTAGCTCCAGTGACCGTACGATGTCCATCCAACGGGCTTAGTGCTTCTTCAACCTCTGGTCGTTTTGCTCCAGCCGCCCAAAGCAGCGGCGGTCGTGCCGCCTGCTCCTGCCTCCCGTGACCGGCTGTGCTGCCACGGAGGCCTCACCGCCCCCATACTACTCCCACCGATGGCCAGGCCATCCCTCCACTCACCCACACCCCCTATTATTCTGCGGCAAAGGCAGCCACACAACGCAGCCGAACTAGTGAACCCTCGTACTCCTCTCCGCGTGGACATTCACTGCCGCGTTGCTACTTCTCGAGCTTGCGTTGTATTCCCTCGAAGAGGAAAGGGTGATGCAGCACAGTAGCATAAGTATTTCCCTCAGTTTTTTAGAACCTAGGTATCAATCCAGTAGGAGACCATGCGCGAGTCCCTCGCACCTGCACAAACAAATAAGAACTTCGCAGCCAACGCGATAAGGGGTTGCCAATCCCTTTACGGTCACTTATGAAAGTGAGATCTGATAGAGATGATAGTTTGATATTTTTGGTATTTTTGGATATAAGAACAGGATGTAAAAGCGGAAAAGTAAAGTAGATTGTAGATTGATATGTTGAGAATAGACCCGGGGGCCATAGGTTTCTCTAGTGGCTTCTCTCATGATAGCGGTATTCTATGGCGGGTAAACAAATTACTGTCGAGCAATTGATAGAAAAGCGAATAATTATGAGACTATCTAGGCATGGTCATTATATATAGGCATCACGTCCGAGACAAGTAGACCGAAACGATTCTGCATCTACTACTATTACTCCACAGATCGACCGCTATCCAACATGCATCTACAGTATTAAGTTCATAAGAATAGAGTAACACCTTAAGCAAGATGGCATGATGTAGCGGGATAAACTCAAATAACATGATATAAACCCCATCTTTTTATCCTCGATGGCAACAATACAATACGTGCCTTGCTGCCCCTACTGTCACTGGGAAAGGACACCGCAAGATTAAACCCGAAGCCAAGCACTTCTCCCATTGCAAGAACTATAGATCTAGTAGGCCAAACCAAACCAATAATTCGAAGAGACTTGCAAGGATATAATAATCATACATAAAGAGTTCAGAAAAGTACCAAATATTTCTCATAGATAATCTTGATCATAAACCCACAATTCATCGGATCTCGACAAACACACCGGGGGCCAGACGTGGGGCCCACGAGGTAGGGGGCGCGCCATGTAGGGGGGCGCCCCCCACCCTCGTGGACGCCACGTGTACCCTACTCCGTGGTTCTCAAGTCTCCTGTGCGTATTTTGCTCCAAAAATATATCTCCCGAAGTTTCATTCTGTTTGGACTCCATTTGATATTCCTTTTCTGTAAAACCCTGAAATAGACAAAAAAAACAGCAATCTGGACTGGGCCTTTGGGTTTGTAGGTTAGTCCCAAAAATAATATAAAAGTGTATAAAAAATCCCATTAAACATGCAAAATATCATAAATAATAGCATGGAACAATAAAAAATTATAGATACGTTGGAGACGTATCAAGCATCCCCAAGCTTAATTCCTGCTAGTCCTCGAGTAGGTAAATGATAAAAACAGAATTTTTGATGTGGAATGCTAACCAAAATAATTTTCAATGTAGTTCTCTTAATTGTGGCATGAATGTTCAGATCTGAAAGATTCAAGACAAAAGTCTATATTGACATAAGAAATAATAATACTTCAAACATACTAACAAAGCAATCATGTCTTCTCAAAATACTATGGCTAAAGAAAGTTATCCCTACAAAATCATATAATCTGGCTATGCTCCCTCTTCATCACACAAATATTCATATCATGCACAACCCCGGTTTCAGCCAAGCACTTGTTTTCATACTCTATTCTTTCAAACCTTTCAACTTTCACGCAATACATGAGTGTGAGCCATGGATATAACACTATGTGGAATAGAATGGTGGTTGTGGAGAAGACAAAAAGGAGGGAGATAGTCTCACATCGACTAGGCATATCAACGGGCTGTGGAGATGCCCATCAATAGATATCGATGTGAGTGAGTAGGGATTGCCATGCAACGGATGCACTAGAGCTAAAAATGTATAAAATCTCAACAAAAGAAACTAAGTGGGCGTGCATCCAACTTGCTTGCTCACGAAGACCTAGGGCATTTGAGGAAGACCATTGCTGGAATATACAAGCCAAGTTCTATAATGAAAATTCCCACTAGTATATGAAAGTGACTAAACATGAGACTCTCTATGATGAAGAACATGGTGCTACTTTGAACCAGAAGTGTGGAAAAAGATAGTAGCAATTGTCCCTTCTCTCTTTTCTCTCATTTTTTGGAGGGGCTTTATATCTCTCTCTTTTTATTTAGCCCCTCTCTATATTTTTTCTGGGCCATCTCTTTTTTTATTTGGTCATTCCTCACATGGGACAATGCTCTAATAATGATGATCATCACACTTACATTGAATTACAACTCGATGTTACAACTCGATACTAGAACAAAGTATGACTCTATATGAATGCCTCCGGCGGTGTACCGGGATGTGCAATGAATCAAGAGTGACATGTATGAAAAGTTATGCATGATGGCTTTGCCACAAATACGATGTCAACTACATGATCATGCATGGCAATACGACAACATGAAGCGTGTCATAAGAACGGAACGGTGGAAAGTTGCATGGCAATATATCTTTGAATGGCTATGGAAATGCCATGATAGGTAGGTATGGTGGCTGTTTTGAGGAAGATATATGGTGGATGTTTTGAGGAGGGTATATAGTGGGTGTATGGTACCGGCGAAAGTTGCGCGGTACAAGAGAGGCTAGCAATGGTGGAAGGGTGAGAGTGCGTAATATCCATGGACTCAACATTAGTCAAAGAACTCATATACTTATTGCAAAAATTTATGAGTCATCAAAACAAAGCAATCAACGCATGCTCCTTGGGGGAGGTTGGTAGGAGTTAACCATCGCGCACCCCCGACCTCCACACAAAGGATGACACTCTACAAATAACTCATGCTCTAACTTCGTCACATAGCGGTTCACCATACGTGCATGCTACGGGAATCACTAACCTTAACACAAGTATTTCTCAATTTCATAATAACTCCACTAGCATGACTCTAATATCACTATCCTCATATCTCAAAACAATTATCAAGCATCCAACTTCTCATCATATTCGATGCACTTATTTTGAAAGTTTTTACTACATTCATCTTGGATGACTATCATGTGAAGGCTAGTTTTTTAGCCAAAGCACATTACCATGCTGTTTTAATAGACTCTCAAAAGGATATAACTGAAGCATGAGAGATTAACAATTTCTACAATATATAATCACCACCGTGCTCTAAAAGGTATAAGTGAAGCACTAGAGCAAAAACTATTCAACTCAAAAGATATAAGTGAAGCACATAGAATGTTCTAACAATTCCTAGGCCATATTTATCTCTCTCAAAAAGGTGTGTCCAGCAAGGATGATTGTGGCAAACTAACAAGCAAAGACTCAAATAATACATGACGCTCCAAGTAAAATACATATCTGTTGGAAATATGCCCTAGAGGCAATAATAAAATGGTTATTATTATATTTCCTTGTTCATGATAATTGTCTATTGTTCATGCTATAATTGTATTAACCGGAGACCGTAATACATGTGTGAATACATAGACCACAATATGTCCCTAGTAAGCCTCTAGTTGACTAGCTCGTTGATCAATAGATGGTTACGGTTTCCTGACCATGGACATTGGATGTCGTTGATAACGGGATCACATCATTAGGAGAATGATGTGATGGACAAGACCCAATCCTAAGCATAGCACAAGATCGTGTAGTTCGTCTGCTAAAACTTTTCTAATGTCAAGTAGCATTTCCTTAGACCATGAGATTGTGCAACTCCCGGATATCGTAAGAATGCTTTGGGTGTGCCAAACGTCACAACGTAACTGGGTGGCTATAAAGGCACACTACGGGTATCTCCGAAAGTGTCTGTTGGGTTGTCACGAATCGAGACTTCGATTTGTCACTCCGTGTGACGGAGAGGTATCTCTGGGCCCACTCGGTAGGACATCATCATAATGAGCTCAATGTGACCAAAGAGTTGATCACGGGATGATGTGTTACGGAACGAGTAAAAGTGACTTGCCGGTAACGAGATTGAACGAGGTACTGGGATACCGACGATCGAATCTCGGGCAAGTAACGTACCGATTGACAAAGGGAATTGTATACATGATTGATTGAATCCCCGACATCGTGGTTCATCTGATGAGATCATCGTGGAACATGTGGGAGCCAACATGGGTATCCAGATCCTGCTGTTGGTTATGGGCCAGAGAGCTGTCTCGGTCATGTCTGCATGATTTCCGAACCCGTAGGGTCAACACACTTAAGGTTCGGTGACGCTAAAGTTGTTATGAGAATTAGTGTGCAGTTACCGAATGTTGTTCGGAGTCCCGTATGAGATCCCGGACGTCACGAGGAGTTCTGGAATGGTCCGGAGGTAAAGATTTATATATGGAAAGTCCTATTTTGGCCACCAGAAAATGTTCGGGATTTTCGGTATTGTAGCGGGAAGGTTCTAGAAGGTTCCAGAGTGGGGCCCACCTGCATGGGGGGACCCACATGAACGTGGGTAGTGGGGGCAAGGCCCCACACCCCTGGTCAAGGCGCACCAAGATCCCCCTTAGAAGGAATAAGATCATATCCCGAAGGGATAAGATCAAGATCCCTAAAAAAAGGGGGATAACAATCGGTGGGGAAGGGAAATGATGGGATTTCTTTCCCCCACCTTTGCCAACGCCCCAATGGACTTGGAGGGCAAGAAACCAGCCCCGTCCACCCCTATATATTGTGGGGAGGCGCATGGGAGCCGCAACCCTTCCCCTGGCACAGCCCTCTCCCTCCCCAACACCTCCTCCTCCTCAGTAGTGCTTGGTGAAGCCCTGTCGGAGAACTGCAAGCTCCACCACCACGTCGTCGTGCTGCCGGAGCTCTCCCTCAACTTCTCCTCTCCCCTTGCTGGATCAAGAAGGAGGAGACGTCCCCGGGCTGTACGTGTGTTGAACACGAAGGCGCCTTTGTCCGGCGCTTAGGTCGGAATCAACCGCTATCTGAATCGCTACGAGTACAACTCCATCCGCGTTCTTGTAACGCTTCCGCATCGCGATCTTCAAGGGTATGAAGATGCACTCCCCTCTCTCTCGTTGCGAGTCTCTCCATAGATTGATCTCGGTGATGCGTAGATTTTTTTTAATTTCTGCAACGATCCCCAACAGTGGCATCATGAGCTAGGTCTATGCGTAGTTTCTATGCACGAGTAGAACACAAGTTGTTGTGGGCGTCGATTTTGTCAATTTACTTGCCGTTACTAGTATTATCTTGATTTGGTGGCATCGTGGGATGAAGCGGCCCGGACCGACCTTACACGTACGCTTACGTGAGACAGGTTCCACCGACTGACATGCACTAGTTGCATAAGGTGGCTAGCGGGTGTCTGTCTCTCCCACTTTAGTCGGATCGGATTCGATGAAAAGGGTCCTTATGAAGGGTAAATAGAAATTGGCATATCACGTTGTGGTTTTGGCGTAGGTAAGAAACGTTCTTGCTAGAAACCTATAGCAGCCACGTAAAAACTTGCAACAACAATTAGAGGACGTCTAACTTGTTCTTGCAGCATATGCCGTGTGATGTGATATGGCCAAAAGGATGTGATGAATGATATATGTGATGTATGAGATAGATCATGTTCTTGTAATTGGAATCACGACTTGCATGTCGATGAGTATGACAACCGGCAGGAGCCACAGGAGTTGTCTTAATTTGTTATATGACCTGCGTGTCAATGAAAATGCCATGTAATTACTTTACTTTATTGCTAGCCGTTAGCCATAGTAGTAGAAGTAATAGTTGGCGAGACAACTTCATGAAGACGCGATGATGGAGATCATGATGATGGAGAATGGTGTCATGCCGGTGACGATGATGATCATGGCGCCCCGAAGATGGAGATCAAAAGGAGCAAAATGATATTGGCCATATCATGTCACTTTTTTATTGCATGTGATGTTTATCATGTTTTTCCATCTTATTTGCTTAGAACAACGGTAACATAAATAAGATGATCCCTCATAAAATTTCGAGAAAGTGTTCCCCCTAACTGTGCACCATTGCGAAAGTTCGTTGTTTCGAAGCACCACGTGATGATCGGGTGTGATAGATTCTAACGTTCGCATACAACGGGTGTAAGCCAGATTTACACATGCAAAACACTTATGTTGACTTGACGAGCCTAGCATGTACAGACATGGCCTCGGAACAGAAGAGACCGAAAGGTCGAACATGAGTCGTATAGTGGATACAATCAACATGAAGATGTTCACCGATGATGACTAGTCCGTTTCACGTGATGATCGGACACGACCTAGTTTACTCGGATCATGTATCACTTAGATGACTAGAGGGATGTCTATCTGAGTGGGAGTTCATGAAATAATTTGATTAGATGAACTTAATTATCATGAACATAGTCAAAAGGTTTTTGGAAATTATGTCGTAGCTCACGCTTTGGTTCTACTATTTTAGATTTGTTCCTAGAGAAATTTAGTTGAGAGTTGACAGTAGCAATTATGCGAACTGGGTCCGTAAACTGAGGATTGTCCTCATTGCTGCGCAGAAGGATTATGTCCTTAATGCACCGCTCAGTGTGCTGAACCTCGAGCGTCGGTTGTGGATGTTGCGAGCATCTGACATACACGTTTTGATGACTACATGATAGTTCCGTCCGTAATGCTAAATGGTTTAGAATTGAGGCACCAAAGACGCTTTTGAAACATCGCAGAACATATGAGATGTTCCAAGGACTGAAATAGGGATTTTAGGCTAGTGCCCACGTCAAGAGGTATGACACCTCTGACAAGTTTCTTAAGCATGCAAACTAAGGAGAAAAGCTCAATCGTTGAGCATGTGCTCAGATTGTATGAGTACTACAACCGCTTGAATCGAGTGGGAGTTAATCTTCTAGATGAGATAGTGATGGTTCTCCAAAGTCACTGCCACCAAGCTACTAGATCTTCGTGATGAACTATAACATATTAGGGATAGATATGATGATCCTTGAGCTATTCGCGACACCGCAAAAGTAGAAATCAAATAGGAGCATCAATTGTTGATGGTTAGTAAAACCACTAGTTTCAAGAAGGGCAAGGGCAAGAAAGGGATACTTCATGAAACGGCAAATCAGTTGCTGCTCTAGTGAAGAAACCCAAGGTTGAACCCAAACCCGAGACTAAGTGCTTCTGAAATGAGGGGAACGGTCACTGAAGCAGAACTACCCTAGATACTTGGTAGATGAGAAGGCTGGCAAGGTCGATAGAAGTATATTGGATATACATTATAATGTGTACTTTACTATTAATCCTAGTAGCACCAGGGTATTAAATACCGGTTCGGTTGCTAAGTGGTAGTAACTCGAATTAAAAAGCTACAGAATAAATGGAGACTAGTTGAAGGTGAGATGACGATATGTGTTGGAAGTGTTTCCAAGGTTGATGTGATCAAGCATCACATGCTCCCTCTACCATCGAGATTGGTGTTAAACCTAAACAATTGTTATTTGGTGTTTGCGTTGAGCATAGACATGATTGGATTATGTTTATCGCAATACGGTTATTCATATAAGGAGAATAATGGTTACTCTGTTTATTTGAATAATACCTTCAATGGTCTTGCACCTAAAATGAATGGTTCATTGAATCTCGATCGTAGTGATACACATGTTCATGCGAAAAGATATAAGATAGTAATGATAGTACCACATACTTGTGGCACTGCCATTTGAGTCATATTGGTATAAAACGCATGAAGAAGCTCCATGTTGATGGATCTTTGGACTCACTCGATTTTTGAAAAGTTTGAGACATGCGAACCATGTCTATTGGTTTATACGCATGAAGAAAGTCCATGCAGATAGATCGTTTGGACTCACTTGATTTTGAATCACTTGAGACATGCAAATCATACCACATGGGCAAGATGACTGAAAGGCCTCGTTTTCAGTGAGATGAAACAAGAGAGCAATGTGTTAGTAATACATTTGATGTGTGCAATCCAATGAGTGCTGAGGCACGCAGTGAATATCGTTATGCTCTTACTTCACAGATGATTTGAGTAGATTCTAAGTATATTTACTTGTTGAAACACAAGTCTGAATTATTGAAAGGTTCAAGTAATTTCAGAGTGAAGTTGAAGATCTTCGTGACAAGAGGATAAAATGTCTATGATATGATCATAGAGATGAATATCTGATTTACATGTTTTTTACACAACTAAGACATTGTGGAAATTGTTTCACAACTAGTGCCGCCTGGAACATCATAGTGTGATGGTGTGTCCGAACATCATAGCTGCACCCAATTGGATGTGGTGCAAACCATGATGTCTCTTGTCGAATTACCACTATCGTTTATGGGTTAGGCATTAGAGACAACCGCATTCACTTTAAATAGGGCACCACGTAATTTCGTTGAGATGACACCGTATGAACTATGGTTTAGAGAAACCTAAGCTCTCATTTCTTAAAAGTTTGGGGCTGCGACACTTATGTGAATAGGGTTTAGCCTGATAAGCTCAAACCCAAAGCGGATAAATGCATCTTCATAGGACACCCAAAACAGTTGGGTATACCTCCTATTTCGGATCCGGAAGCAAAAGTGATTGTTTCTAGAAACGGGTCCTTTCTCGAGGAAAAGTTTTTCTCGAAAGAATTGGGTGGGAGGATGGTGGAGACTTGATGAGGTTATTGAACCGTCACTTCAACCAGTGTGTAGAAGGGCACAAGAAGTTGTTCCTGTAGCGCCTACACCAATTGAAGTGGAAGCTGATGATAGTGATCATGAAAGTTCGGATCAAGTCACTACCAAACCTCGTAGGTTGACAAGGATGCGTACTATTTCAGAATGGTACGTAATCCTGTCTTGGAGGTCATGTTGCTAGACAACAATGAACCTACGAGCTATGGAGAAACGATGGTGGGCCCGGATTCCGACAAATGGCTCGAGGCCATAAAATCCGAGAGGATCCATGTGTGAAAACAAAGTATAGACTTTGGAAGAACTACTTGATGGTCGTAAGGCTATTCAGTACAGATGGATTTTAAAAGGAAGACGGACAATGATGGTAAGTATCACCATTAAGAAAGCTCGACTTGTCATTAAGATGTTTTCCGACAAGTTCAAGGAGTTGACTGCGGTGAGACTTTCTCACTCGTGGCGTTGCTAAGAGTCTGTTGGAATTGTATTAGCAGTTACTGCATTATTTATGAAATCTTGCAGATATGATGTCAAAACATTGTTTCCTCGACAATTTTCTTGAGGAAAGGTTGTATGTGATACAACCAGAAGGTTTTTGTCAATCCTAAAAGATGCTAACAAGTATGCAAAGCTCCGGCAATCCTTCTAAGGACTGGAGAAGCATCTCGGAGTTGGAATATACGCTTTGATGAGATAATCAAAGATTTTGGGTTTATACAAAGTTT
Organism: Secale cereale; assembly: GCA_902687465.1. Taxonomy (NCBI): domain Eukaryota; kingdom Viridiplantae; phylum Streptophyta; class Magnoliopsida; order Poales; family Poaceae; genus Secale; species Secale cereale. The sequence continues at coordinate 620,462,200 of LR738712.1, read as the reverse complement.
ATGAGAAACTTGTATTTCCAAAGAAGTGAGTGGGTGCACTATAGAATTTCTGATGAGTATATGTTGTTGACATATTGTTGATCAGAAATGATGTAGAATTTCTGGAAAACATATAGGGTTATTTGAAAAGTGTTTTTCAATGGAAAACCTGGATTAAGCTACTTGAACATTAAGCATCAAGATCTATAAGGATAGATAAAAAACGCTTAATAGTACTTTCAAATGAATACATACCGTGACAAGATTTTGAAGGAGTTCAAATAAGATCAGCTAAGAAGGAGTTCTTGGCTGTGTTATAAGGTGTGAGCATTGAGTGAGACTCAAGATCTGACCACGGCAGAAGAGAGTGAAAGGACGAATGTCGTCCCCTATGCATTAGACGCAGGCTCTACAGTATGCTATGCTGTGTACCGCACCTGAAGTATGCCTTGCCATGAGTCAATCAAGGGGTACAAGAGTGATCCAGGAATGGATCACATGACAGCGGTCAAACTTATCCTTAGTAACTAGTGGACTAAGGAATTTTCTCGATTATGGAGGTGGTAAAAGAGTTCGTCATAAAGGGTTACGTCGATGCAAACTTTGACACTAATCCGGATGACTCTGAGTAGTAAACCGGATTCGTATAGTAGAGCAGTTATTTGGAATAGCACCAAGTAGCACATGGTAGCTGCATCTACAAGATGACATAGAGATTTGTAAAGCACACACGGATCTGAAAGGTTCAGACCCGTTGACTAATAACCTCTCTCACAAGCGAGATATGATCAAACCCCATGGGTGTTGGATTCATTACAATCACATAGTGATGTGAACTAGATTATTGACTCTAGTGCAAGTGGGAGACTGTTGTAAATATGCCCTAGAGGCAATAATAAAATGGTTATTATTATATTTCCTTGTTCATGATAATTGTCTATTGTTCATGCTATAATTGTATTAACCGGAGACCGTAATACATGTGTGAATACGTAGACCACAATATGTCCCTAGTAAACCTCTAGTTGACTAGCTCGTTGATCAATAGATGGTTACGGTTTCCTGACCATGGACATTGGATGTCGTTGATAACGGTATCACATCATTAGGAGAATGATGTGATGGACAAGACCCAATCCTAAGCATAGCACAAGATCGTGTAGTTCGTCTGCTAAAGCTTTTCTAATGTCAAGTATCATTTCCTTAGACCACGAGATTGTGCAACTCCCGGATACCGTAGGAATGCTTTGGGTGTGCCACTCATCACAACGTAACTGGGTGGCTATAAAGGCACACTACGGGTATCTCCAAAAGTGTCTGTTGGGTTGGCATGAATCGAGACTGTGATTTGTCACTCCATGTGACGGAGAGGTATCTCTGGGCCCACTCGGTAGGACATCATCATAATGAGCTCAATGTGACCAAAGAGTTGATCACGTGATGATGTGTTATGGAACGAGTAAAAGTGACTTGCCGGTAACGAGATTGAACGAGGTATTGGGATACCGACGATCGAATCTCGGGCAAGTAACGTACCGATTGACAAAGGGAACTGTATACAGGATTGATTGAATCCCCGACATCGTGGTTCATCTGATGAGATCATCGTGGAACATGTGGGAGCCAACATGGGTATCCAGATCCCGCTGTTGGTTATTGGCCAGAGAGCTGTCTCGGTCATGTCTGCATGATTCCCGAACCTGTAGGGTCTACACACTTAAGGTTCGGTGACGCTAGAGTTGTTATGGGAATTAGTGTGCAGTTACCAAATGTTGTTCGGAGTCCCGGATGAGATCCCGGACGTCACGAGGAGTTCCGGAATGGTCCGGAGGTAAAGATTTATATATGGGAAGTCCTATTTTGGCCACCAGAAAATATTCGGGATTTTTCGGTATTGTACCGGGAAGGTTCTAGAAGGTTCCAGAGTGGGGCCCACCTGCATGGGGGGACCCACATGAACGTGGGTAGTAGGGGCAAGGCCCCACACCCCTGGTTAAGGCGCACCAAGATCCCCTTAGAAGGAATAATATCATATCCCGAACGGATAAGATAAAGATCCCTAAAAAAGAGGGATAACAATCGGTGGGGAAGGGAAATGATGGGATTTCTTTCCCCCACCTTTGCCAACGCCCCAATGGACTTGGAGGGCAAGAAACTAGCCCCCTCCACCCCTATATATAGTGGGGAGGCGCATGGGAGCGGCAGCCCTTCCCCTGGCGCAGCCCTCTCCCTCCCCAACACCTCCGTAGTAGTAGTAGTGCTTGGCGAAGCCCTGCCGGAGAACTGCAAGCTCCACCACCACGCCGTCGTGCTGCCGGAGCTCTCCCTCAACTTCTCCTCTCCCCTTGCTGGATCAAGAAGGAGGAGACGTCCCCGGGCTGTACGTGTGTTGAACGCGGAGGCGCCGTTGTTCGGCGCTTAGATCGGAATCAACCGCGATTTGAATCGCTACGAGTACGACTCCTTCATCCGCGTTCTTGTAACGCTTCCGCATCGCGATCTTCAAGGGTATGAAGATGCACTCCCGTCTCTCTCGTTGCTAGTCTCTCCATAGATTGATCTTGGTGATGCGTAGAATTTTTTTTTAATTTCTGCAACGATAACTGTTGGGGAACGTAGCAGAAATCAAAAAAATTCTACGCTTCACCAAGATCAATCTATGGAGTCATCTAGCAACGAGGGAGAGGGGAGTGCATCTACATACCCTTGTAGATTGTGAGCGGAAGCGTTCAAGAGAACGTGGATGATGGAGTCGTACTCGTCGTGATCCAAATCACCGATGATCCTTGCGCCGAACGGATGGCACCTCCGCGTTCAACACACGTACGGAGCAGCGACGTCTCCTCCTTCTTGATCCAGCAAGGGGGGAGGAGAGGTTGATGGAGATCCAGCAGCACGACGGCGTGGTGGTGGATGCAGCGGTATTCCAGCAGGGCCTCGCCAAGCGACACTGGAGGAGGAAGGGGTGTCACGCGAGGGAGAGGGATGCGCCAGGGCATGGGGTGTAGCTGCTCTCCCTCCCCCCCACTATATATAGGGGGCCTAGGGGGGTGCGCCGGCCCTAGAGATCCCATCTCTAGGGGGGCGGCCGCCTAGGGGGGGGACTTGCCCCCCAAGTCATGTGGGGCGCCCCCCACCCCTAGGGTTTCCAACCCTAGGCGCAGGGGGAGGCCCAAGGGGGGCGCACCAGCCCACTATGGGCTGTATCCCCTCCCACTTCAGCCCATGGGGCCCTCCGGGATAGGTGGCCCCACCCGGTGGACCCCCGGGACCCTTCCGGTGGTCCCGGTACAATACCGGTGACCTCCGAAACTCTCCCGATGGCCGAAACTGGACTTCCTATATATAAATCTTTACCTCCGGACCATTCCGGAATTCCTCGTGACGTCCGGGATCTCATCCGGGACTCCGAACAACATTCGGGTTACCGCATGCATATATCTCTACAACCCTAGCGTCACCAAACCTTAAGTGTGTAGACCCTACGGGTTCGGGAGACATGTAGACATGACCGAGACGACTATCCGGTCAATAACCAACAGCGGGATCTGGATACCCATCTTGGTTTCTACATGCTCCTCGATGATCTCATCGGATGAACCACGATGTCAAGGATTCAATCAATCCCGTATACAATTCCCTTTGTCTATCGGTATAGTACCTGCCCGAGATTCGATCGTCGGTATACCGATACCTTGTTCAATCTCGTCATGGCAAGTATCTTTATTCGTTCCGTAATACATCATCCCGTGAACAACACCTTAGTCACATTGAGCTCTTTATGTTGATGTCTTACCGAGTGGGCCCAGAGATACCTCTCCGTCACACGGAGTGACAAATCCCAGTCTCGGTTCGTGCCAACCCAACAGATACTTTCGGAGATACCCGTAGTATACCTTTATAGCCACCCAGTTACGTTGTGACGTTTGGCACACCCAAAGTATTCATACGGTATCCGGGAGTTGCACAACCTCATGGTCTAAGGAAAAGATACTTGACATTGGAAAAGCTTTAGTATTACGAACTACACGATCTTGTGCTAGGCTTAGGATTGGGTCTTGTCCATCACATCATTCTCCTAATGATGTGATCTCGTTATCAATGACATCCAATGTCCATGGTCAGGAAACCGTAACCATCTGTTGATCAATGACCTAGTAACTAGAGGTTTACTAGGGACACATTGTGGTCTATGTATTCACACATATATCACTGTTTCCGGATAATACAATTCAAGCATGAATAACAGACAATTATCATGAACAAGGAAATATAATAATAACCATTTTATTATTGCCTCTAGGTCATATTTCCAACAGTCTCCCACTTCCACTAGAGTCAATAATCTAGTTACATTGTTATGAATCGAACACCCATAGAGTTCTGGTGTTGATCATGTTTTGCTCGTGGAAGAGGTTTAGTCAACGGATCTACGACATTCAGATCCGTATGCACTTTACAAATATCTATGTCTCCATCTTGAATATAATTCCGGATGGAGTTGAAACGACGCTTTATGTGCTTGGTCTTCTTGTGAAAGCTGGGCTCCTTGGCAATGGCAATAGCTCCAGTGTTGTCACAGAAGAGAGTCATCGGGCCCGACGCGCTTGGAATAACTCCTAGGTCGGTGATGAACTCCTTCATCCAGACTCCTTCATGCGCTGCTTCGCAAGCAGCTATGTGTTGGGGAACGTAGCATAATTCAAAAAAATTCTACGCTTTCACCAAGATCCAACTATGGAGACATCTAGCAACGAGCAAGTAAGAGTGCATCTACATACCGCTATGGAGATTGCGAGCGGAAGCTTTCGAAGAAGCGTGGATGAAGTAGTCGTACTCTTCACGTTCTTCGTCACCGATGATCTAGCGCCGAACGGACGGCACCTCCGCGTTCAACACATGTCCGGTGCAGCAACGTCACCTCCTTCTTGATCCAGCAAGGGGGGAGGAGAAGTCGTCAGAGATCCGGCAGCACGACGGCGTGATGACGGATGAAGTGGAGATCGCAGCAGGGCTTCGCCGGGCGCCCTGCGTGGGAGTATGGAGGTGTGACGGGAGGGGGAGAGGCGCCAGGGCAAGGGTGCGGCTGCCCTCTCCCCCCCACATATATATAGGGGGCCAGGGGGTGCGCCAGGGCCCCTGCAGATCCAATCTGCAGGGGGGGCGGCGGCCAGGGGGGTTGCTTGCCCCCCAAGGCTAGTGGGCGCCCCCTCCCCCCTAGGGTTTCAACCCTAGGCGCATGGGGAGGTGGGCCCCTAGTGGTGCGCCAGCCCATTAGGTCTGGACACTTCCCCTTGCGGCCTAGGGGCCCCACCGGGATGGGTGGCCCCACCCGGTGGACCCCCGGGGCCCCTCCGGTGGTCCCGGGACGCTCCCGGTGACCCCGGGAGATCACCCGATGGCCGAAACTGGACTTCCTATATATTAATCTTTACCTCCGGACCATTCCAGAACTCCTCATGACGTCTGGGATCTCATCCGGGACTCCGAACAACTTTCGGTTTTCCACGTGCATTTATCTCTACGACCCTAGCGTTACCGAACCTTATGTGTGTAGACCCTACGGGTTCGGGAGACACGTATACATGACCGAGACCACTCTCCGATCAATAACCAACAGCGGGATCTGGATACCCATGTTGGTTCCCGCATGTTCCTCGATGATCTTCATCGGATGAACCACCGTGTCAAGGATTCACTCAATCCCGTATGTTATTCCCTTTGTCCATCGGTACGGTACTTGCCCGAGATTCGATCGTCGGTATTCCCGATACCTTGTTCAATCTCGTCATGGCAAGTCTCTTTACTCGATCCATAATCCGTCATCCCGTGGCTAACTACTTAGTCACATTGAGCTCATTATGATGATGTCTTACCGAGTGGGCCCAGAGGTACCTCTCCGTCATACGGAGTGACAACATCCCAGTCTCGGTTCGTACCAACTCAAGAGACACTTTCGGAGATACCCGATGCATACCTTTATAGACACCCAGTTACGTTGTGACGTTTGGCACACCCAAAGTATTCCTACGGCATCCGGGAGTTGTACAACCTCATGGTCTAAGGAATAAATACTTGACACCGAAAAGCTTATGCATTACGAACTATACGATCTCGTGTTATGCTCAAGTTTGGGTCTTGTCCATCAGATCATTCTCCTAATGATGTGATCCCGTTATCACTGACATCCCATGTCCATGGTCAGGAAACCGTGACCATCTGTTGATCAACGAGCTGGTAACTAGAGGCCTACCAGGGACTCATTGTGGTCTATGTATTCACACACATGTATCGCTGTTTCCGTACAATACAATTTAAGCATGAATAACAGATGATTATCATGAACAAGGAAATATAATAATACTTTTATTATTGGCTCTAGGGCATATTTCCAACAGTCTCCCACTTGCACTAGAGTCAATAATCTAGTTACATTGTGATGAATCGAACACCCATAGAGTTCTGGTGTTGATCATGTTTTGCCCGTGAAAGAGGTTTAGTCAACGGGTCTGCGACATTCAGATCCATATGCACTTTACAAATATCTATGTCTCCATCCTGAACATAATTCCGGATGGAGTTGAAATGGTGCTTGATGTGCTTGGTCTTCTTGTGAAACCTGGGCTCCTTGGTAATGGCAATAGCACCAGTGTTGTCACAGAAGAGAGTCATCGGGCTTGACGCGCTTGGTATGACTCCTAGGTCGGTGATGAACTCCTTCATCCAGACTCCTTCCTGCGCTGCTTCGGAAGCAGCTATGTACTCCGCTTCACATGTAGATGCTGCCACGACGCTTTGCTTGCAACTGCACCAGCTGACTGCCCCTCCGTTCAAAATATACACGTATCCGGTTTGAGACTTAGAGTCATCCAGATCTGTGTCGAAGCTAGCATCGACATAACACTTTACGACGAGCTCTTCGTCACCTCCATAAACGAGAAACATATCCTTAGTCCTTTTCAGGTACTTCAGGATGTTCTTGACCGCTGTCCAGTGTTCCGTACGGGGATCACTTTGGTGCCTCCCCACCAAACTTATGGCAAGGTTCACATCAGGTCTGGTACACAGCATGGCATACATGATAGAACCTATGGCCGAGGCATAGGGAATGACACTCATCTTTTCTCTATCTTCTGCCGTGGTCGGCGACTGAGCCTTACTCAATCTCATACCATGCAAAACAGGCAAGAATCCTTTCTTTGACTGATCCATATTGAACTTCTTCAATATTTTGTCAAGGTATGTACTTTGTGAAAGAACAATGAGGCGTCTCGATCTATCTCTATAGATTTTGATGCCTAATATGTAAGCAGCTTCTCCAAGGTCATTCATTGAAAAACTTTTATTCAAGTAGGCCTTTACATTTTCCAAGAATTCTATATCATTTCCCATCAGCAATATGCCATACACATATAATATGAGAAATGCCACAGAGCTCCCACTCACTTTCTTGTAAATACAGGCTTCTCCATAAGTCTGTATAAATCCAAACACTTTGATCACTTCATCAAAGCGAATATTCCAACTCCGAGATGCTTGCACCAGCCCGTAAATCGAGCGTTGGAGCTTGCATACCTTGTTAGCGTTCTCTGGACCGACAAAACCTTCCGGTTGCATCATATACAACTCTTCCTTGAGGAAGCCATTAAGGAATGCTGTTTTGACGTCCATTTGCCAAATTTCATAATCATAGAATGCAGCAATAGCTAACATGATTCTGACTGACTTCAGCATCGCTACGGGAGAGAAAGTCTCATCGTAGTCAATCCCTTGAACTTGTCGATAACCCCTAGCGACAAGCCGAGCCTTATAGATGGTCACATTACCATCCGCGTCTGTCTTCTTCTTAAATATCCATTTGTTTTCTATGGCGTGCCTATCAGCAGGCAAGTCCACCAAAGTCCATACTTTGTTTTCATACATGGATTCTATCTCGGATTTCAGGGCTCCAAGCCATTTATTGGAATCCGGGCCCGCCATCGCTTCTTCATAGTTCGAAGGTTCACCGTTGTCTAACAACATGATTTCCAGGACAGGGTTGCCGTACCACTCTGGTGCGGAACGTGCCCTTGTGGACCTTCGAAGTTCAGTAGTAACTTGATCTGTTTCTTCATGATCATTATCATTAACTTCCTCCCTTGTCGGTGCAGGCACCTCAGGAACAATTTCCTACGCTGCGCTACTTTCCGGTACAGGAGGGGTGACTGTCACCTCATCAAGTTCTACTTTCCTCCCACTCAGTTCTTTCGAGAGAAACTCTTTCTCCAGAAATCATCCATTCTTGGCAACAAAGACTTTGCCTTCGGATCTGTGATAGAAGGTGTACCCAATCGTTTCCTTTGTGTATCCTATGAAGACGCATTTTTCCGATTTGGGTTCGAGCTTTTCAGGTTGAAGTTTCTTGACATAAGCATCGCAACCCCAAACTTTTAGAAACGACAGCTTCGGTTTCTTGCCAAACCAAAGTTCATACGGAGTCGTCTCAACGGATTTCGACGGAGCCCTATTTTAAGTGAATGCGGCAGTCTCTAAAGCATAACCCCAAAAAGATAGCGGTAAATCGGCGAGGGACATCATAGATCGCACCATGTCCAACAGAGTACGATTTCGACGTTCGGACACACCGTTACGTTGAGGTGTTCCGGGCGGTGTCAATTGTGAAACAATTCCACAGCTCCTAAGGTGTGTGCCAAATTCATGACTTAAATATTCACCCCCACGATCTGATCGTAAGAACTTTATTTTTCTGTCACGTTGATTCTCAACCTCATTCTGAAATTCCTTGAACTTTTCAAAGGTCTCAGACTTGTGTTTCATCAAATAGATATACCCGTATCTACTCAAGTCATCCGTGAGGGTGAGAACATAACGATAGCCTCCGCGAGCCTCAACACTCATTGGACCGCACACATCGGTATGTATGATTTCCCAACAAGTTGGTTGCTCGCTCCATTGTTCCGGAGAACGGAGTCTTGGTCATCTTGCCCAAGAGGCACGGTTCGCACGTGTCAAATGATTCATAATCAAGAGACTCTAGAAGTCCATCTGAATGGAGCTTCTTCATACGTTTGACACCAATATGACCAAGGCGGCAATGCCACAAGTATGTGGGACTATCATTATCAACTTTACATCTTTTGGCATCTACACTATGAATATGTGTATTACTACGTTCGAGATCCATCAAAAATAAACCATTGACCAGCGGGGCATGACCATAAAACATATCTCTCAAATAAATAGAACAACCATTATTCTCCGATTTGAAAGAGTAGCCATCTCGCATAAGACGAGATCCAGAAACAATGTTCATGCTCAAAGCTGGTACTAAATAACAATTATTGAGGTTTAAAACTAATCTCGAGGGTAGATGTAGAGGCAGCGTGCCGACGGCGATCACATCGACCTTGGAACCATTCCCGACGCGCATCGTCACCTCATCCTTCGCCAGTCTCCGTTTATTCCGCAGCTCCTGTTTTGAGTTACAAATGTGAGCAACCGCACCGGTATCAAATACCCAGGAGCTACTACGAGTGCTGGTAAGGTACACATCAATAACATGTATATCATATATACCTTTGACGTTGCCGGCCTTCTTGTCTGCTAAGTATTTGGGGCAGTTCCGCTTCCAGTGACCCATTCCCTTGCAATAAAAGCACTCTGTCTCAGGCTTGGGTCCATACTTTGGCTTCTTCCCGGCAACAGGCTTGCCAGGCGCGGCAACTTGCTTGCCGTCCTTCTTGAAGTTCTTCTTACCCTTGCCTTTCTTGAACTTAGTGGTTTTATTGACCATCAACACTTGATGTTCTTTCTTGATGTCCACCTTCGCTGATTTCAGCATCGAATACACCTCGGGAATGGACTTCTCCATCCCCTGCATATTGAAGTTCAACACGAAGCTCTTGAAGCTTGGTGGGAGAGACTGGAGGATTCTGTCAACGACCGCTTCATCTGGGAGATTCATTCTCAGCTGAGACAAGCGGTTCTGCAATCCTGAAATCTTGAGGATGTGCTCACTGACAGAACTGTTCTCCTCCATCTTACAGTTGTAGAATGCGTCGGAGACATCATATCTCTCGACTCGGGCATGAGCTTGGAAAACCATTTTCAGCTCTTCGAACATCTCATATGCTCCGTGGTGCTCAAAACGTTTTTGGAGCCCCGACTCTAAGCTGTAAAGCATGCCGCACTGAACCAGGGAGTAATCATCACAACGCGACTGCCAAGCGTTCATAACATCTTGGTTTGCCGGGGCGGGAGCATCACCTAGCGGTGCTTCTAGGACATAGGTTCTCTTAGCAGCTATGAGGATAATCCTCAGGTTACGGACCCAATCCGTATAGTTGCTACCATCGTCTTTCAGCTTGGTTTTCTCTAGGAACGCGTTGAAGTTGAGGGAAACTGGAGCGTGGGCCATTTGATCTACAAGAGATATTGTAAAGAATTTAGACTAAGTTCATGATAATTAAGTTCATCTTAATCAAATTTTAATGAACTCCCACTCAGAATGACATCTCTCTAGTCATCTAAGTGATACACGATCCGAATCGAGTAGTCCGTGTCCGATCATCACGTGAGACGGACTAGTCATCAACGGTGAACATCTTCATGTTGATCGTATCTTCCATACGACTCGTGTTCGACCTTTCGGTCTTCCGTGTTCCGAGGCCATGTCTGTACATGCTAGGCTCGTCAAGTGAACCCTAAGTGTATCGCGTGTGTAAATCTGTCTTACACCCGTTGTATGCGAATGTTAGAACCTATCACACCCGATCATCACGTGGTGCTTCGGAGCAACGAGCTTTAGCAACGGTGCATAGTTAGGGGAAACACAATACTTGAAATTTTAGTGAGAGATCATCTTATTTACTACCGTCGTTCTAAGTAAACAAGATGCATAAACATGATAAACATCACATGCAATCAATTAAAGTGAAATGATATGGCCAATATCATCTTGCTCCTTGGATCTCCATCTTCGGGGCACCATGATCATCTTGTCACCGGCTCGACACCATGATCTTCATCATCATGATCTCCATCATTGTGTCTTGAAGAAGTCGTCACGCCAACTATTACTTCTACTACTATAGCTAACGTTTAGCAATGAAGTAAATTAATTACATGGCGTTATTCAGTGACACGCAGGTCATACAATAATTAAGACAACTCCTATGGCTCCTGCCGGTTGTCAAGTTCATCGACATGCAAGTCGTGATTTCCTATTACAAAAACATGATCAATCTCATACATCACATATATCATTCATCACATCTTCGTTTTGGCCATACCACGTCACATAGCACATGCTGCAAAAACAAGTTAGACGTCCTCTAATTGTTGTTGCAAGTTTTACGTGGCTTCTATAGGATTTCTAGCAAGAACGTTTCTTACCTACGCCAAAACCACAACGTGATTTGTCAACTTCTATTTACCCTTCATAAGTACCCTTTTCATCGAATCCGATCCGACTAAAGTAGGAGAGACAGACACCCGCCAGCCACCTTATGCATCTAGTGCATGTCTGTCGGTGGAACCAGTCTCACGTAAGCGTACGTGTAAAGTCGGTCCGGGCCGCTTCATCCCACAATACCGCCGAATCAAGATTGACTAGTAACGGTAAGAAAGTTGAACAAAACCAAACGCCCACAACTGTTTGTGTTCTACTCGTGCAAGATGCTACGCATAAAACCTAGCTCAGATGCCACTGTTGGGGAACGTAGCATAATTCAAAAAATTTCTACGCTTTCACCAAGATCCAACTATGGAGACATCTAGCAACGAGCAAGTAAGAGTGCATCTACATACCTCTATGGAGATTGCGAGCGGAAGCTTTCGAAGAAGCATGGATGAAGTAGTCGTACTCTTCACGTTCTTCGTCACCGATGATCTAGCACCGAACGGACGGCACCTCCGCGTTCAACACACGTCCGGTGCAGCAACGTCACCTCCTTCTTGATCCAGCAAGTGGGGAGGAGAAGTCGTCCGAGATCCGGCAGCACGACGGTGTGATGGCGGATGCAGTGGAGATCGCAGCAGGGCTTCGCCGGGCGCCCTGCGTGGGAGTATGGAGGTGTGACGGGAGGGGGAGAGGCGCCAGGGCAAGGGTGCGGCTGCCCTCTCCCCCCCCCCCCACATATATATAGGGGGCTAGGGGGTGCGCCAGGGCCCCTGCAGATCCAATCTTCAGGGGGGGCGGCGGCCAGGGGAGGTTGCTTGCCCCCCAAGGCTAGTGGGCGCCCCCTCCCCCCTAGGGTTTCAACCCTAGGAGCATGGGGAGGTGGTCCCCTAGTGGTGCGCCAGCCCATTAGGGCTGGACACTTCCCCTTGCGGCCTAGGGGCCCCACCGGGATGGGTGGCCCCACCCGGTGGACCCCCGGGGCCCCTCCGGTGGTCCCGGGACGCTCCCGGTGACCCCCGGAGATCACCCGATGGCCGAAACTGGACTTCCTATATATTAATCTTTACCTCCGGACCATTCTGGAACTCCTCGTGACGTCCGGGATCTCATCCAGGACTCCGAACAACTTTCGGGTTTCCACGTGCATTTATCTCTACGACCCTAGCTTTACCGAACCTTAAGTGTGTAGACCCTACGGGTTCGGGAGACACGTAGACATGACCGAGACCACTCTCCGGTCAATAACCAACAGCGGGATCTGGATACCAATGTTGGTTCCCACGTGTTCCTCGATGATCTTCATCGGATGAACCACCGTGTCAAGGATTCACTCAATCCCGTATGTTATTCCCTTTGTCCATCGGTACGGTACTTGCCCGAGATTCCATCGTCGGTATTCCCGATACCTTGTTCAATCTCGTCATGGCAAGTCTCTTTACTCGATCTGTAATCCATCATCCCGTGACTAACTACTTAGTCACATTGAGCTCATTATGATGATGTCTTACCGAGTGGGCCCAGAGGTACCTCTCCGTCATACGGAGTGACAACATCCCAGTCTCGGTTCGTACCAACTCAACAGACACTTTCGGAGATACCCGATGCGTACCTTGTTGGAAATATGCCCTAGAGGCAATAATAAAAGAGTTATTATTATATTTCCTTGTTCATGATAATATTTTATTATCCATGCTATAATTGTATTGATTGGAAACTCAAATACATGTGTGGATGAATAGACAAACTTTGTGTCCCTAGTAAGCCTCTTCAGGACTAGCTCGTTGATCAAAGATGACCGCGGTTTCCAGGTCATAGACATGAGTTGTCATTTGATAACGGGATCACATCATTAGGAGAATGATGTGATGGACGAGACCCAAACGTTAAACATAGCTTTTGATCGTATCAGTTATCACTATAGTTTTCTGCATGTCAAGTATAAGTTCCTATGACCATGAGATCATGTAACTCACTGACACCGTAGGAGTGCTTTGTGTGTGCCAAACGTCGCAACGTAACTGGGTGACTATAAAGGTACTCTACAGGTATCTCCGAAGGTGTCTGTTGAGTTGACATGGATCGAGACTGGGATTTGTCACTCCATGTGACGGAGAGGTATCTCCGGGCCCACTCGGTAATACATCATCACAATGAGCTCAAAGTGATTAAGTAGTTAGTCACGGGATTATGTATTACGGCAACGAGTAAAGAGACTTGCCGGCAACGAGATTGAACTAGGTATAGAGATACCGACGATCGAATCTCGGGCAAGTAACATACCGACGAGACAAAAGGAACTGTATACGGGATTACCTAAATCCTTGACATCGTGGTTCATCCGATGAGATCATCGAGAAACGTGTGGGAACCAATATGGGTATCCAGATCCCGCTATTGGTTATTGACCTGGGAGTGTCTCGGTCATGTCTACATGGTTTCCGAACCCGCAGGGTCTACACACTTAAGGTTCGGTGACGCTAGGGTTGTTAGTGAGAACAGTGCATGGTTACCGAAGGTTGTTCGGAGTCCCGGATGAGATCCCGGACGTGACGAGGGTCTCCGGAATGGTCCGGAGACGAAGATTGATATATAGGATGAAAGGTTTCGGAGTCCGGAAGTGTTCCGGGGAGTATCGGGAAATCGGCGAATAACCGAAAGGGGTTTCGGGGGTCCCGGAAGGGGTTTCGGGCCTAATGGGCCACAAAGGGGGACACAACAGCCCTCATAGGGCTGTGCGCCCCCCCCCTGGGCCCTCTCCTTGTGCGCCAAGGGAGGTGGACCCTCCTAGGGCTGCCGCACCCCCCTAGCCTTGGGGGGCAAGGCACCTGGGGGGGAAACCCTAGCCCCAGGGGGTGCCGCCCCTCCCCATCTGCCCTGGCCGCCGGCCCCTAGGGGAAACCCTAGGGCGCCCCCCTCCCCTCTACTCCCCCTATATAAAGAGAGGCAGAGGGAGGGCAGCCACACACGTTCGTGCCTCGGTGCTGCCCTCCCTCTCCCACTACAATCTTCGTTTTCCCGCGGTGCTTGGCGAAGCCCTGCTGGAATCCTCCACCACCATCTCCACCACGCCGTCGTGCTGCCGGTGTCTCCATCAACCTCTCCTTCCCCCTTGCTGGATCAAGAAGGAGGAGACGTCCCCGAGCTGTACGTGTGAAGAACGCGGAGGCACCGTTGCTTCGGTGCTAGGATCTTCGGCGATCTGAATCGCGGCGAGTACGACTCCATCAACCGCGTTCTTAACGCTTCCGCTTAGCGATCTACAAGGGTATGTGGATCCAACTCTCCCCTCGTAGTTGCATCTCCTAGATTGATCTTGGTGAACGTAGAGAAAATTTTTGTTTCCCATGCAACGTTCCCCAACAGTGGCATCATGAGCTAGGATCTTGCGTAGATGTTTTCACGAGTAGAACACAAAAGGGTTTGTGGACGTTGATGTTTAGATTGCTTCCCTCCTTAGTCTTTCTTGATTCAGCGGTATTATGGGATGAAGCGGCCCGGACCAACTTTACATGTCCACGTACATGAGACCGGTTCCATCGACAGACATGTGACTTTTGTTGCATAAGATGGCTGGCGGGTGTCTGTCTCTCCTATCTTAGTTGAATCGGAACAGAACAAGGCGGTCCTTGTAGAAGGTTAAATAGCAACTTAAATATCACCGTTGTGGCTTTGCGTAGGTAAGAAGCGTTCTTGCTAGATACCCATAGCAGCCACGTAAAACATGCAACAACAAATTAGAGGACGTCTAACTTGTTTTTGCAGGGTATGTATGTGATATGATATGGCCAATGATATGATGAGATATATTTGATGTATGAGATGATCATGTAGTAATAGTTAATATCGACTTGCATGTCGATGCATACGGCAACCGGCAGGAGCCATAGGGTTGTCTTTAATTTTTGTATGACCTGCGTGTCAATCATTAAGCGCTTTGTAATGCTTTACTTTATCGCTAAACGGTAGCAATAGTAGTAAGAGCATGGTGGGCGCGCGACAACCCCGATGGCGACACGATGATGGAGATCATGATGATGGGGATCATGGCGTGGCGCCGGTGACGATGGAGCTCATGCCGGTGCTTTGGAGATGGAGATCAAAAGCACGAGTTTATGGCCATATCATGTCACTTATGATTTGCATGTGATGTTAATCCTTTTATGCATCTTATTTTGCTTAGGACGACGGTAGCATTATAAGATGATCCTTCACTAAAATTTCAAGATAAAATTGTGTTCCCCCCGAGTGTGCGCCGTTGCGAAGGTTCGTCGTTTCGAAGCACCACGTGATGATCGGGTGTGATAGACTCTACGTTCGCATACAACGGGTGCAAGCCAGTTTTGCACATGCGGAACACTCGGGTTAGACTTGACGAGCCTAGCATGTACAGACATGGCCTCGGAACACGGAAGACCGAAAGGTCGAGCATGAGTCATATAGTAGATATGATCAACATGTAGATGTTCACCATTGACACCACCTCATCTCACGTGATGATCGGACTTGGGTTGGTGAATCTGGATCATGTCACGCTCGAATGACCAGAGGGATGTCAATTTGAGTGGGAGTTATAAATAATTTGATTAGGTAATAACTCACTTATCATGAACAATAGTCTAAAATGTCTTTGCAAATTTTTTTGTTGTAGATGGCTCGCGCAGTAGCTCCCCTGAATTTTAATGCGTTCCTAGAGAAAGCTAAACTGAAAGATGATGGGAGCAACTTTGCGGACTGGCTCCGCAATCTGAGGATCATCCTCACAGCTGCCCAAAAGGTTTATGTCCTAAATGCACCGCTAGGTGAACCCCCCGCTCCTCAGGCCTCTGCGGACGTTATGAACGCCTGGCAGTCGCGTTCGGATGACTACTCAGTAGTGCAGTGTGCCATTTTGTATAGCTTGGAAGGAGGACTTCAAAGGCGTTTTGAACGTCATGGAGCATATGAGATGTTCCAGGAGTTGAAGTTCATCTTTGAAAAGAATGCTAAGATCGAGAGGTATGAGACCACCGATAAATTCTTTGCTTGCAATATGGAGGAGAATTCGTCTGTCAGTGAGCACTTACTGAAGATGTCTGGGTACTATACCCGCATAGCTGATCTGGGACTTGTGTTCCCGGACGAGGCTATCATTGACAGAATTCTCCAGTCACTCCCGCCTAGCTACAAGAGCTTCGTGCAGCAGTATAACATGCAAGGGATGAACAAAACCATCGCCGAGCTGTTTTCGATGCTGAAAGTCGCTGAGGCAGACATCAAAAAGGAGTATCAAGTGTTGATGGTCGATAAAACCACCAGTTTCAAGAAGAATGGCAAGGGCAAGAAGGGTAACTCTAAGAAGGGTGGCAAGGCAGTTGCTCATCCAGTGAAGAAACCCAAGGCTGGGCCCAAGCCAGAGACTGAGTGTTTCTATTGCAAGGGGAACGGCCACTGGAAGCGGAACTGCCCCAAGTATCTGGCAGACAAGAAGGGGGCCAACAACAACAACAAGCAAGGTATATGTGATATACATGTTATTGATGTGTACCTTACCAACTCTCGTTGTAGTGCCTGGGTATTTGATACCGGTTCGGTTGCTCACATTTGCAACTCTGAACAGGAACTGCGGAATAAACGGAGGCTGGCGAAGGACGAAGTGACGATGCGCGTGGGAAATGGTTCCAAGGTTGATGTGATCGCCGTCGGCACGCTTGCTCTTCGATTACCATCGGGATTAGTTATGAACCTGAATAATTGTTATTTAGTGCCTGCGTTAAGCATGAACATTATATCTGGATCTTGTTTATTGCGAGACGGTTACTCATTTAAATTAGAGAATAAAGGTTGTTCTATTTATATGGGTAATATCTTTTATGGTCATGCACCCGAAGTGAGGGGTTTATTCTTATTGAATCTCGATAGTGATGATACACATGTTCATAACATTGATGCCAAAAGATGTAGAGTAGTTAGCGATAGTACCACTTTCTTGTGGCACTGCCGTCTGGGTCATATCGGCGTAAAACGCATGAGGAAGCTCCATGCTCATGGACTTTTGGAGTCTCTTGATTTTGAATCACTTGACACATGCGAGCCGTGCCTCATGGGCAAGATGACAAGGACCCCGTTTTCAGGAACAATGGAACGGGCAAGTGACTTATTGGAAATCATACATACTGATGTGTGTGGTCCGATGAGTGTCACGACGCGCGGTGGATATCGTTATTTTCTCACCTTCACTGACGACTTAAGTAGATATGGGTATATTTACTTAATGAAGCATAAGTCTGAAACTTTTGAAAAGTTCAAGCAATTTCAGAGTGAAGTTGAAAATCATCGTAACAAGAAGATCAAGTTCCTACGATCTGATCGAGGGGGAGAATATCTGAGTTATGAGTTTGGCAATCACTTAAGAAAATGTGGAATCGTTTCACAGTTGACGCCACCTGGAACACCACAGCGTAATGGTGTGTCCGAACGTCGTAATCGAACCCTATTAGATATGGTGCGTTCTATGATGTCTCTTGCCGATTTGCCACTATCATTTTGGGGATATGCGTTAGAGACAGCTGCATTCACTTTAAATAGGGCTCCATCCAAGTCCGTTGAGACAACACCATATGAACTATGGTTTGGTAAGAAACCTAAGTTGTCTTTTCTCAAGGTTTGGGGTTGCGATGCTTATGTCAAAAGGCTTCAGCCAGAAAAGCTCGAACCCAAAGCGGACAAATGTGTCTTCATAGGATACCCAAAAGAAACTGTTGGGTACGCCTTCTATCTCAGATCCGAAGGCAAAGTGTTTGTCGCTAAGAACGGGTCCTTTCTCGAGAAAGAGTTTCTCTCGAAAGAATTGAGTGGGAGGAAGGTAGAACTTGATGAGGTTATTGAACCTCTGCTTCAACCAGAGAGTTGCGCAGCACAGAAAGATGTTTTTGTGGAGCCTGCAGCGGTTGAAGAGGAAGCCAATGATGATGATCAAGAAGCTTCTGATCAAGTTACTACCGAACCTCGTAGGTCGACAAGGGTACGCACTGCACCTGAGTGGTATGGTAACCCTGTCTTGGAGGTCATGTTGTTAGACAACGGTGAACCTACGAGCTATGGAGAAGCGATGGTGGGCCCGGATTCCGACAAATGGTTAGAGGCCATGAAATCCGAGATGGGATCCATGTATGAAAACAAAGTATGGACTTTGGAAGTATTACCTGAAGGGCGAAAGGCCATTCAGAATAAATGGATTTTTAAGAGGAACACGGACGCTGACGGTAATGTCACCGTGTATAAAGCTCGACTTGTGGCAAAGGGTTTTTCACAAGTTCAAGGAATTGACTACGATGAGACTTTCTCACCCGTAGCGATGCTTAAATCCGTCCGAATCATGTTAGCAATAGCTGCATATTTCGATTATGAAATTTGGCAGATGGATGTCAAAACAGCGTTCCTTAATGGTTTTCTTAAGGAAGAGTTGTATATGATGCAACCGGAAGGTTTTGTCGATCCAGAGAATGCTGACAAAGTATGCAAGCTCCAGCGTTCCATTTATGGGCTGGTGCAAGCATCTCGGAGTTGGAATCTTCGCTTTGATGAGGTGATCAAAGCATTTGGGTTTGTACAAGTTTAAAATGAAGCTTGTATTTACAAGAAAGTGAGTGGGAGCTCTATAGCGTTTCTGATATTATATGTGGATGACATATTGCTGATTGGAAACAATATAGAATTTTTGGATAGCGTGAAGGGGTATTTGAACAAGAGTTTTTCGATGAAGGATCTCGGTGAAGCTGCTTTCATATTGGGCATCAAGATCTATAGAGATAGATCAAGACGCTTGATAGGACTTTCACAAAGTACATACCTTGATAAAGTTTTGAAGAAGTTCAAAATGGATCAATCCAAGAAGGGGTTCTTGCCGGTATTGCAAGGTACAAAGTTGAGTAAGACTCAATGCCCAGTGACTGCGGAAGATAGAGAAAAGATGAGTGTCGTCCCCTATGCTTCAGCCATAGGCTCTATCATGTATGCAATGCTGTGCACAAGACTAGATGTCAGCCTTGCCATAAGTATGGCCGGAAGGTTTCAAAGTAATCCTGGTATGGATCACTGGACAGCGGTCAAGAATATCCTAAATTACCTGAAAAGGACTAAGGAGATGTTTCTCGTTTATGGAGGTGATCAAGAGCTCGTCGTAAAGGGTTACGTCGATGCAAGCTTTGACACTGATCCGGATGACTCTAAGTCTCAAACCGGATACGTATATATTCTCAACGGGGGAGCGGTAAGCTAGTGCAGTTCCAAGCAAAGCGTGGTAGCCGATTCTACATGCGAAGCGGAGTACATAGCTGCCTCGGAGGCGGCAAAGGAAGGTGTCTGGATGAAGGAGTTCATGACAGATCTTGGAGTTGTGCCTAGTGCACTAAACCCAATGACTCTGTTCTGTGACAACACTGGTGCCATTGCTCTAGCCAAGGAACCAAGGTTTCACAAGAGGACCAGACACATAAAGCGACGCTTCAATTCCATCCGCGATTCAGTCAAGGAGGAGGACATAAACATTTGCAAAGTACACACGGATTTGAATGTTGCAGATCCGTTGACTAAGCCTCTTCCACGGGCTAAGCATGATCAACACCAAGACTCTATGGGTGTTAGATTCATTACCTTGTAATGCTAGATTATTGACTCTAGTGCAAGTGGGAGACTGTTGGAAATATGCCCTAGAGGCAATAATAAAAGAGTTATTATTATATTTCCTTGTTCATGATAATCGTTTATTATCCATGCTATAATTGTATTGATTGGAAACTCAAATACATGTGTGGATGAATAGACAAACTTTGTGTCCCTAGTAAGCCTCTTCAGGACTAGCTCGTTGATCAAAGATGACCGCGGTTTCCAGGTCATAGACATGAGTTGTCATTTGATAACGGGATCACATCATTAGGAGAATGATGTGATGGACGAGACCCAAACGTTAAACATAGCTTTTGATCGTATCAGTTATCACTATAGTTTTCTGCATGTCAAGTATAAGTTCCTATGACCATGAGATCATGTAACTCACTGACACCGTAGGAGTGCTTTGTGTGTGCCAAACGTCGCAACGTAACTGGGTGACTATAAAGGTACTCTACAGGTATCTCCGAAGGTGTCTGTTGAGTTGACATGGATCGAGACTGGGATTTGTCACTCCATGTGACGGAGAGGTATCTCCGGGCCCACTCGGTAATACATCATCACAATGAGCTCAAAGTGATTAAGTAGTTAGTCACGGGATTATGTATTACGGCAACGAGTAAAGAGACTTGCCGGCAACGAGATTGAACTAGGTATAGAGATACCGACGATCGAATCTCGGGCAAGTAACATACCGACGAGACAAAAGGAACTGTATACGGGATTACCTAAATCCTTGACATCGTGGTTCATCCGATGAGATCATCGAGAAACGTGTGGGAACCAATATGGGTATCCAGATCCCGCTATTGGTTATTGACCTGGGAGTGTCTCGGTCATGTCTACATGGTTTCCGAACCCGCAGGGTCTACACACTTAAGGTTCGGTGACGCTAGGGTTGTTAGTGAGAACAGTGCATGGTTACCGAAGGTTGTTCGGAGTCCCGGATGAGATGCCGGACGTGACGAGGGTCTCCGGAATGGTCCGGAGACGAAGATTGATATATAGGATGAAAGGTTTCGGAGTCCGGAAGTGTTCCGGGGAGTATCGGGAAATCGGCGAATAACCGAAAGGGGTTTCGGGGGTCCCGGAAGGGGTTTCGGGCCTAATGGGCCACAAAGGGGGACACAACAGCCCTCATAGGGCTGTGCGCCCCCCCTGGGCCCTCTCCTTGTGCGCCAAGGGAGGTGGACCCTCCTAGGGCTGCCGCACCCCCCTAGCCTTGGGGGGCAAGGCACCTGGGGGGGGGGAAACCCTAGCCCCAGGGGGCGCCGCCCCTCCCCATCTGCCCTGGCCGCCGGCCCCTAGGGGAAACCCTAGGGCGCCCCCCTCCCCTCTACTCCCCCTATATAAAGAGAGGCAGAGGGAGGGCAGCCACACACGTTCGTGCCTCGGTGCTGCCCTCCCTCTCCCACTACAATCTTCGTTTTCCCGCGGTGCTTGGCGAAGCCCTGCTGGAATCCTCCACCACCATCTCCACCACGCCGTCGTGCTGCCGGTGTCTCCATCAACCTCTCCTTCCCCCTTGCTGGATCAAGAAGGAGGAGACGTCCCCGAGCTGTACGTGTGAAGAACGCGGAGGCACCGTTGCTTCGGTGCTAGGATCTTCGGCGATCTGAATCGCGGCGAGTACGACTCCATCAACCGCGTTCTTAACGCTTCCGCTTAGCGATCTACAAGGGTATGTGGATCCAACTCTCCCCTCGTAGTTGCATCTCCTAGATTGATCTTGGTGAACGTAGAGAAAATTTTTGTTTCCCATGCAACGTTCCCCAACATACCTTTATAGCCACCCAGTTACGTTGTGACGTTTGGCACACCCAAAGTATTCCTACGGCATCCGGGAGTTGTACAACCTCATGGTCTAAGGAATAAATACTTGACACCGAAAAGCTTATGCATTACGAACTATACGATCTCGTGTTATGCTCAAGTTTGGGTCTTGTCCATCAGATCATTCTCCTAATGATGTGATCCCGTTATCACTGACATCCCATGTCCATGGTCAGGAAACCGTGACCATCTGTTGATCAACGAGCTGGTAACTAGAGGCCTACCAGGGACTCATTGTGGTCTATGTATTCACACACATGTATCGCTGTTTCCGTACAATACAATTCAAGCATGAATAAGAGACGATTATCATGAACAAGGAAATATAATAATACTTTTATTATTGCCTCTAGGGCATATTTCCAACACTATGTACTCCGCTTCACATGTAGAATGCGCCACGATGCTTGGCTTGCAACTGCACCAGCTGACTGCCCCACCATTCAAAATATACACGTATTCGGTTTGTGACTTGGAGTCATCCAGATCTGTGTCGAAGCTAGCATCGACGTAACCCTTTACAACGAGCTCTTCGTCACCTCCATAAACGAGAAACATATCCGTAGTCCTTTTCAGGTACTTCAGGATGTTCTTGACCGCTGTCCAGTGTTCCATACCGGGATCACTTTGGTACCGCCCTACCAAACTTATGGCAAGGTTCACATCAGGTCTGGTACACAGCATGGCATACATAATAGAACCTATGGCTGAGGCATAGGGGATGACACTCATCTTTTCTCTATCTTCTGCCGTGGTCGAGGATTGAGCCGTGCTCAATCTCTACAGGCAAGAACCCTTTCTTGGACTGATCCATATTGAACTTCTTCAATATCTTATCCAGGTATGTGCTTTGTGAAAGACCAATGAGGCGTCTCGATCTATCTCTATAGATCTTGATGCCTAATATGTAAGCAGCTTCTCCAAGGTCCTTCATTGAAAAACTCTTATTCAAGTAGGCCTTTATGCCTTCCAAGAATTCTACATCATTTCCCATCAACAATATATCATCCACATATAATATGAGAAATGCTACAGAGCTCCCACTCACCTTCTTGTAAATACAGGCTTCTCCCCAAGTCTGTATAAACCCAAACGCTTTGATCACATCATTAAAGCGAATTTTCCAACTTCGAGATGCTTGCACCAGCCCATAGATTGAGCGCTGGAGCTTGCATACCTTGTTAGCATTCTCAGGATCGACAAAACCTTCCGGCTGCATCATATACAGTTCTTCCTTGAGGAAGCCATTAAGGAATGCCGTTTTGACATCCATTTGCCATATCTCATAATCATAGTATGCGGCAATTGCTAACATGATTCGGACGGACTTTAGCATCGCTACAGGAGAGAAAGTCTCGTCGTAGTCAATCCCTTGAACTTGTCGATAACCTTTAGCGACAAGACGAGCCTTATAGATGGTCACATTACCATCCGCGTCAGTCTTCTTCTTAAAAATCCATTTGTTTTCTATGGCGTGCCGATCATTGGGCAAGTCCACCAAAGTCCACACTTTGTTTTCATACATGGATCCTATCTCGGATTTCATGGCTTCAAGCCATTTGTTGGAATCCGGGCCCGCCATCGCTTCTTCATAGTTCGAAGGTTCACCGTTGCCTAACAACATGATTTCCATGACAGGATTGCCGTACCACTCTGATGCGGAACGTGTCCTTGTGGACCTACGAAGTTCAGTAGTAACTTGATCTGAAGCTTCATGATCATCATCATTAACTTCCTCCCTAGTCGGCGCGAGCACCACAGGAACATCTTCCTGCGTTGTGCTACTTTCCGGTTCGGAAGAGGTGACTGTCACCTCATGAAGTTCCACTTTCCTCCCACTCACTTCTTTCGAGAGAAACTCTTTCTCCAGAAAGGATCCATTCTTGGCAACGAAGACCTTGCCTTCGGATCTGAGGTAGAAGGTATACCCAATAGTTTCCTTAGGGTATCCTATGAAGACGCATTTTTTCGATTTGGGTTCGAGCTTTTCAGGTTGAAGTTTCTTGACATAAGCATCACAACCCCAAACTTTCAGAAACGACAGCTTAGGTTTCTTGCAAAACCAAAGTTCATACGGTGTCGTCTCAACGGATTTAGATGGAGCCCTATTTAAGGTGAATGCGATAGTCTCTAAAGCATAACCCCAAAAGGATAGCGGTAAGTCGGTGAGAGACATCATAGATCGCACCATGTCCAACAGAGTACGATTACGACGTTCAGACACACCATTATGCTGAGGTGTTCCGGTCGGTGTCAATTGTGAAACAATTCCACAGTTCCTTAGGTGTGTGCCAAATTCGTGACTTAAATATTCTCCTCCACTATCCGATCGTAAGAACTTTATTTTTTTTGTCACGTTGATTCTCAACCTCATTATGAAATTCCTTGAACTTTTCAAAGGTCTCAGACTTGTGTTTCATCAAGTAGACATACCCATATCTACTTAAGTCATCTGTGAGGGTGAGAACATAACGACAGCCTCCGCGAGCTTCAACACTCATTGGACCGCACACATCAGTATGTATGATTTCCAATAAGTTGGTTGCTCGCTCCATTGTTCTGGAGAATGGAGTCTTGGTCATCTTGCCCAAGAGGCATGGTTCGCACGTGTCAAATGATTCATAATCAAGAGACTCCAAAAGTCCATCTGCATGGAGCTTCTTCATACGTTTGACACCAATATGACCAAGGCGGCAATGCCACAAGTATGTGGGACTATCATTATCAACCTTACATCTTTTGGCATTCACACGATGAATATGTGTAACATCACGTTCGAGATTCATTAAGAATAAACCATTGACCAGCGGGGCATGACCATAAAACATTTCTCTCATATAAATAGAACAACCATTATTCTCGGATTTAAATGAGTAGCCATCTCGCATTAAACGAGATCCAGATATAATGTTCATGCTCAAAGCTGGTACTAAATAACAATTATTAAGGTTTAAAACTAATCCCGAAGGTAGATGTAGAGGTAGCGTGCCGACGGCGATCACATCGACCTTGGAACCATTCCCGACGCGCATCGTCACCTCGTCCTTCGCTAGTCTCCGTTTATTCCGCAGCTCCTGCTTTGAGTTACAAATGTGAGCAACTGCACCGGTATCAAATACCCAGGAGCTACTACGAGCGCTGGTAAGGTACACATCAATAACATGTATATCACATATACCTTAGATGTTGCCGGCCTTCTTATCTGCTAAGTATTTGGGGCAGTTCCGCTTCCCGTGACCCGTTCCCTATAAAAGCACTCAGTTTCAGGCTTGGGTCCATTCTTTGGCTTCTTCCCGGCAACTGGCTTACCGCGCGCGGCAACTCCTTTGCTGTCCTTCTTGAAGTTCTTCTTCCCCTTACCTTTCTTGAACTTAGTGGTTTTATTCACCATCAACACTTGATGTTCTTTCTTGATCTCCACCTCCGCTAACTTCAGCATTGAATGCACCTCAAGAATGGACTTCTCCATCCCTTGCATATTGAAGTTCATCACAAAGCTCTTGTAGCTAGGTGGGAGCGACTGAAGGATTCTGTCAACGACCGCTTCGTCTGGGAGATTAATTCCCAACCGAGACAAGCGATTGTGCAACCCACACAATTTGAGTATGTGCTCGCTGACAGAACTATTCTCCTCCATCTTACAACTGTAGAATGCGTCGAAGACGTCATATCTCTCGACTCGTGCATGAGCTTGGAAAACCATTTTCAGCTCTTGGAACATCTCATATGCTCCGTGGTGCTCAAAACGCTTTTGGAGCCCCGATTCTAAGCTGTAAAGCATGCCGCACTGAACCAGGGAGTAATCATCACAACGCGACTGCCAAGCGTTCATAACGTCTTGGTTTGCCGGGGCGGGAGCGTCACCTAGCGGTGCTTCAAGGACATATGTTTTCTTGGTAGCTATGAGGATGATCCTCAGGTTACGGACCCAATCCGTATAGTTGCTACCATCGTCTTTCATCTTGGATTTCTCTAGGAACGCGTTGAAGTTGAGGGTAACATGAGCGTGGGCCATTGGATCTACAAGACATATTGTAAAGATTTTAGACTATGTTCATGACAATTAAGTTCATCTAAACAAATTTAATGAACTCCCACTCAGATAGATATCTCTCTAGTCATCCAAGTGATACATGATCCGAATCGACTAGGCCGTGTCCGATCATCACGTGAGACGGACTAGTCATCAACGGTGAACATCTTCATGTTGATCGTATCTTCTATACGACTCGTGTTCGACCTTTCGGTCTTCCGTGTTCCGAGGCCATGTCTGTACATTCTAGGCTGTTTAAGTGAACCCTAAGTGTATTGCTTGTGTAAATCTGGCTTACACCCGTTGTATGCGAACGTTAGAGCCTATCACACCCGATCATCATGTGGTGCTTTGGAACAACGAACCTTAGCAACGGTGCATAGTTAGGGGGAACACAATTCTTGAAATTTTAGTGAGAGATCATCTTATTTACTACCGTCGTTCTAAGCAAATAAGATGTAAAAACATGATAAACATCACATGCAATCAAATAGTGACATGATATGGCCAATATCATTTAGCTCCATTGATCTTCATCTTCGGGGCTCCATGATCATCATCGTCACCGGCATGACACCATGATCTCCATCATCATGATCTCCATCATCGTGTCTTCATGAAGTTGTCTCGCCAAACATTACTTCTACTACTATGGCTAACGGTTAGCAATAAAGTAAAGTAATTACATGGCATTTATTCAGTGACACGCATGTCATACAATAAAATAAGACAACTCATATGGCTCCTGCCGGTTGTCATACTCATCGACATGCAAGTCGTGATTCCTATTACGTGAACATGATCAATCTCATACATCACATATATCATGCATCACATCCTTTTGGCCATATCACATCACACGGCACATGCTGCAACAACAAGTTAGACGTCCTCTAATTGTTGTTGCAAGTTTTATGTGGCTGCTATAGGTTTCTAGCAAGAACGTTTCTTACCTACGCCAAAACCACAACGTGATATGCCAATTTCTATTTACCCTTCATAAGGACCCTTTTCATCGAATCCGATCCGACTAAAGTGGGAGAGACTGTCACCCGCTAGCCACCTTATGCAACTAGTGCATGTCAGTCGGTGGAACCTGTCTCACGTAAGCGTACGTGTAAGGTCGGTCCGGGCCGCTTCATCCCACGATGCCGCCGAATCAAGATAAGACTAGTAGCGGCAAGAGAATTGAACAAATCTACGCCCACAACTGCTTTGTGTTCTACTCGTGCAAGATACTACGCATAGACCTAGCTCAGATGCCACTGTTGGAAATCATCTTGGATGCCTATCATGTGAAGGCTAGTTTTTTTAGCCAAAGCACATTACCATGTTGTTTTAATAGTCTCTCAAAAGGATATAAGGAAGCATGAGAGATTAACAATTTCTACAAAATATAATCACCACCGTGCTCTAAAAGATATAAGTGAAGCACTAGAGCAAAAACTATTCAACTCAAAAGATATAAGTGAAGCACATAGAGTGTTCTAACAATTCCTAGGCCATATTTATCTCTCTCAAAAAGGTGTGTCCAGCAAGGATGATTATGGAAAACTAACAAGCAAACACTCAAATAATACATGACGCTCCAAGTAAGATACATATCATGTGGTGAATAAAAATATAGCTCCGAGTATAGATACCGATAGATGAAGACGAAAGAGGGGATGCCTTCCCGTGGCATCCCCAAGCTTAGGCTTTTGGTTGTCCTTGAATTTTACCTTGGTGTGCCTTGGGCATCCCCAAGCTTAGGCTCTTGCCAATCTTTGTTCCATAGTCCATCAAAGCAATACTCAAAACTTGAAAACTTCACAACACAAAACTTAGACAAAATTCTCGTGAGCTTCGTTAGTATAAGAAAACAAACCACTACTCAAAGGTACTGTAATGAACTCATTATTTGTTTATATTGGTGTTAAACCTACTGTATTCCAACTTCTCTATGATTCATACTCCCCAATACTACTCATAGATTTATCAAAATAAGTAAACAACACACTAAAAACAGAATCTGTCAAAAACAGAACAGTATGTAGTAATCTGTAACTTCCGAATACTTCTCTAACTCCAAAAAATTGAAATAAATTGGTAAACATGAGGAATTTTTCTATTAATCATCTGCAAAAAGAATCAACTAAATAGCAGGCTCCAGTAAAATCTGGTGACTATTCTAGCGAGCGCTAACGATTTTGTTTTTCACAGCAAGATCATATAAATTTCACACAAGTCTTCCCAAAGGTTTTACTTGGCACAAACACTAATTAAAACACAAAACCACATCTAAGCAGAAGCTAGATGCAATATTTATTCCCAAACAGAAGCAAAAAAATTGGGTTGCCTCCCAACATGCGCTATCGTTTTACGCCCCTAGCTAGGCATGATACATGGATAGATCTAGGTATTGCCATCTTTGGAAGGCAATCCATATGTGGCTCTCATAATAGATTCATATGGTAATTTGATTTTCTTTCTAGGAAATTGTTCCATGCCTTTCCTTAACGGCAATAATTGCACCAATCGTTCTAAGAAAAGGTCTACCAAGAATAATAGGACATGAAGGATTGCAATATATATCAAGAACAATGAAATCTACGGGCACATAATTCCTATTGGCAACAATAAGAACATCATTAATCCTTCCCATAGGTTTCTTAATAGTGGAATCCGCAAGATGCAAATTTAAAGAACAATCATCAAGCTCATGGAAACCTAGCAAATCACAGAAAGTTTTTGGGATAGTGGAAACACTTGCACCCAAATCACACAAAGCAAATCATTGATGATCTTTTATTTTGATTTTAATAGTAGGTTCCCACTCATCATAAAGCTTTCTAGGGGTAGAAACTTCCAATTCAAGTTTTTCTTCATAAGATTGCATCAAAGCATCAATTATGTGTTTAGTAAAAGCCTTATTTAGACTATAAGCGTGCGGAGAATTTAGTACGGATTGCAACAAGGAAATACAATCAATCAAAGAGCAATTATAATAATTGAATCCCTTGAAATCCAAAGTAGTGGGTTCATCACTATGCAAAGTTTTAATCTCTTCACTCCCATTTTTAACAATTTTAGCATCAAGATCTAAAAACTTCGAATCATTGGGACACCTTTTAATTAAAGTAGGCTCATCTCCCATCCCATATTTATCAAGATTCATACTAGAAAACAAGTATCTAGTAGGAGACACATCGATAACTTTCAGATCTTCATCTTTATTTTCATGATAGCTAAAAGAACACGCTTTTATATAATTCTCCCCTTTAGCACGCATCCTAGCGGTCCTTTCTTTGCATTCATCAATGGAAATTCTCATGGCTTTGAGAGACTCATTGATATCATGCTTAGGTGAGATAGATCTAAGTTTCAAAGAATCAACATCAAGAGTAATTCTATCCACACTTCTAGACAATTCATCAATCTTAAGCAATTTTTCTTCAAGCAAAGCATTGAAATTCGTTTGCGAATTCATAAACTCCTTAACACTAGTTTCAAATTCAAAAGGCATCTTTCCATAAGAGTTGTTGTAGGAATTACCATAATTATTAGAGGAATTACTAGGAAAAGGCCTAGGATTAATGTTTCCTCTATAAGCATTGTTACCAAAATTATTCCTACCAACAAAATTCACACCCAAAGATTCATTATTATTTTCAATCAACGTGGATAAAGGCATATCATTAGGATCAGAAGAAGCACTCTTAGCAGCAAATAATTTTATAAGTTCATCCATCTTTCCACTCAAAACACTAATCTCTTCAATAGCATGTACTTTTTTACTAGTAGATCTTTCGGTGTTCCATTGAGAATAATTAACCATAATATTATCTAGGAGTTTGGTAGCTTCTCCTAAGGTAGTTTCCATGAAAGTGCCTCCCGCGGCATGATCTAGTTGCTTAAAATTCATAATATCGTTTCTAAGAGAGATGATCTTAGCAAGAGGGAAATACTTAGAGATAAAAGCATCTTTGCACTTATTCCACGAATCAATACTATTTCTAGGCAAAGAGGAAACCAAGTTTTAGCACGATCTCTAAGTGAAAACGGAAATAACTTTAATTTAACAATATCGTTGTTTGTATCCCTTTTCTTTTGCATATCATCAAATCAACAAAGTTGTTTAGATGGGTAGCGGCATCTTCACTAGGAAGGCCGGAAAATTGATCTTTCATGACAAGATTTAACAGAGAAGCATTGATCTCACAAGAATCAGCATCGGTAATAGGAGCAACCGGAGTGCTAATAAAATCATTATTGTCGGTATTGGAGAAGTCACGCAATTTAGTATTGTTCTAAGCCATAGTGACAAGCAAGCAATCCAACACACAAGCAAACAAGAAGCAAGCGAACGATAAACACACGGCAGAAAGAAGGGTAAATAAAACGGCAAGGGTGAAGCAGGGGAGAGGAAAGCGAGAGGCAAATAAATGTAATGCGAAGGATAAGGGTTTGTGATAGGTACTTGGTATATGAATTTTGTGTAAGCCTCCACGGCAACGGCGCCAGAAATTCTTCTTGCTACTTTTCGAGCTTGCAATGTATTCCATCGAATAGGAAAGGGTGATGCGGCACAGTAGCGTAAGTATTTCCCTCAGTTTTTGAGAACCAAGGTGTCAATCCAGTAGGAGAGCACGCGCGAGTCCCTCGCACCTACACAAACAAATAAGAACTTCGCAGCCAACGCGATAAGGGGTTGTCAATCCCTTTACGGTCACTTACGAAAGTGAGATCTGGTAGAGATGATAGTTTGATATTTTTGGTATTTTTGGATATAAGAACAGAAAGTGAAAACGGAAAAGTAAAGTAGATTGTAGTTTGATATGTTGAGAATAGACCCCGGGGCCATAGGTTTCTCTAGTGGCTTCTCTCATGATAGCAGTATTCTGCGTCGGGTAAACAAATTACTGTCGAGCAATTGATAGAAAAGCGAATAATTATGAGACTATCTAGGCATGATCATTATATATAGGCATCATGTCCGAGACAAGTTGACCGAAACGATTCTGCATCTACTACTATTACTCCACAAATCGACCGCTATCCAGCATGCATCTAGAGTATTAAGTTCATAAGAACAGAGTAACGCCTTAAGCAAGATGACATGATGTAGAGGGATAAACTCAAATAACATGATATAAACCTCATCTTTTTATCCTCAATGGCAACAATACAATACGTGCCTTGCTGCCCCTACTGTCACTGGGAAAGGACACCGCAAGATTAAACCCAAAGCCAAGCACTTCTCCCATTGCAAGAACTATAGATCTAGTAGGCCAAACCAAACCAATAATTCGAAGAGACTTGCAAGGATATAATAATCATACATAAAGAGTTCAGAAAAGAACCAAATATTTCTCATAGATAATCTTGATCATAAACCCACAATTCATCGGATCTCGACAAACACACCGCAAAAAGAGATTACATCGAATAGATCTCCTCGAAGACCGATGAGAATTTGGTATTGAGACCCAAAGAGAGAGAAGAAGCCATCTAGATACTAGCTATGGACCCCGAAGGTCTGTGGTAAACTACTAACAACTCATGGTGAGGCGATGATGATGATGTAGAAGCATTCCGTGGTAGATCCCCCCTCCGGCGGAGCTTCGGAACAGGCCCAAAGATGGGATCTCATAGGAACAGAAGGTTGCGGCGGTGGAACTAGGGTTTTCTTGTTGTTCTGATGGTTCCGGGGTACGTAGGTATATATAGGAGGAAGGAGGGCACCGGGGGCCAGACGTGGGGCCCACGAGGCAGGGGTCGCGCCCTGTAGGGGGGTGCGCCCCCACCCTTGTGGATGCCACATGTGCCCTACTCCGTGGTTCTCAAGTCTTCGTGCATATTTTGCTTCAAAAATATCTCTTCCGAAGTTTCATTCTGTTTGGACTCCGTTTGATATTCCTTTTGTGTAAAACCCTGAAATAGGCGAATAGCAACAATCTGGACTGGGCCTTTGGGTTAATATGTTAGTCCCAAAAATAATATAAAAGTGTATAACAAAGCCCATTAAACATCCAAAACATCATAAATAATAGCATGGAACAATAAAAAATTATAGATACGTTGAAGACGTATCACACGTCTTCCCCGACTCTGCGTCATCGTCCCCTTCCTAGGCCTCGCCTCGTCCACCGCCTTGGTGCTCTCGATCCGGCGTGGTCAATGTGGTCAACGACCGACTACATCGGAAGAGTACTGTACATGGAGAGGCTGACAGCTGGGTCCACGGCCACAACCCAGTTTTTTTGTGATTTGCCAAGTAAGTCGCTTTGTCAGGTCTGTTGGGCTGCAAATTTTTCAAGACGAGGAGAGCTTCATTCGGCTGGCCGAGAAAATGGCCTATCAGTAATGAGAAATGGGTTGTACATTTTTAAAACACATCAAACCGGCAATTAGTTCCAATTTTTTTTTCATTTCGAGATTTTAAATTGCATTGATTTTTATGCGTGGACAATTTGTTGGATTTTATATTGATATACATTTATTTTTTAAATCAGTTTGAATGTGACTCGAAATTTCGGGATTAAAAACCGTTCGGACCGCACCAAAATATGCAAAATTTCGTATAATTTTTTAACCTTGGCCACAATATGGGATGTAATGCTAACAAAAAGAATATGGGCTCCAAAAAAACCTTAAGAATTTACAAATGGGCTGTAAATTATTAGAAATAATGGCAGATGGGTTGTATGATGTTTTCCACATATTTGAGGCTTTCCTAAAAAAAGGTTAACGCACAAGCAGTGACTATTGGATGTCCATCCAACGGCCGCTGTGCTTCTTCAATCTCTGCTCTTCCTGCTCCAGCCGCTCAAACAAGCGCCGGCGGGACTGCCTGCTCCCTCCTCCCCGCGGCCGGCTGTGCTGCCGCGCAGGCCTCACTGCCCCACCGTACTCCCATCGCTGGCCTAACCATCCCTCTACTCACCCACACATGTTGTTATTCTCCGACGACGGCTGACGAATCAGTAAACCCTCGTACAGTCGTACTCCCCTCCGCGTGGGAAACAATTGCCGAGTCTTCCCTACCTCCGTGTCGTTCCCTTCCTAGGCCTCGCCATCTTCCACCGCCCTGGTGCTCTCGGTGCGGCCTGGTCAACGTGGTCAACGACCGACATGTAACTGAAGTGGACTGTATGTGGAGAGGCTAACAGCTGGGTCCACAGGCGCACGCAAGGAAATGCCTCCTTATTACGCGCAAAATAATGATTCCTCCACCTGACATCTGGGACCCACCGAAAGGGCCTTTGTATTTAGCGAAAAAAACATTACCACTGCTGACAGCTTGGACCCACCAGCTATATCTTCGCACGCAAGGAAGTGCCTCCTTATTACGCACAAAAAAATGAATACTCCCCCTGCTAGCTGGGACCCAGTATAGTGGTAGGCTGACTTGTGAGCCTACTAAGTTGACGGGGACGGAGGGCTTTGTCAACTTAATCAATATGCACGATTCTAACTCCAGTGACCATACGATGTCCATCCAACAGCCGTAGTGCTTCTTCAACCTCTGGTCTTCTTGCTCCAGTCGCCCAAACCAGCGCCGGTCGTGCCTCGTGCTCCTGCCTCCCATGGCTGGCTGCGATGCGGCGGAGGCCTCACCGCCCCCTACTACTCCCACCGCTGGCCAGGCCATCCCTCTACTCACCCACACCCCCTGTTATTCTACGGCGACCGCAGCCTCACACCGCAGCGAACCAGTGACCCCTCATACTCCTCTACGCGTGGGCATCCACTGCCGCGTCTTCCCCGGCTCCGCGTCATCCTCTTCCTAGGCCTCGCCGTCGTCCACCGCCCTGGTGCTCTCGACGCGGCGTGGTCAACATGGTCAAGGAACGGCTTCTATCGGACGTGGACTATACATGGAGAGGCTGACAGCTGGGTCCACGGCCGCAGCAAGGAAGTGTCTCCTTATTACGCACGAAATATTTATTCCTCCACCTGACAGCGGGGACCCACCGGATGGGCCACCGTATTTCACGAAAAAATGTTTCCCCCTGACTGTTGGGACCCACCAGCTACATCTTCGCACGCAAGGAAGTGCGTCCGGGCAAAAACAAAAAAAAACGATTCGCCCCCCTGACTGCTGGGACCCACCAGCTACATCTTCGCAGGCAGGGAGGTGTCTGACAGTCGGGACCCACCTAGTCGAAGCATACGTAGTGTTGTCACTCTGGTCGCGAACGTGTACTTACATACTGGTCGATGTAGAGGCGCGCACGTGTCGTAGTCGAGTCGCACACGTAGCATGTACACGTACGTACAGCGGCAAGTGTGCAAGAAAGAAAATACGGCCACGTACGTACATATGGGCATGGTCTCGAACGCCTACTCGCGCATACGTACGGCCAGGGCTCGTCACTACTAGGAAAAGGCCTACTAATGGCGCACCTATTTTGGTCAGTAATGGCGCATTACTGGTGCGCCATTAGTGCCACGCCATTAGTATCTGGTATACTAATGGCGCACCACAGGTGCGCCATTAGTATAGACCACGGTGCGTCATTAGTATGCCTCCCAGGGGGCCATATATACCTAGGTGCTTTGGCATACTAATGGCGCACTCTTGCGTGATGCGCCATTAGTAACTTTGGCATACTAATGGCGCACTTTTGGATGATGCGCCATTAGTATCCTTTGGCATACTAATGGCGCACTGTGATGTGATGCGCCATTAGTATGAATATTAGGTTTTTTTTAATTTTCTGTTTTTTGCACAGGTTACAAAATGTATTATTGGACAAAATATAGACAGCAACACACAGCAACAACAGATTCATCAAATACAATAGAAGATTAGTCTCTGAATACAATTCATCATATTAGTCTCCGAATACAATTCATCATATTAGTCTCCGAATTCAAAAGACCGAACAAAGATAGAATATTATATTACAAGTCTCGAGACCGCGAGTAGCGAGTTTGTCTTCACATTACAAGTCGATATCGATCATCTAAACTACCATCACATAGAAGAGAGCTGCGGTCATCACGATGAGCATCATCACGATGAAACTCGTCTTCATCCGGTTCTTCCAATGCTCCCTCCCCTCTCCCGCTAGATAGCGGGCGTATCTAGATTCCGCCTCCGCCCTAGTGGTGTACCCTTTGTAACTGTTACCGCTGAAACGGTGAACCTGTATCCGACACTCCTCCCAGTCATCCTAGACAGCGGGAACCTTACCCTTGTACACTACATACGACGGCATTGCTATGCACTAGCCAAACGAAACGTTAGTACCAATTCACAGACAATACATAAGCAATATATAAGTATGCAACAGAACGATTGGAAGAGAAAAGCAAGACATTAATAGCATCGATTACATCTAAGTTGAACGACTTTCAAAACCAAAGAGACATACTACAAGTTCATTAAAGTTTAATTACAACATGAGCCAATCGATGTTTCAGAACTTGACACAGCATCACTACTTTCGACTCGACTCAAGGGACCGGAGCGTGGATGAAGCCGCCGTCTATCATGGGAGTCATGAAATCGCGGGCGTTGTCAGCTTGCATTTGTAGCATTGTGTCTATGTCACTGTTGGACGGTTGATTTCTGAGGTAGAACTGCCCCGAGGTACGAAGGACATCTTGATGGATGATTTCCGCAAACTCCGACTGGATGCGAAAGAATTCTTGTCTGATGTCCGCGTCCTGGATTGTCGACACGCTCGCGGCCCAATCTTTGAGTTTACTCGGTAGCAGAAGGTGATGATGGTCCCGTACGATCGCCCGCATGTGATGGATGGCGTAGTAGGCACCCTTCTGACCGCCAGGCGGCTGCTTGACGCAGCAAAACGTCGTATTATGGGCGAACATGTGCTTGCCGTACTTACGAAGAGGCCTGGTGAAGGTGCCTCCAGATTTGGCGTAGCCGGGGAGAACATCATCAAGAACTTTCTTGACATTTGTGTAGTCTACCTTCGACTGACGGTCCGAGTCGAAATACGTGGCCATGGAATATTTCGGGCTTAGGAGGATGAGTGTGCAATGTGTGTCACTGCACAAAACACGGAATGTTAAAAGAAAAACGATCGAAATCTAAGAATTCATATGTTACGGGGCGGTTGAGGGGACGACTTACTCGGGAAAGTAAGGCACGAGGAAGTTAACCTTATCTCGGTTTGCCAGAATGACGCCTTCGAGGTAAGAACTCACGACTTGCCAGTCCCCAGCGCTGCCCAAGATCTTGGCACGCATGTAGAAGGGGTCGTCTATCACGATGTCTGGGGTCTTGTCTCTAATGATCCGCATCTCCATACTCAGCGAAAATAGCCGAACGAAGGTGTAGTGCGGCGGATGAAGGTTCAACATAGCGTAGATGTCATCAAACCGCAGGACGATCGTACCCCCGATGGAGTTATCCACAAAGCCCTTGCCCTCTGGCACCTTGGCCGCGAAAACCGGGTATGCCACATCCTTCTCTCTAAGACGCCGCTTCTCCAAAGAAAGAACACTGTCATGCAGACTCCGCATAGCATCGGTTGCAGCATTGAGCATATTAGTCGGTAGCATCGGCCTACCCGCCACATGCACCCTCCTCATTATATCCTCAGGTGAAGGTGGCCCATCCTAAGCACGGATCGTACTCGGTGCCGGCTGGCTCGCACCCTTGTTAGTCTTTCTATTTCGTGCCTTCTCCATCTCCTGTAATGGGACCGAGTTCTGCTCACAAACCACCTTCTTGAGTGTGTTGGGGCTGATAATATTTCGCACCTCGCCTATCTGAGGCTCGGTGAAGTCGGCAGCTGGAGGCGTCTCCTGAGAACTGAACGGCAGACGACGCCTGTTGCAACTTGGTTTCTCCGTGGTACCAGCTAGATCGCGCACGTCTTTTGTAGGGTTGGGTTCTTGAGAAGGAGGCCCCGTGAAGTCGCCATCGTACCCATGATCGGCAAAGTACTCATCGACGTTGGCAAATGTATCGTCGTCGTTGTCGTCGTCGTCGTTCGGATCCTGTGCCATATGCATGTTTGGATCTAGTGGCATAGGGATGTCCGGCACCGTTGCGGCGGTCTTGCCATGGCTTGGCGCCGGCACGACTGGCGGTGTTGTCTTTGGGGTGGTGTCCCCTGCCCCCAAATGAATCTGACTCTTTGGCCAAAGCAGGGGCCAGCTTAGGCAGGCGCTGAGGGTCATCACATCATCTTCGTCGGCCCCGACAGGACAAATCGGAGGTAACAACTCGTCGCAGCCTAGCAGCACCCGAACCAGTTGAACCCTATACAAGGTGGGTGGCATCGGAGTACCGTGGAACACGGGGTTGCCCGGTTGAACGATTTTGCCCTTGGAGACATCGACCAAATCGTTGTTCACGAAGTGCAGGAGAGTGCACGGAACATTGGCAGCGCCCTGCGAAAACATGTAGGGCGTCAGGGATGCCCAGTCAAAGGCAAGGAGATGAAGTCCTCGGCCGAGATAGGCTTAATTAGTTACCGTGATGATGGCGTCGAGCTCGGCTAATGTCGAGGTACCGCCAACGGCGGGCGTGCAATTGACGGAGGGGCCGCTTGCTGCAGAGGTGCCGGCCGGCGTACACCCGGGTGCATTAAGCTCCCGTGCCGGCGTCGGAGACACCAATGCCGCCTCCGCCGGAGACACCAATGGCCCCACCATCGTGTTCTGCGAGTTGCTGGCCGTGAAGCTGGGAATCAGGGGCGGCCCCTGTTGGCCGCCCGCAATCCACGTCGTCAGCCCCTGAATCAAGGTAGGCATAATGCCGGTGAGTGTCGATCCCAGTTGTTGTTGCACTTGCTCTTGGACAATCTCCGGAATCCGCGCCACTTGTGCCTTGAGTTCTTGAACCTCGCGAGACTGGCTTTCCGAGCTGGTCTTTTTCTCCTTTTGCCCACCAGCGTTATAGTATGACGACCATTTTGTGGACAAGCCTTTGCCGGCCACATGACCAGCTGACGACGGCTTACTAAGCTTATCCTTTTTTTTCATTACATTCAACGCCATATTTAGAGTGGTGTCCCAAGGGTTGCTCTTAGTCGACCCCGCGCTACTGCTTTCAGTCGCCTGTGGAAGGAATGTGAACCATTTAGAAATTTGGCTTCATGATGGCTTCTCGCCCCTCGTTGGTTACCCCAAGTGGACGGTTTGAGATGTAGTGTAGAGGAAGTTTTCCCTTGGCAATACCAAGGATCGATTTCCCTGAGACTCCCAGTTTCAACAAGAATGTGTCAACTGCTAACGGCGCCAGATATTAGCAATCAACGTGGACCTGCACACAGATACAAATAACTTTGCTCCCAACGAGTACAGAGAGGTTGTCAATCCCTCCGGCCTTGTAGTTTACAAAGGATCAAACGCAAGTGATAATAGTGATAGGTATTGCTGCAATAGTAAGTAAAAAGCGGAAAGTAAATAGCGGATGTGATCAATGATGGTAATATGGACCGGAGTCTCATGATGTTCACTAGTGATGTCTCTCTCCCAAAAGACAATAAAACAGCTATGTGAGGTAAACGAATTACAGCTGGCCAATTGACAAGACCATGTGCGCAAACCAATGCTGACTAAGTTGCAAGAAAGGTAGAGGTTCAAAGCATGGGCGGTACGCCAAGTTAAGTAGACCGAAATCCATCTTCATCTACTACTAATCATCCACCTTGAGATATCTATCCTAAACACCTCGCTGGTATTAAGTTGCGAGTCCCACCCATAGTGTAAACTCAAAGCAACAGACAACTGCATTAAAAGAACTTTGCGTAAAGTAAACAATCCTTGCACCCGCGGGCACAAGCACCGTTGTTTTCCCCCTTGTGGCAACAGCACATCCCCTAGACTCATGTTTCTGTCACTCAAGCTAGTCATCGAGGGGCATGAAACCACAATCAAGCATAACGTTCCCTCTTGGAGTCACTACCTACTACTTGGCCAAAGCAATAAATAACAACGGAGAACATGCAAGAATTACTTACGAACATAAATATAAAAGAGGTGAATCAAATATATTACTCAAACACAATCTGAACATAATCTCATAATCCATCGGATCCCAGCAAACTCATCATAGCAACAGCATAAGGATTACATATGTGCCTCGATCATGTAGGGCAGCTCACGAGGACTAATTAGTGAAGCACAAGAACGGGAGGAGAACATCACATAGCTACTGGTCATGGACCCATGGTCCAAGGGAGACTACTCACAACTCATCCGGGAGGCGTCCATGGTGGTGGAGAAGCTCCCGGTGGTGATCCTCCCCTCCGGCAGGGCGCCGGGAAGAGTTCTCCTGGTGCTCCCGATCTTGGAAGCACGGCGGCGGCGGAACAGAGATGAGATCGCGAAAAAGGGTTCCTGTCTCGAGGGTTTCGGGAGACGGTATAAATATATGCTAAAGGGGGGCACCAGACGAGGCTTGGGGGGCCCAGGCGCCCCCCCGGTGCGGCCAGGGGGGCCGCGCCACCAGGGCGCCTGGAGCCCTGGTGGCCCCCCTCCGGCTGTGCTTCGGGTGCCTGGTAGCTTCTGGAACGCTGATTTTTTATATAATTTTTCCGGGATTTTTCTGGCAGTTCTCGTAATGGGAAAACCTGAAATACAAAATCAGCCGAAAACAGAAACTGGCACTGGGGTGCACTGAGTTAATAGGTTAGTCCAAATATGATCAAAAGTGTATGGAAGTGTATAAATATCATAGCAATATCACCCAAAAGAGGCATGGAGCAAGCAGAAATTATAGATACGTTTTGGACGTATCAACATCCCCAAGCTTAATTCCTGCTCGTTCTCGAGTAGGTAAATGATAACAAGAATAATTTCTGTGGTGACATGCTATTAACCATATAGGACTTTCTCATAGTCATATGACAAAAGCTTACTGAGACAATGAATATGTAATAATTAAGTTGCCTCATGAGAAAATCACAAAGAACAGAAAGTTTTACAATATGATACTGAAACATCAAATAGATTTGTAATGAACATGGTGTGCAAATATGGTAAAGTGATATCTCGCTTGCCCCCTTTAGTGAACCAAAACATAAATGCAGGGGCACCTCCAAGGTTTAAGTGATGACTAGATACAATGATTTCAAAATAAACGATATCACAATCATGCAAAAGACAATGCTACTTTGGGACAATGCACATTACACTCAGAATGACAATCATGCTCTCAGTAGTTGGTGCTTTTAAAAGAAGGTGGAGACTCTCGAACCATGGCTTTTGTTGGTGATGGGCCTCGAACCCCTCGTTGGTTACCCCAAGTGGAAGGTGTAAGATGCAGTAAGTAGAAGTGTTTTCCCCTAGCAAAGATGCCAAGGATCGATTCCCCAGAGACTCCTAGGTTCAACAAGTAGGTGTCAATTGCTACGGCGCCAGATTAGTAGCAATCAACGTGGACCTGCACACAGATACAAATAACTTTGCTCCCAACGAGTACAGAGAGGTTGTCAATCTCTCCGGCCTTGTAGTTCACAAAGGGTTAAAAGCAATGATAGTAGTGATAGATAGTTTTTGCAATAGTAAATAGTAACGGAAAGTAAATAGTGGATGTGATCAATGATGGTAATATGGACCGGAGTCTCATGATGTTCACTAGTGATGTCTCTCTCCCAAAAGACGATAAAACAGCTATCTGAGGTAAACAAATTACAGCTGGGCAATTGACAGGACCCACGAGCGCATACAAATGCTGATTACATTTCTAGAAAGGTTGAGGTTCAAAGCATGGGCGGTACGCCGAAGTAAGTAGACCGAAATCCATCAATATCTACTACTAATCATCCACCTTGAGATATCTATCCAGAACATCTCGCTGGTATTAAGTTGCGAGTCCCACCCATAGTGTAAACTCAATGCAACAGACAACTGCATTAAAAGAACTTTGCGTAAAGTAAACAATCCTTGCACCCGCGGGCACAAGCACCGTTTTTTTCCCCCTTGTGGAAACAGCACATCCCCTAGACTCATGTTTCTGTCACTCAAGCTAGTCATCGAGGGGCATGAACCCACAATCGAGCATAACGTTCCCTCTTGGAGTCACTACCTATTACTCGGCCAAAGCAATAAATAACAACGGAGAACATGCAAGAATTACTTATGAACTAAAATATAAAAGAGGTGAATCAAATATATTACTCAAGATCAATCTGAAAGATAATATCATCATCCATCGGATCCCAGCAAACTCAACATAGCAACAGCATAAGGATTACATAGGTGCCTCGATCATGTAGGGCAGCTCACGAGGACTAATTAGTGAAGCACAAGAACGGGAGGAGAACATCACATAGCTACTGGTCATGGACTCATGGTCCAAGGGAGACTACTCACGAGTCACCCGGGAGGCGTCCATAGTGGTGGAGAAGCTCTCGGTGGTGATCCTCCCCTCCGGCAGGGTGCCGGGAAGAGTTCTCCTCGTGCTCCCGATCTTGGAAGCGGTGGCGGCGGCGGAACAGAGATGGGATCGCGAAAAGAAGTCCTGTTCTGAGGGTTTCGGAGGGTCCTTTAAATATATGCCAATGTAGGGCACCGGGGGAGTCTCGGGGGGCCGAGGCGCCCCCCCGGCGCGGCCCAGGGGGGGCGCGCCCACAGGGCGCCTGGAGCCCCTCTGCCCCCCCCCCCCCAGGTTGCCCTTCGGACGCAGTGTTGTTTCCGGTTCGCTGATTTTTTATATAATTTTTCTGGATTTTTCTGGGCAGTTCTCGAGACGTGAAAACCTGAAATACAAAAACAGCCGAAAACAGAAACTGGCACTGGGGTGCACTGGATTAGTAAGTTAGTCCAAATATGATCAAAAGTGTATGGAAGTGTATGAATATCATAGCAATATCACCCAAAAGTGGCATGGAGCAAGCAGAAATTATAGATACGTTTTGGACGTATCAACATCCCCAAGCTTAATTCCTGCTCGTCCCCGAGTAGGTAAATGATAACAAGAATAATTTCTGTGGTGACATGCTATTAACCATATAGGACTTTCTCATAGTCATATGATAAAAGCTTACTGAGACAATGATTCTAAAGTAATTAAGTTGCCTCAAGAGAAAATCACAATTGACTGAAAGGTTTACAACATGAAACTGAAACATCAAAAAGATTTGCAATGAACATGATGATATGATAAAGTGATATCTAGCTTGCCCCTTTTAGTGATGCAAAACATAAATGCAAGGGCACCTTCAAGGTTTAAGTGATGACTAGATACAATCATTTCAGAATAAACGATATCACAATCATGCAAATTACAATGCTACTTTGGGACAATGCACATTACACTTAGAATGACAATCATGCTCTCAGTAGTTGGTGCTTCAATCATAAAGGTAAAAGAAAGGTTAAGTGCTAAAGCTTTTTATTTTGAAAACATGGAAGCAATTGTGTCAACGGTAGTAGTACTTCATATGTGTCATGTATAAAACATCTTATAAGTTGCAAGCCTCATGCATCGACTACCAATAGTGCTCGCTCCTTGTCCTAATTAGCTCGGATTTCCATGGGTTATCATTGCATTGCATATGTTTCAACCAAGTGTCACAAAGGGGTACCTCTATGCCACCTGTACAAAGGTCCAAGGAGATAGATCGCATTTGATTTCTCGTTTTTGATAGATCTCAACTTGAGGACATCCATACTGGGACAACATAGAAAATAGATGATGGACTCCTCTTTAATGCATAAGCATATTCTCATGAGAGATTGAGGATTAAGGTCCAAGCTAAAACTTCCACCATGATGCATGGCTTTGGTTGGCGGCCCAATGTTCTTCTCTAACAATATGCATAGTTATTTGGCCCACGGTAAATCACCCTTACTTCAGACAAGACGAACATGCATAGCAACTCACATGATATTCAACAAAGGTGTGACAGTTGATGGCGTCCCCAGAAACATGGTTACCGCTCAACAAGCAACTCATAAGAAATAAGATACATAAGCAACATATTCTTTACCACAATAGTTTTTAGGCTACTTTCCCATGAGCTATGTATTGCATGGTTAATTTGCTTAGTACAGGTGGAGGTTAGCAAAAGACTGGGAGCAACCAACTAAGAGAGCAATGACGATCATAATCATGCAGAGCGACAAAGCAATATTGAATCAGGCATGGTAGTTATATCGCTACTTAGAAACAAAAGATCATCAAGGCTTGACAGACTTTCTTTACAGTCTTGAATATGCGTGAGTATACGCCAAGTCAATCAAAATAAATTCTCGAAGGAAGATATTACTAAACCATACCACATCATAGGCAAACAAACCAAGTTGGTACTCCAATAACACATTGGGAACCCCCCAGCTATTTGAGATTAACCATAAGAAAAACCTGAACTACTAAGCACCATCATGCAAGTAGCATCTTTATCATAGACACATTAACCCATGCAACGGAAGCAAACTCTCTTAATAAGATGAGCATGGTAATTAAAGAGAGTTCAAGCAACCAGCTAAATAAAAGCTCTTGAAAAAGATAAGCATGAATTCTAAGAGCAGAGCACGATAGTGCTATTAAAAGACAAAGAACACACACAGCATAGATAGACATGAAAATTCTATGTAATGTTCTAGGTAGAGGTGGAGCGTGTTTCTCTCCCACATAAAGGAATGCTGGGTTCCAACTCGTTATGAAAAACTAAAAAGAAAACTAAAAGCAAGACGCTCCAAGCATAGCACATAACACATGAAGTGATAAAAATATAGCGAAACGAAAGACGAACTGATAATGTTGATGGAGAAGGGGATGCATGGGGGCATCCCCAAGCTTAGACGCTTGAGTCTCGGAACTAACGCACGAAAGACAATTATATAGAGAACTCTGTAGAAACAATTCAGACCAAAAAGATGATCTGGTGATTTTATACGAATTTTTCTATCCAAGGACAGAATCTGTTTCCTGGACAGCACCTCACAACTTTTGAACTTTCTAGCAATCAGAGGCTATACTTGGCACAAATATGAAAAGCAAAGATACAATGATGATGCTACAGCAGTAAACAACATCAAGACACAACAAAAGCAAAAAAATTATTCATGTGGGCTGCCTCCCAAAAGCGCTTTCTTTTATGCCTTTAAGCTAGGCATAATGCATAGATCAAGTTTTATCAAGAGTAAAAGAATAACTAGCCCGTACAACGGACTCAAAAGGTAACTTGATCTTCTTTCGAGGGAAGTGTTCCATCCCTTTCTTGAGAGGAAACTGAAATTTTATATTACCCTCTTTCATGTCAATGACAGCACCAACGGTGCGCAAAAAGGGACGTCCCAAAATAATTGGACATGAAGGATCACATTCAATATCCATAATAGTGAAATCAACGGGCACATAATTATCATTGACAACAATAAGAACATCATCGATCCTCCCCAAAGGTTTCTTTATAGAAGAATCAACGAGACGAACACCAAAAGAACAAGAATCATAAGGTTTCAATTTAAGCATATCATATATCCTTTTGGGCATAACAGAGGTACTAGCACCAACATCACATAATGCATAACAAGAGAAGTCATTCAAATTAATTTTTATCATAGGATCCCAACCATCTTCTAGCTTTCTAGGTATGGAGGCTTCTACTCTAAGTTTCTCCTCCCTAGCTTTGATAAGAGCATTAGTGATATGCTCTGTGAAGGCAAGGTTAAGCGTGCTAGTGCGGGGATCTCTAGACATTTTGTGAAGGAAATCAATAACTTCGGTAAGAGTGCAATTATCAAAATCAAGGTCACGAGCATCAAGTAAAGTGGTAGTGGTGTCCTTAAGGTTTACTTGGTTGGTAATTTCTATAGCATCACCATTAATAGGTCCATTGGGACCAGGAGTATTGGGTGC
Organism: Secale cereale; assembly: GCA_902687465.1. Classification (NCBI taxonomy): domain Eukaryota; kingdom Viridiplantae; phylum Streptophyta; class Magnoliopsida; order Poales; family Poaceae; genus Secale; species Secale cereale. The sequence continues at coordinate 620,417,530 of LR738712.1, read as the reverse complement.
TAAGAGTGTGAACATCCTCAATAACTTGGATAGTAGCAACAGTGTGGTGGGTAGGAAGTCTCTTAATTCTTTCCTCTTCCTCCCTTTCTCTAGCCCATCTTTCTTTAAGCTTAGCCATCATCCTAATGTTTTCATTGATTTGTACTTGAGTAGCATTAATACGGATGACTTCCCTCTCCGCAAGAGGAGAAGTTTCAATTTTTAGCAATTTTAACTCATTGGCTAAGTGGTCTACCTTAAAAGAAAGATCATCTAGTTTATGTAGTTTCTCTTCTACATTCTTATTAAAGGCTTTTTGGGTAGTGATGAAATCTCTAAGCATGGTCTCTGGTTCAGTATTGGAGTTCTTGGTACTAGGATAAGCATTGTTGTTCCCATAAGAGTTAGAGGGGAACGGTCTAGAATTGTTACCAAAGTTACTCCTATAAGCATTGTTGTTGAAATTATTTCTAGAGATAAAGTTAACATCTACTTGTTCTTGAGCAATCAAATAATTTAAAGGAACATCACGAGGATCAACAGTAGATTGCTTCGAAAGTAGAGACATGATCAAGTCAACTTTTTCATTGAGCGAGGAAATCTCCTCGACAGAGTTTACCTTCCTACCTGTTGGAGCGCGTTCGGTGTGCCATTGGGAATAGTTGGTCATCATCTCATCGAGAAGCTTTGTGGCAGCACCAAGTGTAGTTGACATAAAAGTTCCTCCCGCGGCCGAGTCTAACAAGTTCCGCGAGGTAAAGTTCAAGCCTGCATAAAAAGTTTGGATAACCATCCAAGTAGTCAAACCGTGAGTAGGGCAGTTTTTGATAAGAGATTTCATACGTTCCCAAGCTTGGGCAACGTGTTCATTATCCAATTGTTTAAAATTCATGATGTTACTTCTAAGTTGGATAATTTTAGCAGGTGGATAGTATTTTCCAGTAAAAGCATCTTTGCACTTGTCCCAAGAATCTATGCTATTTCTAGGCAAAGACTGAAACCAAATTTTAGCTCCTCCTCTCAAGGAGAAAGGAAAAAGCTTAAGCTTAACAATATTACTATCTATTTCTTGGTACTTTTGCATATCACAAAGTTCTACAAAGTTGTTCAAGTGTAAAGCAGCATCATCTCCAGCACCGGAGAATTGTTCTCTCATAACTAAGTTCAGTAAAGAAGGTTTAATTTCATATGAAGGTGCTGAAGTGGCAGGTGTAGTGATAGGTGTGCTGATAAAGTCATCGTTGTTGTGACTAGTGAAGTCACACAACTTGGTGTTCTTGGTGGAACCCATAGTAGCAAGCAAGCAAGATAACTATTTTTGTGATTTTCGATAAAAGGAACTAAAGCAAAAATGAAAGGTAAACTAACAAGACTAAAAAGCAAAGGTAAAAGATAGCATGCAACTCCCCTATCCTGAAGAGTGGAGTCCCCGGCAACGGCGCCAGAAAATACTCCTTGATGGGCCTCGAACCCCTCGTTGGTTACCCCAAGTGGAAGGTGTAAGATGCAGTAAGTAGAAATGTTTTCCCCTAGCAAAGATGCCAAGGATCGATTTCCCAGAGACTCCTAGGTTCAACAAGTAGGTGTCAATTGCTACGGCGCCAGATTAGTAGCAATCAACATGGACCTGCACACAGATACAAATAACTTTGCTCCCAACGAGTACAGAGAGGTTGTCAATCTCTCCGGCCTTGTAGTTCACAAAGGGTTAAAAGCAATGATAGTAGTGATAGATAGTTTTTGCAATAGTAAATAGTAACGGAAAGTAAATAGTGGATGTGATCAATGATGGTAATATGGACCGGAGTCTCATGATGTTCACTAGTGATGTCTCTCTCCCAAAAGACGATAAAACAGCTATGTGAGGTAAACAAATTACAGCTGGGCAATTGACAGGACCCACGAGCGCATACAAATGCTGATTACATTGCAAGAAAGGTTGAGGTTCAAAGCATGGGCGGTACGCCGAAGTAAGTAGACCGAAATCCATCAATATCTACTACTAATCATCCACCTTGAGATATCTATCCAGAACATCTCGCTGGTATTAAGTTGCGAGTCCCACCCATAGTGTAAACTCAATGCAACAGACAACTGCATTAAAAGAACTTAGCGTAAAGTAAACAATCCTTGCACCCGCGGGCACAAGCACCGTTGTTTTCCCCCTTGTGGCAACAGCACATCCCCTAGACTCATGTTTCTGTCACTCAAGCTAGTCATCGAGGGGCATGAACCCACAATCGAGCATAACGTTCCCTCTTGGAGTCACTACCTATTACTCGGCCAAAGCAATAAATAACAACGGAGAACATGCAAGAATTACTTATGAACTAAAATATAAAAGAGGTGAATCAAATATATTACTCAAGATCAATCTGAAAGATAATCTCATAATCCATCGGATCCCAGCAAACTCAACATAGCAACAGCATAAGGATTACATAGGTGCCTCGATCATGTAGGGCAGCTCACGAGGACTAATTAGTGAAGCACAAGAACGGGAGGAGAACATCACATAGCTACTGGTCATGGACTCATGGTCCAAGGGAGACTACTCACGAGTCACCCGGGAGGCGTCCATGGTGGTGGAGAAGCTCCCGGTGGTGATCCTCCCCTCCGGCAGGGTGCCGGGAAGAGTTCTCCTCGTGCTCCCGATCTTGGAAGCGGTGGCGGCGGCGGAACAGAGATGGGATCGCGAAAAGAAGTCCTGTTCTGAGGGTTTCGGAGGGTCCTTTAAATATATGCCAAAGTAGGGCACCGGGGGAGTCTCGGGGGGCCGAGGCGCCCCCC
>LR738712.1:620367615-620414675 GCA_902687465.1 Secale cereale | reverse complement strand
CCCCCCAGGTTGCCCTTCGGACGCAGTGTTGTTTCCGGTTCGCTGATTTTTTATATAATTTTTCTGGATTTTTCTGGGCAGTTCTCGAAACGTGAAAACCTGAAATACAAAAACAGCCAAAAACAGAAACTGGCACTGGGGTGCACTGGATTAGTAAGTTAGTCCAAATATGATCAAAAGTGTATGGAAGTGTATGAATGTCATAGCAATATCACCCGAAAGTGGCATGGAGCAAGCAGAAATTATAGATACGTTTTGGACGTATCAGTTGGCAAGGTTGAAAACCCGTAGTCGGAAACAAAGACAAAACATGTACCAGAGCTCTTGATTTTAAAAACAGAGGTAATAATTATTTTTTTGATTATGCATGTTCCATCAACGAATGCTAGCAGACAACTCAATCACTGCTTGAGATGGACAAGTTTCGAGGAACGGCTCCCGAATGAGGACGATCACATCCTCTTAATCTCCTTTGTTTATCACTGCCAAAGTTTTCTGATTTCTCATGAACAAAGCGTGAAGGAGGGTTTGTTTGTTATATTATTTTGAGCCGGGCGCACTCAATGCCAGTTCCTTCTCGTATTATGGGTTTGCACATTATACATGCAATCCCGGGGTGAAGCTTGTCCAACTTAAAAAGATCATGAATTAACTACTACTTCCTCATGAACTTAAAACAGAGGCACAAAATAGGAATGCTTTTTCTTTGGATAATTTCGAGATGGTACATGCAAGTCTCCGTTAGGAATGGCAGGTAAATACCATGTAGGAAGGTATGGTGGACTCATATGGCATAACTGGTATAAAAGAATTTGGATGCACAAGCAGTCAGTCCGCTTAGTACAGGTGGAGGTTAGCAAACGACTGGGAGCGACCAACTAAGAGAGCAATGACGGTCATAATCATGCAGAGCGACAAAGCAACATTGAATCAGGCATGGAAGTTATATCGCTACTCAGAAACAAAAGATCATCAAGGCTTGACAGACTTTCTTTACAGTCTTAAATATGCGTGAGCATACGCCAAGTCAATCAAAATAAATTCTCGAAGGAAGATATTACTAAACCATACCACATCATAGGCAAACAAATCATGTTGGTACTCCAATAACACATTGGGAACCCCCCAGCTATTTGAGACTAACCATAAGAAAACATGAACTACTAAGCGCCATTATGCACGTAGCATCTTTATCATAGACATATCAACCAATGCAACGGAAGCAAACTCTCTTAATAAGATAAGCATGATAACTAAAGAGAGTTCAAGCAACCAACTAAACGAAAGCTATTTAAAAAGATAAGCATGAAAGTTAAGAGCTAAGCATGATAGTAGCTATTAAAAGACAAGGAACACACACAGCAAGGATAGACATGAAAATTCTATGTTATGTTCTAGGTAGAAGTGGAGCGTGTTTCTCTCCCACATAAAGAAAGCTGAGTTCCGAATCGTTATGAAAAGCTAAGGAAAACTAAAAAGGAAACTAAAAGCAAGACGCTCCAAGCATAGCACATAACACATGAAGTGATTAAAATATAGTGGAACGAAAGACGAACTGATAATGTTGATGGAGAAGGGGATGCACGGGGGCATCCCCAAGCTTAGACGCTTGAGTCTCCTTGAATACTTCTTGGGGGAGCATGGGGGCATCCCCAAGCTTGAGCGTTTGACACTCCTGATTCTTTTTATCATCTTCCCTCGCACACTTGAAAACTCCCTTTATACATAACTCATCATAATCTGATTAGCGAGGTTAGTACCCTTAATAAAATAATTGTTCCTTGCTGGAAATAAAGATATTCTTGAAGGTCTACTGTTTCTCAAGATTGCCAAAAGGTTTTTGCAAAGAAAAAGCAAGCTCTAGGTTTGCAAAATGAAGGAAAGGCAAAACAGGACAGAATCTGTGAAAAACAGAACAACAGGTAGTAAATGATTTTTCCGGGGCACTTCTGCAACTCTAATCAAAAAACTCAAAACAGATGCACGAAAGACAATTATATAGAGCACGCTGTCGAAAAAATTCAGACAAAACAGATGATCTGGTGATTTTATACGAATTTTTCTATCCAAGGACAGAATCTGTTTCCTGGACAGCACGTCACAACTTTTGAACTTTCTTGCAATCAGAGGCTACACTTGGCACAAAATTTGAAAAGCAAAGATACAATGATGATGCTACAGTAGTAACAACATCAAGACACAACAAAAGCAACATAAAAATTTATTCATTGGGCTGCCTCCCAAAAGCGCTTTCTTTTATGCCTTTAAGCTAGGCATAATGCATAGAGATCAAGTCTTATCAAGAGTAAAAGAATAGCTAGCCCGTTTAACGGACTCAAAAGGTAACTTAATCTTCTTTCGAGGGAAGTGTTCCATCCCTTTCTTGAGAGGAAACTGGAATTTTATATTCCCCTCTTTCATGTCAATGATAGCACCAACGGTGCGTAGAAAAGGACGTCCCATAATAATTGGACAAGAAGGTTCACATTCAATATCCATAATAGTAAAATCAACGGGAACGTAGTTGTCATTGACAATGATAAAAACATCGTCGATCCTCCCCAAAGGTTTCTTTATGGAAGAATCAACGAGACGAACACCAAAAGAACAAGAATCAAAAGGTTTCAGTTTAAGCATATCATATATTCTTTTGGGCATAACAGAGGTACTAGCACCAACATCACATAAAGCATAGCAAGAGAAGTTATTCAACTTAATTTTTATCATAGGATCCCAACCATCTTCTAGCTTTCTAGGTATGGAGGCTTCTACTCTAAGTTTCTCCTCCCTAGCTTTGATGAGAGCATTAGTGATATGCTCTGTGAAGGCAAGTTTAAGCGTGCTAGTGTGGGGGTCTCTAGACATCTTGTGAAGGAAATCAATAACTTCGGTAAGAGTGCAATTGTCAAAATCAAGGTCACTACTATCAAGTAAGGTGGTAGTGGTGTCCTTTAGGTTCACTTGTTTGGTAGTTTCTATAGTCATAGCATCACCATTAATAGGTCCATCGGGACCAGGAGTGCATTGGGTGCTAAGAGTTTGGATATCCTCAACAACTTGGATAGTAGCAACAGTGTGGTGGGTAGGAAGGCTCTTAATTTTATCTTCTTCCTCCCTTTCTCTAGCCCATCTCTCTTTAAGTTTAGCCATCATCCTAATATTTTCATTAATTTGCACTTGAATAGCATTCATAGGAGTGACCTTCCTCTCCTCAAGAGGAGAAGTTCTAATTTTAAGCAATTCTACTTCATTGGCTAAATTGTCTACCTTCGAAGAGAGATCACCTAGTTTGTTTAGTTTTTCTTCTACGCTATTATTAAAAGCTTTTTGGGTAGTGATGAAATCTTTAAGCATAATCTCTAGTTCAGTAGTGGAGTTCTTGGTGCCAGGATAAGCATTGTTGTTCCCATAAGAATTAGAGGGGACGGTCTAGGATTGCTACCAAAATTACTCCTATAAGCATTGTTATTAAAATTGTTTCTAGAGATAAAGTTCACATCTACTTGTTCTTGAGCAATCAAAGAATTTAAAGGAACATCACGAGGATCAACAGAAGATTGCTTCGAAAGTAGAGACATGATCAAGTCAACTTTTTCATTTAGGGAGGAAATCTCCTCAACAGAGTTTACCTTCCTACCTGTTGGAGCGCGTTCGGTGTGCCATTGGGAATAGTTGGTCATCATCTCATCGAGAAGCTTTGTGGCAGCACCAAGTGTAGTTGACATAAAGGTTCCTCCCGCGGCCGAATCTAACAAGTTCCGCGAGGTAAAGTTCAAGACTGCACAAAAAGTTTGGATAACCATCCAAGTAGTCAAACCATGAGTAGGGCAGTTCTTGATAAGAGATTTCATACGTTCCCAAGCTTGGGCAACGTGTTCATTATCCAATTGTTTGAAATTCATTATGTTACTTCTTAGTTGGATAATTTTAGCAGGTGGATGGTATTTTCCAATAAAAGCATCTTTGCACTTGTCCCATGAATCTATGCTATTTCTAGGCAAAGACTGAAACCAAATTTTAGCTCCTCCTCTCAAAGAGAAAGGAAAAAGCTTAAGATTAACAATATTACCATCTATTTCTTGGTACTTTTGCATATCACAAAGTTCAACAAAGTTGTTCAAGTGTAAAGCAGCATCATCTCCAGCACCGGAGAATTGATCTTTCGTGACTAAGTTCAATAAAGCAGGTTTAATTTCATACGAAGGTGCTGAAGTGGCAGGTGTAGTGATAGGTGTGCAGATAAAGTCATCGTTGTTGTGACTCGTGAAGTCACACAACTTGGTGGTCTCGGTGGTACCCATAGTAGCAAGCAAGCAAGATAACTATTTTTGTGATTTTCGATAAAAGATACTAAAGCAAAACTGAAAGGTAAACTAACAAGACTAAAAAGCAAAGGTAAAAGATAGCGTGCAACTCCCCTATCCTGGAGAGTGGAGTCCCCGGCAACGGCGCCAGAAAACTTTGCTTGATGGCTTCTCGCCCCTCGTTGGTTACCCCAAGTGGAAGGTTTGAGATGCAGTGTAGCGGAAGTTTTCCCTTGGCAATACCAAGGATCGATTTCCCTGAGACTCCCAGTTTCAACAAGAATGTGTCAACTGCTAACGGCGCCAGATATTAGCAATCAACGTGGACCTGCACACATATACAAATAACTTTGCTCCCAACGAGTACAGAGAGGTTGTCAATCCCTCCGGCCTTGTAGTTTACAAAGGATCAAACGCAAGTGATAATAGTGATAGGTATTGCTGCAATAGTAAGTAAAAAGCGGAAAGTAAATAGCGGATGTGATCAATGATGGTAATATGGACCGGAGTCTCATGATGTTCATTAGTGATGTCTCTCTCCCAAAAGACGATAAAACAGCTATGTGAGGTAAACGAATTACAGCTGGGCAATTGACAGGACCATGTGCGCAAACCAATGCTGACTAAGTTGCAAGAAAGGTAGAGGTTCAAAGCATGGGCGGTACGCCAAGGTAAGTAGACCGAAATCCATCTGCATCTACTACTAATCATCCACCTTGAGATATCTATCCAGAACATCTCGCTGGTATTAAGTTGCGAGTCCCACCCATAGTGTAAACTCAAAGCAACAGACAACTGCATTAAAAGAACTTTGCGTAAATTAAACAATCCTTGCACCCGCAGGCACAAGCACCGTTGTTTTCCCCCTTGTGGCAACAGCACATCCCCTAGACTCATGTTTCTGTCACTCAAGCTAGTCATCGAGGGGCATGAACCCACAATCAAGCATAACGTTCCCTCTAGGAGTCACTACCTACTACTTGGCCAAAGCAATAAATAACAACGAAGAACATGCAAGAATTACTTACGAACATAAATATAAAAGAGGTGAATCAAATATATTACTGAAACACAATCTGAACATAATCTCATAATCCATCGGATCCCAGCAAACTCATCATAGCAACAGCATAAGGATTACATATGTGCCTCGATCATGTAGGGCAGCTCACGAGGACTAATTAGTGAAGCACAAGAACGGGAGGAGAACATCACATAGCTACTGGTCATGGACCCATGGTCCAAGGGAGACTACTCACAACTCATCCGGGAGGCGTCCATGGTGGTGGAGAAGCTCCCGGTGGTGATCCTCCCCTCCGGCAGGGCGCCGGGAAGAGTTCTCCTGGTGCTCCCGATCTTGGAAGCGCGGCGGCGGCGGAACAGAGATGAGATCGCGAAAAAGGGTTCCCATCTCGAGGGTTTCGGGAGACGGTATAAATATATGCCAAAGGGGGGCACCAGACGAGGCTCGGGGGGCCCAGGCACCCCCCCGGCGCGGCCAGGGGGACCGCGCCACCAGGGCGCCTGGAGCCCTGGTGGCCCCCCCTCCGGCTGTGCTTCGGGTGCCTGGTAGCTTCTGGAACGCTAATTTTTTATATAATTTTTCCGGGATTTTTCTGGCAGTTCTCGTAATGGGAAAACCTAAAATACAAAAACAGCCGAAAACAGAAACTGGCACTGGGGTGCACTGAGTTAATAGGTTAGTCCAAATATGATCAAAAGTGTATGGAAGTGTATAAATATCATAGCAATATCACCCAAAAGAGGCATGGAGCAAGCAGAAATTATAGATACGTTTTGGACGTATCACTTCATTAATTAGAATGCAACCATATGGAGCTAATTACGCGGGAGGGGGTGTATTCCTTACCAGAACAAGCTCAAGCACCCTGGTCTTCGGATCCGTGGTAAGCTCCTTTGTATTCGGGTCCTTCTTGTACCGGGCCCTGACAAGTTCCTGGTCTGCTTGTCACCGTATTTATCGAAGAGGGGCGATAGGCCTTGCTCGGCACGCTCCACCTCCTCCTTGTCCCATATAGGCTCCGCCACTCTGTAACCGCCGGGACCGAGTGTGTGTTCCCCTAAGTTCAGCTCCCGCATTTCTTTCCCCCACTGACTTGAGTCGGAGGTTGCGGTGCTCTCGCACTTGATCTTGAAGTCGTTGTAGTCATCTTCGGTGATCGAAGGATTTTTCTCCTTGATCTTCTCATAACTAAAACCTTTGTCAATCATTCTCTTCACCGTGCTTTTCCAAGTAGAAAGGGTCGTGCTCATCTTCATGAGGGCGGCATTGTTCACTTTATTCCCTTTGAGGCTTGTGTTTTCAAATTTAGCGGGGAACTTGTATCGTTCGTGCAGCTTCGTGAAGAGGAGGTTGCGCAAATTCCCTCGGTCGGGATGCCTCAGGTTTTCGGTGTTGATCGAGACGATGGTCCGGAGAATTCACCTGAGCTGAAGCGGGTACCCCTTGACTATTCGTTCGGGCGCCGTTGGATTCCCGCCGGAGTCCACTTCAGTAAATTCCTCCTTGACGGTGCAGAGCACGGTCGGGCGCCGGTCCTTCTGTTGCCTCTTCGGTTGGCTGCCATCTGTGCGTGCACCGCCATCATCAGTGGCGGCATCCTCGGCGGCACCATCAGTGGTGTCAGGATCGGTGTCTTTCGCGGCGTCCTAATACAAGTGAGGTTGTTCCTCCATCTCCTGGGACAGCTCCCAGAATGCCTTGCCGCCTGAACCCCCGGCCTCATCGTTGTGGGCCATGTTTCTCTCTAAATAGGAAAAAGTTTGGTCAAAAAGTTGGTTATTGTCAAGGAACAAGATCATGGTCTCATCATTTAGGGTTTGTCGACACCGAGGCATCCTAAAAGCTAAGCTTTTATCATTGAGGGTTTTTCGACGCCGAGGCACCCTAAAAGCCTAAGCTTTCATCATTTAGGTTTTTATCGACATCGAGGCACCCTAAAAGCCAAGGTTTTATAATTTATGGTTTGTCGACACCGAGGCATCCTAAAAGCTAAGCTGGGAAGGAGAATTCTAAGTTGGGCCTAATCACTTGGCTCTATTGCCGCCTATGGTTTAATGCAGCAAGAATAAAGGGGCAGTTGATCCTACTTAATTAAGTACTAAGATACCCCGGCCCATGCATTAGTCACAAGTACCCCATATGTCCTATTTTTAGCAAAGTCATGCTAAAATTCACGGAAAATTTCAGCATGGCCTTTGCTGAAAATAGGACATATGGAGTACCCGAATTTGCCGGAACGGAAGTTAATCAACATTCCAGAAAACTCAAGGGCCTCTCGGGGTACCTGCAAAATCATCACGACACGATGGTCGGAGATAAAACCCAGCAAAAAGCTGCTCCAGGTTCACCAATTGACTGATACTCATGGATAAGCAAAGCAAACTACTACTACCAAAACAAGAACCAAACAAACTGATATATAATGTCAAGCAGTCTAATACCAGCAGTTAATTGTAGCTTTTGCTTTTCAGTGCCAAATTCTAGCTAGTACCAGTAGTTAATTAGGTTAATTACCCACTGTTAATAACAACACATATTTTAGCTAGCTAGTACCAGTGCTATTACCCAGCAGTTAATTAGCTTTTGCTTTTGCTTTTCAGTGCCAAATTCTAGCTAGTACCAGCAAATTAACATCTAGCAGCAATCATTTTCAAATATATATACAAGACAGTAGGTAAAAGGAATTTATATGTGCCCACTGGACATTTTTATATTAACCTAAGGAAAAATGAATAGTATTACCCAGCAGTTAACACATATATAAGAGAAACACCTGCTGTATTATCTCAATAAAATGAGCCAGATTTGTATTCCCTTCAACAAACAAAAAATAAATGTATGCGTGGCCTTATTATTTATGAAATATAAGAGAGACAACAAAATATATAAGAGAGACAGACACTTGCTCCACCCAACCAGTGGCGGAGCGTGACAAGCAACCAAGGGGGGGCCAATTTCAAACTAAAAATGAAATATGCATGAAAACTTATGTGATTCACAACGTAAATTACCAATTCCAGCAACGCTAGAGCACTAGGAACTGGCTGTTCTTGTTAAAAAAACAGTATGACTAGTATGATTTGATGATTGAAATAGATGGAGGTGCCGTTAAAAATGCCAGGACTGGGATTTTGGTCTAATGCTGTGGCCGTCTCAGCTTAGTGGTGTCAAATTTCGTTTTGTAATGCTGCCTCAAGACAAGTGTTTATTCGTCTAATCCTAATATAGTTTGGCTCCTGTATTTCAGATTTGGTGTATGATTGGTTGCTATGATTTTTGTTCCTCCTCTTTCCATGCGTTCATTTTTTTGTAGATATTTGCATCATTGCATAAAAGTTATACTACTACTACAAGCTGACAATGAGCCAATGGTAATCAATCATAAGCACTTTCCATCAGCTCTAAATGAAGCAACTAGTATTAAACTCCTCGCAGATGCTACATTAGGCCGTTGTAGCTTGTCGTGGGAGAGGAGAGGAGAGGAGGTTGGGCAGCAGTGGCAGGCGGCACAAGAAGTTAAAAGTGCTTGCAACGATTGCCTTGCTAGATATGCCTCTCCACGTATGTAAAACAAAAGAAACTTGCCTAGTGCTATTAGCACAAAAGAGTGTTATACAAAGAACTTGCTTATGCTAGTGGATGGGGCATGCTTTAGGTTGGAAGATAAAAACACTCCACTATATGTTGTAAAAAGTGTTACCTGCTGGAATTAAAATGGTATAGGTAGTTTCTAGTGCTACTCCTGATGTTAATACTGGATTATATAGTGATTAAAAAGCATGACTGCTGCTCCTAATGTCAGCTTTCTTACTTAAAAAACATGGCATAAACTGGACTAGGGGGTTTCTAGTCTAGACTGCAAAAATATAAAATCTGGACTAGGATCCTATGCAACTAAAGCAACAGAGCAAAAAACTAGGTTTCGATGACCCAGGCCCTTGTAAACTGAATTTACTATAGCAAAATTGCATAACACTAAAAAATCGATTTCTTCTTGTGCTTCAATAGTGCTGCTACTACTACTGAACCTGAACCTGAACCTCACGAATGCATCATGCAGCAGAACTTTTACCAATTCCAATCAAAATCAAGCGACTGGCCTCCGCCTGGCGTCGGTCAATACGAGAAACAAGGGGGAGATGGAGGGGACAGATGAGAGGCTCACCGTGGAGCTCGGTGGCGTACTTGGGGAAGCCGGGGCGGTGCCGGAGCGAAGGTTTGAGGCGGCGGGATGGCGGAGGCCGACGCGGAGGGAGTCGCCCGATCTGGCGTAGGGGAGCTCCTGGGCTCGAACAGAAGGGGGAACCGACGCTGACGACAACAGCGGTCCTCCTGGACGCCTCCGGGCGGCGCGGGGCGGCCGGTGGTCGGGTAATCGACGCGAAGACGGCGACGATGGCGCTCGGCCGTGGTGGAGGAGCGAACTCACCGGAGACTGGAGCGGCCGGCGGGCGTGGAGTTTTTGGCTGGGGAGAGGGAGGCGACGGGGGGCGGGGGGAGGGGTGGATGGGGAGAGGGAGGCGGCATGGGCGGGGGCGCGTGGGCGGCGCGGTGGAGAAGTATGCGAGAGGGAGGGACGAGGGAGGGATGAGGGAGGACTAGCTATAGGGGGGAGAATACTAATGGCGCACCCCCTTGCGGTGCGCCATTAGAATGTTTTTTTTCTGATAGCAATGGCGCACCAGCGGGACGGTGCGCCATAAGTAATCTTTTTTTAGATAGCAATGGCGCACCAGCCAGCGGTGCGCCATAAGTAATTATTTATTATTATTATTTTTTGTTGCATCTAATAGTTTTTTAGAAAATGAATATGAATATGAAACAGTAATAAATTTTTATAAAAACAGTAATAATTTTTTTAAAAATATTATCAGATTTTTTTATTTGAAAATATTTATGAATATAAAAAATTATCATCAAATTTGTTATTTGAAAATACCATCAAATTTGTTATTTGAAAATATAATCAAATTTGTTTTTTGAAAATATAATCAATTTTTTAGTTGCATTCATTTGTGACGGTGGAGCGGGGGAGGGTGCGGGGGTCGTCGGCGGTGGTGGAGCGGGGGAGGGTGCGGGGGGTGCTCGGCGGCGAGGGGGATCTGGCAAGGGGAATCTGGCGGAGCTGCCCATGAAATTTAAAAATATTCATGATAGTTCAAAAAGTGCCCATGAAATACAATCGAGAAATGAAGATTACAATTTAAATACAATCGATCTTAGCTAGCTAGCTATCTGTTCACAATCTTCTTGCCCTTCTTTTTCGCAAATGGAGTTCTTCTGTGGAACGGACGTCCTTTAGGTAGGGTGGTCCTGCTTCTTCTTGTGGTGTATGCTGCTACTTCATCATCGTCGTCATGTTCGATCTTCGGGTCGCCGTACTTGTCGAAGTCTTGCTCATTGGCTACTCCATCCATTCCGATGATCTTCCTTTTGCCTCTCCTCACGACAACATGACTGGGCTTTGACGGGTCGGTAATGAAGAAGCATTGGTCAACTTGGGAAGCCAGTACCCATGGCTCATTTTTCGCGGTGACGTTTGCGCCCGCGGTCTTGGATTTGGCTTCGGGTATAACCATGGTGGTGAAATACCGGTCTTCTTTTAGGACGCTCTTGGCCCATCTGACACGGAACATCGGGACCTTCTCTCCAGCGTAGCTCAGCTCCTAGATCTCCTCGATCCTTCCGTAGTATCTGTCCTTGTCGTTACCGGTGTAGGATTCCATCGTTACCCCGGAGTTCTGATAACCATCGCTCTTCATGTCCTTGGCCTCGGTGTAGAATCTGTAGCCGTTGATATCGTACGCCTCATAGGTCATCGGGTTGTGCTCGGCGCCCTGTGACAAGGCGAATATGAGTTGTTCTTTCGCGGAAGAATCCTCATGTAAAGGGTACGACAGAAGCTTCTGCTTGAACCAACGCGTGAAACATGAGTTGTGTTGTTTGATTATATCTCCGTTCGTCCTCTGTTGGCCTCGATCATTGTACGTCTTCTCAATAAAGGTTTTGTGCTCTACCACCCAAGGATCGACCACGTCTATGTGTTGTAGCGCGACTAGGTTTGCTCTTTCAAAGTCGGCGAGTCGACCCTCGAAGTCGACATGCATTCCGCGGTGACCCTCACGGTGACCCCATCCAGCGAGCCTGCCGAGGTGCCTGTTGACGGGCAGACCAATGGGGTTCTTGATGCCTAGATAATTCGTGCAGTAGGAGATGCACTCTTTGGTCAGAAAGCCCCTGGCTATGCTTCCCTCTGGACATGACATGTTGCGAACGTATCCTTTGATGACACCATTCATCCTTTCGAACGGCATCATGCTGTGCAGGAACGTCGGCCCGAGTTGGATGATATCGTCCACGATATGGACCAGCAGATGCACCATAACGTCGAAGAATGCGGGCGGGAAGTACATCTCAAGATCGCATAGTATCACCACGATCTCTTCCTGTAGCCTTCTGAGTTGCCTCACGCCAACCGACTTCCGAGAGATGACGTCGAAAAAGTTGCATAGGCCAAATAGCGTTTCACGGACGTGCGCGTCCATGATCCCACGGATTGCAACTGGAAGTATCTGCGTCATCAGCACGTGACAGTCGTGAGACTTCATCCCGCTGAACTTCTGCTTCGCTGGGTCTAGGTATCTGCTTATCTTCCCCGCGTAACCATAAGGAAGTTTTACTCCTACGAGGCAGGTGAAAAACTGCTCGATCTCCTCCTGACTTAGAGTGAAGCACGCGGGAGGGTAGTCATTTCCGGTCTTTTTGGCCTTTTTGCCTTTGCGACGACTTTCCGTGTCCTGCTTCGCCTCATCATCATCATCATCATCATCATCATCATTAGCGTGAAGCTCCTGCCTGATGCCCATTGATTTCAAGTCTGCCCTTGCTTTCGGCCCATCTTTAGTCCTCTCTGGCATGTTGAGCAGGGTACCAAGCAGACTCTCGCACACGTTCTTCGTGATATGCATGACATCAAGGCTGTGAGGCACACGGTGGATCTTCCAGTATGGCAAGTCCCAGAAAACAGACCTCGTTTTCCATACCTTTAGCAGCGGCTCTGGCGCCTTTCGCTTCTTTCTCTGCAGTGGGCAATCTTTCCAATTTTTCAACAGCTCGTCTATTTCCTTGCCGCTCCTCGTACACGGGCGTCTTCGGGGTTCGGTTTCACCATCAAACAGATCCTTGCGTTTTCTCCACAGGTCATCGTCGCGAAGCCACCTTCGATGTCCCATGAACATGGTTTTCGAATACCCGGGATCTCTATCTAGCTGGCGATACGTTGTGTCATCCATGCACCTGACGCATCCAGAAAATCCGTGGACCACCTGCCCCGCGACATATCCGTAACCGAGATAGTCGTGCACTGTCGTGAGCAGTGCGGCTCTCATAGGGAAATATTCTTTCTCTGCGGGGTCCCACGTATTGGCTGGCGTTTTCCACAGGGTGTCTAGCTCCTCTTTCAGCAGCCCCAGATACAGATTGATGTCGTTCCCTGGTTGTTTCGGTCCTTCAATTAGCATACTCATGTGAATGTACTTCCTCTTCATGCACAACCAGAGGGGAAGGTTGTACATCCACACAAACACAGGCCAGGTGCTATGTGTACTTCTCTGGCTGCCAAACGGATTGACTCCATCGGTGCTTGCGCCCAGCACGATGTTCCTTGGATCGTTCCCAACTTCTGCGTCTTCGAAGTTCAACGCTTGCCACTGGCTCGCATCCTTAGGGTGACTCAGCATCTTGTCTTTTTTATCTATCTCCGGATCATTTGCGTCATCTTCTCGCTTCTTCTCCTCCCTATCCGCGTGCCAACGCAGGAGCTTTGCTACCTTAGGGTCCGCAAAATACCGCTGCAGATGAGGAGTGATTGGAAAGTACCACACCACTTTTCGAGGAGCTTTCTTCCTCTTCTTGTATCGAGTGACGCCGCACACCGGACATATGGTAGACTCCGCGTGCTCGTCCCGATAAATGATGCAATTGTTCATGCACACATGGTATTTCACGTGCGGTAAATCCAAAGGACACACGATTTTCTTCGCCTCCTCGAAACTGGCCGGGTACTTGTTTCCCTTGGGAAGACGTTCGTGCCAGAATGACATGTTCTCGTCGAAGCATGCATCGGTCATTTTGTGTTTTACCTTCATCTCCAGAGCCATGAGCGTTACTTTCAGGCGGGTATCCTCGGGCCTGCATCCTTCATACAATGGAGTAACCGCATCTATCTCCAGTTGATCCATCTTGGCTTTCTCTTGGGCGGTAGCTCTTGCGTTATCCGTCTGCTTGAGAAGCAGCTCTTGAATATGAGGGTCCTGCACCCAACCCATCGATGGTCCATCGTCGTCTGCTCCGCCGGCATGACCATCTTCATGATCATGCCCGTCGTCTGCTCCGGCATCTTCCTCATCATCATGTCCTGCATCTTCTACATGATGACTGTGTACAGCATCACCGTCGTGATCATCTCCTGGAGATTCTTCGTCTTCTCGCCCGCCCGAGCCGCGGTGGTTGTCTTGCTGCCCTTCCTCATTTCTTGCCCGGCCCCCATGGACGACTTCATAGTCATTTTCATCACCTTGCCATCGAGAGCCATCCATGAAACCACGCAAGAGCAGGTGGTCCCGCACCTGCCCGGAATCCGGGTCCGCAATAAGGCTCTTCAGCTTGCATCTTTGACACGGACATCTTATCTCCGTCTCGTTCTTTTGAAGCATCTCGGCCTTCGCAGAGCTCAAAAACCTATTCGCGATGCCTTCGGTCATCGTGCGGACCATGGTCGCCTGCGGGGTAGAGCAAAACGATATTTTAGAACCAAGAAAAAAATTGGCATGACTTTCCCTAAAAATAGGACCAAAAAGAATGCTTAATGCCAAAATTCTCGCCGAAACGAAAATGAATCAACATTCCGGCAAAATATTGGCAACTATCGCATTTCAAATACCGGTACACCTGCAAACACAAACATATATGCAACACCACAAACATATGCAACACCACGAACATACATAGATCTAGCTAGGCCATAAAAAGTGCATGTGCACATTGTTGGAGGGAGAACAACATAAAGATAGCTTCCCTCCTAACTTACCTATCAAAAAAGGTAATTTAACCACTTAATTTGAATGAATCTATGGTGGAAATGAGGTGACAAAGAGGAGGCAGCCGAGACAAGCTTTGGAGGAGGAGGTGGAGAGAATGAAGTGGGGAGAAAGTGAGTGGGTAGGAGTGGTTGTCCAAAATATCTTGTTGGTGCCCAGGTTACTAATGGCGCACCATCTCCAAATGCGCCATTAGTAACCCAGGTTACTAATGACGCATCTACTGATGGTGCGCCATTAGTAGTTTTGCAAAAAAAAAACAAAAAAAAACATACTAATGGCGCACTGTGCCACAGTGCGCCATTAATAGTTTTGTAAAAAAAGAATATAATAAAAAACAATAGTAGTGGCACACTATGTGACTGATGCGCCATTACTAGTTACAACTAGTAATGGCGCACTCTGTCTGGATGCGCCATTAGTATGTTTGGAAAAGAAAAAAAATTGATACTAATGGCGCACCATGAGCCCGGTGCGCCATTAGTGTATTCCACACTAATGGCGCACCAGCACGTGGTGCGCCATTAGTATATACTAATGGCGCACCGCATGTCTGTTGCGTCATTAGTGTCCATCCTATCTATAGCCCTTTTCCTAGTAGTGCGTGTACATGGCTGGGTCGGAACGGAGAAACAACGTCGTCGTCGTATTAATGGGGAGCCAACTGGCTGGGTCAGAACGGAATGTGTCGTCATGTTCATCGGGAGGGCTTGGACGGAACAACCGATGGAAACGAGACCTGGCGTACCGCAGAACGGAAGAAACGGCCTTGTGTTCGACCGGCCACGGTCGAAACGGGATCCTGTTCATCGGGAGGGGTCTGGCATACCGCAAAACGGAGGAAGCGGACCTTCTACGGTCGAAACGGGGGTCCTGTTGATCGGGAGGGGTGTGGCGTACCGCAAAACGGAGGAAACGGACTTGTGTTGGAGCGCTATGGTCGTAACGGGGGTCCTGTTCATTAGGAGGGGTGTGGCGTACCGCAAAACGGGACTCCACGGGATATTGTTCATCTCCACCGTCGACCCCCTCCAGCCTCCACGGGATACTGTTCATCCACCGTCGACCTCCTCCTGCCTCCACGGGCGACTGTTCATCCATGGGCTCCTGTTCATTCAGCCTCCACCGCGCGCTACTCCACCAGCTACTGTTCAACCAGCCCTCTCCACGGGCTCCTGTTCAACCACCCCTCCACGGGCTACTGTTCATCCAGCCCTCCACCGTCTACTATTCATCCTGCCCTTCACGGGGTGGTCCTGTTCATCCAGCCCTCCACGGGGTCTTGTTCATCCAGCCCCAACCGGCTCGATCGATCGGGGTCATGTTCATCCAGAGGCAACACCACGGGGTCCTGTTCATCCACCCCACCGGGAACTCTTCATCCAAACCCCCAGCAACGCTCACTGTTTATCCAGAGGCAGCAACGATCGGCTTTAGTTAGCAGAAGTAGCGAAGGAATCGCTCGATCCGGTTCAGTTAACAGCCATCGATCGATCGCTCGGGTTCAGTAACGCATAGCCTGCAGTGCAATCGCTCGGCTTCAGTTAGAGCCCAACGCCTCGCTCGGGTTCAGTTAGAGCCCAACGCCTCGCACCCACGCGCGTGCGTGTACGATAGAAACGCGCATCGCTCGGCCCCGATCACCCACCGTAACCGGGAACACCCCGATATTTTCCTCGCCCTCGCTTCTACCACGGTTTTTTCCGTCATGGACGTCCCAATGAATGTCATGCAGCTGCGTCTCCGGCCCGCCCAGGACGAAAAGCCCATTTTCTGTGATGATTTTTTATCATAGAATTAGGACCCCACCACATCTATGATGATACCGTGTTTTGTCACAATTATTGTCATAGAAGTGTCATAAGTCTAACAGGAAAAAAATCGTTCAGTCCAAAATGTCACGGATGTGTCTTTTTTGTAGTGTAGCGATCGAGGGGGAGGAAATGAGAGATTTTCTTCCTCCCTCCTTGGCCAATGACCCATGGGCCTTGGTGGGCAAGCCACTAGACCCTCCACGCCTACGTAAAGGTGGGGAGGCGTAGGAGGCAGCCATGCGTCCACCCTTGTGTGTCTTCCAATAATTACACCTCCTCCACCTCGCGCAGACACTTGACGAAGCCCTGCCGTGGTTCCGTTGCTGCCACCACCACCACGCCGTAGTGCTAGTTCAGATCTGATCTACCCCCTCTTCCTTGCTTGCTAGATCAATAAGGTGAGGACGCCACCAAGTCAAACGTGTGTTAAATTCGGAGGTGTCGTACGTGCGGTACTTGGATCGGATTGGATCACGATGCGAGTATTACTACACCAACCATGATCTTTAGATCGTTAACGCTTTCGGTCTACAAAGGTATATAGACACACTCATCTATCTCGTTGCTAGCATCTCCATAGATAGGTCTTTGGGTGTTTCGTAGGAAAGGTTTTTCTTCCATTCAGCGTTCCCCATCAACTAGGACAAATTCATCCCGCCAGACTTCGGCAGCGAGCCTGTGAATTTGTCGCCCTTTTGCCTGCCGCTATGGTTGCCGGTGGCAGGGAGGAGAATCTCGGTGCCTTCTCTCCGGCTAGTAGTTTAGGTTAGGATTTTTTTAGTCCTTGCAGGTACGGAGTTAGAGGGGATGGCGGCGCTTTTTTTTAGTTGGTCTTTCGGGCTTCGATCCTCATAGGGTTCATCTATTTGGATGTAGTCGACGGAGCTCCAACATAAATTTTTTCTGTCGTCTACTTGTGGCGGCAAGGCTGGAGTTTCTCATTGTGCATGCATGACGAAGAGATTCGATGTCAGTTGCTTCAGATCTATTCCAGGGTTCAATGACGACTACTACGACCAGCGGCGAATCTACCTAGAAAATCGAGGGTGGGCTGAGCTACCTATTTCATGCGAATATATGTTGTGCTAAGCCGACAAATGGCTAGATTGGGCATTTAACTAGTAGTAAAAACTATTTTTGCAAAGCTGGAGGGAGGGGGCTTAAGCCTGTTAAAGCCCCTAGTAGATTCGCCACTGACTACGACTCTAGGGCTGCTGGTCCTTAGGGGGCACGCGCGCGAAGAATTCTCGGCTATTATCGACAAGGTCAAGTTAACTTTGGTAGGGGACGGCGACAGTGGCAGGTCAGTAGCTCGTTCTTGCAACGATAGTGGTCGTTTGACGGTTTAGATACACCAATGCAATTTTTATTATGTTTGAGGTGCTTTGTAGGATGAACTTATATATCTAAAACTTTTTCGCAAAAACAATACAAATAGTCATTTTTAGATGAATGTGTTTTCATCATCCTTGCTGGCGTGAGTGCACCGGACACGTTTTCCTTGCGCGGGTTCCATTTCCGTTACGGAGCACACCAGCGGCATTCCCCGTTCGCGCGCCAAACCAAAGCGTACCCGTTGACCAGGAGTGGTTTCGTGACGTGGTCGCCGTGCGAGACGACAACTGACATATTTTTCCGCCGGCGGGTTACGGCATCACGCCGATCGTCAAACGTCCCGCATCCGTGTGAAACGCGCTGATCGGACAATGAAAGCCATCCAACATGTTCGGTCCGTAGCGCGATCGAGATGTATTTTCTTCCTTAAACTAAAGACAAAAGCGGAGTGCTTTACGCGAGTCCGGACCGCTCCCATGCCCGATTCTGACCGTCCTGTCCCACCCAAAATTCCCACCCCCCCCCCTCCCCGTGCGCTTCCCGCCAGACACCAGCTGCCTGCATTCATACCATTATAGAGGGCGACGCTCCACACTGAAAGCGGCTCAGGGCGAAGGCGGCTTAAGGCGGTGGCCGAGAGCGCGACCCGCTATATGCTCGACTGAACACGCGTCCTCACCGCATTTAAACGGCCCCATTAAACTTACGTGGAAGCCGAGGAACCTACTCCAGCCAAACGTCCGTTCACGTGCAGACCGACGTTAAACGCAACGCCGGGCAAGAATTGCACCACTCCGTCGCTCCCCATCTCCTTCTTTCACCATTTTGTCCACCCTTTTGATGACATCTGACAAGCAGGAAGAGCAGTTCTCTGGCATAAAGCCGGCCGGATGGCCCGTCGACCTCGCCGGATACGAGCGAGGCAGCTCGCTACTTCACCTCCCTCGCCTGGCCCGACGAAGAAAGTTGCCACCCCAAGCCGGCGCGTAGTTCAACACCTCACCGCTCCAAGCCAGCTCGCGGAGGAGTGGCGAGCTGCTTCAGGCCGGCACAGCGGCACGCGCATCGTCGCAGCCGTGGACGCCGTCGCGTCGTACCGCGTCTCCCGTGCCTACATTGCTTCCTCTCGTGCATGCGACCGCTCCACCCGCCGTCAACCTGCGCGTAACCACGCCCTGGCGGCAGAGAAAGAAGCCGGTTGCACGGAGATCGACGAGTCGATGGATGACGCGTCCGTGTCCGCCGCCAACATCAAGGGAGAGTAGAACACGGGAGGCGGCCACCGCTTGGGTCCCAGGAGGCCACCGCCCGCGCGTGACCAACTTGTACATCTGGCGACCTGTCTGTTTCTTCTTTATCATAGACCACCGTTGGCACCGGTGACATGAGGAAGACAAAGGGATCTAACGGACATAGACTAGTGTAGTATATTTGTGTCGTGGGAGGGGAGCTCTGAGCGGCCGTAGACTAGTGTAGTGTATTTGTGTCCAAAATGTAACCATTTTTGTCCTGTTTGTATGGAATATGTCATATTTATATAAAATCCGCCCATTTTTGCATGAATTTTGTCTGGTTTGTTTAAAAGTGTTTGCAATGTAGTATACGGCTACGGTTGAATGAAGGCCTCTTGAATCCGTGTCCGGGGGCTGAATCATCCAATCCATGAACGGATGTAGTAAGAAATTTGTGGTTACCGTTGGAGACGCTTTCAGGATTTTTTTTAACACAGTACAGACGCGAGCGCTCATACATACGTGCATACACTCACCCCTATGAACAAACACACGCACACCCTACCCCTATGAGCACCTCCGAGAGACTGAGCCGGCATATCATCTTGAGATTTACGAAGTCACCGTAGACGCCTCGTCGTCGACGGGAACGTCTCCTCCCACTGAAAGCGCTTTCCGAAAATCCTGAAATAAATATAGGAATAATGCAAGCATTAGGACTTGAAACCTGATAGGCTGGGATATCATTGTTCCTCTAAACATCCAATCACAGGTTGGAGGACTTTTGGGTTAAACAATCCGAGTACATTGCCTTTTTTCTCTCTGGAAGAACGAGTACGTCGCTTTCAGACCGGCCAAAACCATCAGCCGTGAGGCGTTGTAAATGATTCACATGGACCCGCTCGGCCGGCGGCTGGCGCGCCAAGTCAAAAACGATCTTGTCATTCGTCGTGAGGTGTTGGAAGCGCACGCACCGGTCGGTTCGAGCCTCATATGATTGGTCCGATCATAGACAGTAAACTTATAGGGATTTGCCACGTTTATTGACACGTCACTCTCAAGCACACTGCACACGTCGACGTGGTTATTAGGCCCACTCCATCGGGCGACCCAAACAGACGTCCGCTTTGCCTTTATTTTGTCTGTTTGGATACGGCGATGGGGTCGTGTCCGAGCAGTTTCTGAAATGCGGTGGCCGTGCGTCCAACACGCGGACGCATGCAAGCCGTCCGTGTGCATTTTTCTTTGTGAGTCCTTAATTTTTTTCATCATTTATTTTTGGTATATGAAAATACATCATCAAATTTTGACTAGAAAAACAAAACCAAAGAAAACAGAAACCACAAGAATACATTTTAGGAAATATACAATTTCCATAACTCCTCCCTTGAGTTGGATTAGTGCCTTCTCGAAGCACTCATTGTTGATCTGCGGAGGAGGCTCGATCTTGCATACTTCTTTTTACTTCGAGTCTAAAGAAGTAGAGGTTGCTTCCTCGCATCTACTCTAATGTCTAGCCTCTATTCTACCAACATATGCACTAGTCTCTTCTCCTAGCATCTATTCTAGCTAAACGTGTACGAATATCTATTAAATTGCGCGCTATCAATATATTGATATACTCATCTTTCCAATAAAACTTGCATCCATGCTACACAATAAAAATTTAAGTTAGCACAACTAGTCAAATCCGAGAGCACAACCGAAGCTAAAAATAGCACATTCCTCATCGTTTAATCACTTGATGAACACTCATACGGGATGTTACGGCGTTGTAGACGCGCGGGGCACGACCTTCTTTGGGCAGTCGTCGCACTTAATGAGTGGCAACGGTGCGCCGACGAGCTTTTGGCTAGCACCGAGCCCGGCCGACCGCCATTCGTGTATCTGCCGGCGGACCATCGACGATGTAGTTCCGAGCGGCTAGAGGAGGAGCCACTGCCTGCATGCGGCCTTGCCAGGGCCTTCCGGCCCGGTGCCCGGCCAGTCCATAGCGCGGCCTCCCACAGTCGGGCGAGCTCAAGACCGACTGGATCCACTTAATGAGGTGGCTGTTGTTGGGTAGCTCGGGCGCGCAGAGGGGAAGGGGTTGGGCGAGCGCGCGTCCGAGCTGCACAGCTGCAATGGCAGCGGCGGCGGTGACGACGGCGAGGGGAAGAGTAGAGGGGGTGCGGCCGGAGGGAGGAAGGGGGCAGATAGAAAAAGGCGTCTCCGTGCCATCGACGGGCGGGCCAGGAAAGGACACGCGCAGACGCCCGCGCGTCCGCGTGCTGTCCGTTTCACCCCAAAAGCGATGCAAACTTGGGTCGAGGATGGATCGAAAGCGAAAAACGGACAAAAGTCCATTTACGCCCGCGCGCTGGGCCGTCTGGTTCGTTTTTTTTTTACCCTAAACGGACGCACACGAACATGCTGGGACTCGTGTTGGAGTGAGCCTCATACAGTACAAACAGTTTCGCGACATGATCCCCCGTAAAAGGAAATCACCGAATGATTGTGTAAACTGGGTAAAGTTTCAAGAGAGCCATGCGTGTAAGAAACGATCGGCGTGCCAGTCGCTGGGCTAGATCTTAGACGATAACGGACAACTTTGAGATCCAGTGAAAACAACGGGGATATGGTGCACCCAAAAGTCTAAGAGTACATTACGCAACAGTGGGACATGACATGACATGCCCGGCGGTGACGTCACCGGGCGTGCGTGACTTTGGCAAGCTTGGCGCCGTCTGGCACCTCCAGCCGCAGCTCCTCGACCAGCTTGTCGAGGTTCTCGTACGCCGACCCGCCGGGCGCCGTCGCCGCCTCGGCCCGGGCCTTCCACTCGGCGGCGCGGCGCCTCATCTCCTCGCCTCCGCCCATGACCTCCTCGATGTGCGCCACGACCTGTTCTCGCCGCAGCTGCTCGTCCAGGCGCAGTCCGATGCCCCACTCCCCGCACACGTACCGGCTGTTGATGTACTGGTCCGCGAACCCCGGCGCGCAGATCATCGGTACGCCCGCCCAGATGCTCTCCGTCGTCGAGTTCCACCCGCTGTGCGTCAGGAAGCCCCCCACGGCGCGGTGCCGCAGCACCTGCTCCTGCGCGCACCACTCGGCGATGAAGCGCCTGCCCTTCGTCGCCGCGAGGAAGTCGGCCGGCAGGGCGTCCATGCCGCGGTCGCCGGCGACGAGGCCGGGGCGCACGACCCAGAGGAACGGCCGGTTGCTGGCGGCGAGGCCCCAGGCGAACTCCGCCAGCTGGTCCAGCGACAGCACCGCCAGGCTTCCGAAGCTGACGTACAGCACCGACCCCGCCACCGGCTGCGCGTCCAGCCACGCCATGCACGCCCCGTCCTCCTCCCACAGGCTCAGCCCGGATGCGCCGTGGTCGACGCGGCGGTGCATGGCGGCCGCGAGGGGCCCGATGGTGTACACGCGCGGGAACTCGTCCCGGAGCGCGTCCAGGACGTCTGACTCGAGCTCGTCGAACGTGTTGAGGATGAGGCCCTGCGCCCTGGCGCAGCTGTTGGCCTCCTCCTCCTCCACGCGCAGGCCGAATCCATTCGGTTCCACCGTCCGGACGAAGCTGGAGATGTCGCCGAGCCGCACCGTCGGCATCCCGGCGATCCAGTCGATCGGCGTGTCCAGGTACCCGTTGGTCAAGTAGCTCTCGTCTGCACAGCCAAGAAACAGATACGGATTGAACATTTGCATCGATCAGTATACACGAGTGCGACACGTGCAGCATCCATGCGCGCTCATGCAACGATCATCAAACTTGGACGAGAGCGGGCGATCGGACCATCGTTCAGAATTCAGATAATACCTTTGAGCGGCGTGTAGCCTCTCTGTGTGAGCTGGCGCAGCCGGAGCGTGCAGACAAAGCCGACGGCGCTGGTGCCCCAGATGACGAACGACGGCACGCAGAGCTCCTCCGCGACGCCCAGCACGAAGCTGGCGAGGCCGCTGAGGACGACGCAGGTGACGGGTGGCACGCCCTCTTGATCCCCGAGCCGCCGCGCCAGCTCCACCAGCGGCGCGCCGCAGCTCCTCCGCAGCGACAGGTAGAGCCTCACCGTCTTGTCGGGCGCGGCGCGGTCCGCGTCGTCCAGCCCGTCGGGCACGGACTCGAACCGGAACCCGTCCCGGCCGGCGAGTCGCGCGCCGCCCGTCCGCAGCAGGCGCTCGTGGTTGTGCTCCGTGTTGACGAAGGTGACGTGCACCCCGCGCGAGTGCAGCAGCTCCGCCAGCTTGAGCGTCGGGTTGATGTGGCCCGAGCACGGGAACGGGAACATCATCGCGTGCGCCTTCTTCTCCTCCGCCATGGCCGCTCCCATCGATCTCTCCGGCACCACTAGCTCTAGCTCCTGCTGCTCACTCGATCGCACTTGCTTCTTACACACACTGCCCGGCTACGCACAAGTTCAAACACATCCGGATGAATAGATGAAGGGCAGGATAAATAGGCGGGCTAGCTGGTCGTCGTCGTCGTCGCGGCTTTCGAAGCGGATATGTGTGTGATGTTACCTTAGATTTGGTCACAGCGCATATATTCACGGTCTGCCGGACAAGATCGTGTCCTCCGGAACAAAATCTCCCCGGCTCCTGGTGGGAAGATCTCCCGCGCGCGCCACACGTGACCAGGCAAAGCTGGTCGGGCTTCTTCCCTGGTCTCACCCTCCCCTCGCTGTCGAGCGCGAGCTTACCCACGACGACTAGCTAGCTACACAAGTATCGGTACTCTGAGAGAGAAACATATGCTACAAAAACAAAAGCAAAACCAATACAGCTACACTATCCAGTATCCTTTGGAGCCCTGGACACGTGATCCGCTCTGACGGCCGGCTTGGCGCGGCATGGCTGGCCGCGGAATAACAATACGTTTTCACCCTCCCGCCCCGGCCCCGAGATTCACCGGATCCGGGTAGCCCAATCGCCTCGCTGACAGGCCGCCGCGATCGAGGCGTGAGATATGTTTACGGCAGCCGGAGCCGGAGCTTTCCGGGGTGCAGGAAACGATGACCGCGGCCATTGTTTTTCCATTTTGATATGACTTGATTGAGGCTTTTGTCCATTCCTCCGAGGATCGGGTCGATAGGGCCGCCGGGAAAAGGGCCATGCCGGGGTCTTTTATATGGGAGCTACGGGATGGGATTGCGATCACCGCAAGCGACCCCTGCAATTGAGAAGCCCCAGGAAATCTTTCGAGGATCGGATGTGTTGTTCGCTTCTGGGATTGCAGCGCGTTCTTGTTCCTATCCATTGGCCCTGTTTGGATACTCTAACTAGGTTAGAGGTTAGAGTTAAATTCTAACCCTAAACTAACACTGAACTAACTCTAGCCAAAAAGGTGTTTGGATGGCAGGGTTAGATGGAGCGCTGATACGTCGAGACGCCTTCACGGGCGGTGCGAGAGGGAGGGAGGAAGAGGACGTGAAGCTTCGAGGAAGTGATGAGGGGGTCTGCTGCGGCAAGAGCGAGAGAAAAATATGTTTTTTAGTGGTTCCGAGAAGAACTAACCCAAATAAGCACCTCTTGGGTGGGTTAGATTTTTTTGCTGGGTTAGATGCATCTAACCCAAACTAACCCTCCCGTTTGGATGTTTTTGAGTTAGTTGAGTCCAAACTAACCAAAACTAACTCTAACCCATGAATCCAAACAGGCCAATTGATGGTGTGCGCGCGGCGCCATCAATCATGCATGCTCCACCTCTTTTTGTCTTTCTAAGATGGCGCCGGGGCACTTTCGAAGGTCATGAGATCACGTCACGGCATCTCCGAAGCTGACCCGCAAATTTACTTT
Source organism: Secale cereale (assembly GCA_902687465.1). Lineage (NCBI taxonomy): Eukaryota > Viridiplantae > Streptophyta > Magnoliopsida > Poales > Poaceae > Secale > Secale cereale. The sequence continues at coordinate 620,390,087 of LR738712.1, read as the reverse complement.
CGCATCCATCTGTGGCCAGGTGACCAGTGCGCGGACACGTATGCGGGAGCTGACCATCCGACCCTACCCGCATACAATTCAAAGCGGATTTAAACATATTGGTTGTAATTCATGCAAAACGAACGATTTCTGATAAATCGAAGCACATTCATTACAATTAGATATTTTTCATTAAATAAAGAGTGTCCGGACGTAAACCTATCCTACGGCGGCACCCGTCGTCCACTTCTTTCTTTTTTAGATAAAAGGTCTAAGGTCCAACTTTATATTAATAAAGCCACCAAGCAACCAACAGGTAATGAGCATACACAACCAATAGAGGCCTAAATTTAAGATGGAGAAGGTAACGAGAGAGGGAAATAGAGTTGGGAGAGGGGGATGGTAGGAGAAGAGGTGTACATGAGGGAGAACTTTTTGATGACATGGAGTATATATACACGAGGGGCAGTTGATGATTATGGTACGGGTGCTAGGAAGAGAATGGTTATAGAGGATGCGATGGTATATGTGAATGGGAAACTTGTGCCAAACCTAGCAGGGAAAGTTGTCGATACCGTCCTTTTTGTTTGAGAATGGTGCTACGGCTGGATTAGTGGTGTCGGCGCCACAGGTACTCCAAGGAAGGTTACCGTTGTTAAGAGGAGAAGGCAAGCCGATGGTGGTGGACAAGAGGATGCAGACGTGACCGATGAGGCGATCTCTCACGAGGAGGACCATCAAGCCCAATGAACAACTACCGGGGAGGGGGATACCCGAATAGGTTGAGAATTAGCGGCAAGGTACGGTCACATTCCCCCAAGTTTATGTTTTTGTGTGAGACTTGACCAAAGGCTGGAAAAAAAATGAGAGGTGGAAGAAGTCGTCTTGGCCTCCGTGGTTTTGAAGGTGTTGACAGAAGAGGTTTAAGTAGTAGCCTGGCACTTAATTGGCATGAGCCTTGCACGGTTGATATATTATATAAAGATGACCGCTATATTGATGAAGTGGTGTGTATCACTGATTCAAGTGAATAATGGACGATGACATGAGTGTACTGGTGAACCTCGTGTTGGATACGTGTTCAAAACTTTAGAATCTAAGCACTGCCTCAGATTTGCCATGGTTGGTAATATGCGACTTTAATGAAGCATTGTGGGACTCTGAACACTTCTCGGCTACACCAAGACAGGAAGTGCAGATTGTTGCCTTTCAGGATGCCATGGAGATTTGTGGCTTAATTGATCTTGGATTTTCAGGGGTGCCACATACTTATGACAGTATGAGAGGGAGCAATGCAAATGTTAAAGTGATATGCACTAAAGATGTTAAATAGCTTAAATTTTAAAATAAAAAAATAAGGATGTTACATGATTTGAATACATTAAAGATGTTTCTCAGACATTTGTGAGGTCCACTTTGCTAATTTTGAGAACACTAGCATAGAGTATGGTTACATATTTTGAAGAGAGTTGGCAGTGCCCGTAACAACAACAAAAAATAAGAGCAAAAATGAAATTAGACTTTATTTGTTTTTCACCAAAGTGTCCCTAAGGAACAACCACTATTTGGACCGCGTAATTGAGAAATACAGGAAGAGGATAAACACATAAGTTGACAAAAATTTAGTGCAAAATAGAAGAGGATAATGCGTTAATAGTCGTTTGGATGGAGCATGGGGAAAACACCATGGGAAGAACGTCTTGATGCTACACGATTGTGTATTACAAAGATGCTGGAGTGGATCTTCGACATCCTAGAAACTGAAACATATGAACCTAATCCATAGGAATATAGTCCACCGGAAAAGATCCCGAGGATTGAAACCCTTCAAATTTCGTATAATATTATTACATTCCAAGATGTCAGCTTTCTTTGATTCAAAGAATCTCCACATTAATTTTGGAGGATTGAAATGCTTAGAAAGTTTTCGATGTTGGTTGTTTGATTCGTACGATTGAATCTTATAGACAAAAAAAATCTAAGGATCCCTTTGTGTTATATTTCATAGGAATTTTAGCATCCATTCCAACCTGTCGGAAAGAATCCTTTGTTTTTCATGTGATGGAATCAAAGGAAGCAAACTCATGTAGGATTCAAATGGGCATGACAATGCACTATGTTACCCTTTTCATGTGTTCTCTCAATCCTGCGAATCAAAGAGGCCATTTCTTGCATCATGGAGCTTCACAAAAAGAGGTGCTGATTTGCAACTAATGTTGCCACATGCTTTTCCCCCGCATGATATGGGCCAATATATAGGTCACATAGCTATTTTAAACTGAATATGGAAAGTTAGAATTGCACATTGTCTTTGCAAGTTTGAGCGGGGTTGCATACTGATAATAATATGAACACAATTTCAATATTGTTTAATTGATGTGTCATGCTTTATCTTTTCATATAAAAATTATTGCCGCACAATAAAAATGAGTGCATGATATATGTGGAGGATTTGAAGATTCTATAAATTGGGTGGTGTGAAGATTATACAAACGGGAAAGCCGAGGTGCTACCTTAGATATCAATACATGCAACAATTGATGATAGACTGGTCACTTTGTGTCTAGATCTTGTTACGACGAACAAATGATCTGTAATATGTAGCCTGGTGGTTGTTGCTATTCTTGTTTGTTAGATTCTGCTTGTAATGATCTCATTAGATTTGACTACTTTATATGTATTTTCTCCTTGTTAGTTAAGTTTGGTACGATCCATGCATGATTGGTTTACATTTACATTATAAAACAATCATATACATCCATATCCATCATTTATTTTAAAGGTTGATTTTTTTAGTTAATTGATAAATACAACTCCCTTGAATCCTTGGAAGGTCAAGTGCACACAACCTAAATTTGGTGTAGTGTTTGTACAGTAAAATACCTAAAGGGTGACAAATTTAGGGGCAAGATACACACATTTGAAAGTATTTCCTTCACTTTTTAATTTTTGAACATTAAGGAGGCACGATACAAATTTTTACATTTCTTCTTTAAAAGTGTGATCAATGAAATATTTCCTTCACGTTTTGCTCTGTTTTTGCTAAAGCAAATGAATTAATAGTGCTGGAAAACAAACAATTATCTTCCCGGTTTTTCCTCTATCATTTCTAAGGACCGGACATGGGTTTTTCGTACTTGAAAGTGACGGAAAGGGTGATAAATTAAGGCGGCAAGATAAATAATTGTGAGAGTAAAATTTACAAAGTGGTACAAGAACTTCACCTAAACTGCCTAACTTTTCGCGGCCACTTTTGCGCATCTAGTTTTAAAATATAAATGTATTGGGTATGTTTATGACTTATTTCTTTGTAGTTTAGTAGTGAGAGACTAGTTTAAGAAAAAGTAGTGAGAGACGTAGTACCATGGTGATGGCGTGGATTCATGTGTCTCGTATGTGAACATTGTATGCGCTGGACCCCTGACTTTTGTTTCATTTCAATGGACTTAGAACAGATGAAAGTATGAAACCGCCTTTGCTGAAAGCGGTTAGTTCATCTAACGTAAAAAAGTATTCCTTTTCTATTCGTAAAAAGAAAGTATTCCTTCGGCCAGCCGAACAATATCTCCCGGCCTAACCTCTGGCCAACTTCAGAGGTCGTTCGCCTCCGAGGAACCGAAGCGCGCGCCAAGCGCAGTGCGACACCCATCACCCTTTCCCCTTGCCGCAGTCATGTCGATGCGACAGGGATGTGTACAAGGTCAACTTCACTGCCGACTCTCAAACCGTTCACAATCGTTCGGCTCGAGCGTCTGAACGTGTTGTGACATTCAATGCAGGTTTGTATTGGTTCGCTCGGCAGACCGAATGTGCTTTCTTCCATAAAGTGAAGACAAAGTGGTGGGGTAAAGGGAAGGGGGTTGCGGGTGTCCGGACAACAGTCAAGTAGGACTCCGACATCCGAGGCTCACTAAATCCCCCATCTCGGTTCCACTCCGCCTCTTCTTCCTCTTACTTTGCATCCACATCCTTCACCTCTACCGCCGCCGCCCGCCGATGTACCTTTCCGGCCGCCACAGAGGCACTGCTGGACGTCCGCAACCAGCACCGACGCGCCCACTCGCCTTTACGACGACGTTGTCCACCCAGAAGCTGTTTGTACCCAGGTACACTTCGCTCCCATGTCGACGACCTAAATGGCGGACACCATGCCTGACTGGTGTTCAGTCAAATGCCATTTAACTTAATTTCGGATGTCATGTCATTCTTTCGGAGTATGAAGGATGGCAAGGTACTCGACCATGGAGGATGAGTTGTTGTGCGAGGCGTGGTTGACCGTATCCGTGGATTTCATAGGCATGAGCAGATGGGACCTTCTGGCAGAAAGTGCATGAATCGTTTCACGCACGAAAGCATATTACGCCCACGATGCATATCATTCAAGAACATAATGCGATGTTGTTATCGTACCGCTGTTACGCTATCCAGACCGGCGCCATCAAGGTTTGTCGCATGGTTGGTCGGCTGGATGCAAGATGACCATTGAACGCGGCAGATAAGAAGATCATAAGTTTTGCTTCTTGCTTAACTTGTTTAAATCATTCATTTACTCAATGTTGGTTTACACATTATGTAGCCTACACGCATTGCCGTGATGTATCACAGGATAGAGGGACGCCCATTTACGTACACACTGTTGGATAAAACTGAAGGAAAAATATGTGCGGAACGACATGATCCGTTGACGAAAACTTGTTGGACATCCTATTAATCTCGTTGAATTTGAATCATTGTTGTACTAGACTTATTTGCATCCTATGTATAAATAATTTATGATATTTTCTATCCGAATTTTGATGAAAATCCACCGTGTTCGCATGAATGTCGTTCGGTTTATATGAATCGTTCGGTTTATATGAATTCCGCCGTATTTGCATGAATTTCATTCAGTTAATTTAAATAGTTGTTGAAATGTATGCGAACGATGTTGGATAACGACCTCTCCTGCTATCAGTGTCCGCGGACTTGTCTCCTGTTTCCAGACAGATATGGAAGCAAATTTAAGGGTAATAGAGTGGCTAGCTCGGGTCAAACTCAAACAAATATGTTCGCCTCACTGCAAACCGCGTCTCGCCGTGGGCAGCCGATCGATCCAGCGAATCGACGCACACTGTGCAAAACTAATGCCCGATTCGAATGGGCGCCACTTGCGCGCGGATGCTTCCGGCCAGTAATATTCCCGCTTTACATAATCTTCCTTTTTTGCTGTCGTTTGACTCCCATAAAGATTGCGCGGTTTGCTACTCGTGATCAGCTTACTCTTTCCAGAGGTTCGAACTGGAATTTTGATTGGCAACGCGACGACCATTAGTTAGGCGCAAAGATTGGTCCCTTGAACACGATACATGACAAAGAATCAATAAAGCTTATCATTAAAAAAATGTCCTAAAGTGATAACAAGAAAAATGACTAATTATGTCTCTCTACTTATCTCTCCTCCGCTAAAGTGATTATTCGAACATGGTAGCTATTGATTATTTGCTCATATTGATTAGTCCTTTAAGCTCGTTTGCAAACAAAGAATAAGGATGTTAGGCCATGTCGATCTAGTTTTAGCTACGAATATGTCATGGAGATTCCCATCATGTTGGACTACGTGCTAACTTTGTCGATGTACATCCGAATGAATGACATGCATCTACACCCATCTCTCATTTTCAGACATTCGGAATCCAATTTGTAGTTATATTCCGAATTGGGTTAACTGCTTTGATCATTCTCCCCATAAAAAACTGTACTCCCTCCGTCCCACAATTGTGCAAGCTATATAACTTGCAGAAATGTCTTATATTGTGGGGTGGAGGGAGTAATAAGTTATTAACTGCATCTTTCGCAACATTCGATCTTTAAATGCGTCTAGACTCCAAAAAGATACTGAGGATAAGCAAAGCACATATTCGTTACATTTAATGATGGCTTCCTCGGTTGAGCTTTTGTGTGTGTTCTATAAGAAACCTTTCCTCACTTCCAACTTTCCGAGGGAAGGTTACCGGTCCATGACGATTTGGTGGATCAGTGGTTGTCGTTTGTGAAGGCGGGCAACGGAGAAGGTGGAGCCGCCCAAATAAGTGTGCATGCAAACTAGTAGAATGTCCATGGTTTCTTTATAGTGCATATATAAACATAATGCATGTCAAATTTCGCATATATACATAATATCGCCAGTGCCAGGAGGATGGGATGAAGCCATGGTCAATTAGGCATTTTGTCAGGAGGACGCCAATTTAATTCTGCAGATCCCTATAAGAGAGGACTAGGAAGACCAGGTAGCATGCCACTATGATAAAAAGGGCATTTTGTCGGTAGGATGGGCACAATTGGAGGACATGAGGGCACTGCTTGCAGAGTGCATTAACCCAAAAGATGTGTAATGCCCAGTATGAGATTATACCTTCTACGTGTCGAGGCACGACTTAAAGGCATAAACTCATACTAGAATGATCTCAGGTATGGTATCTTTGCACGACTCATGTAAAAGGGGGATGAAATTGTAAAAGAGTAGTTGGCTTACACTCGCCACGTCACACGATACATTACATAAACAATCATCATCCAAATAACATCAGAGTCCGACTATGGACGAAGATCCAAATGAAAGATACCATAAATAACACAAGGTCTCGATCATAACATCCTAGTAAGAGCCCTACTGATCCTCTGGATAAGACACGTAGTATCGCCCACGTTCTTCGTCGAACTCCCAGTACAACTCTGAACCACCAGCTGTGTAGTTCACCATGGTACCTGCATCTGGTGTTGTGTAGAATCTGTGAGCCACGGAGGACTCAGCAATCCCGTTCCCGGGTAACAAAACTATCTAAGCCTTGGGTGTGGAACAAGGCTGAAGAACAAGGTTGCAACTGCACTAGCACTAGCTTACGTGTTTAGAGCGAGAAGAGAAGTGCCAACGATCGTCAAAGTGATCACGAAGTGATCCTATCTAAGCTCGTCAAACATAACCCCACCGTGCTCACTTCCCGAACCCCTTCGGAAAGCGACCGTCACGGTTACTCACGCTGGTAGTGTATTATGATCACAGTGTCAAGTTTTCTACAACCGGATATTAACAAATTTCCATCTGCCACATAACCGCGGGCACGGCTTTCGAAAGATCAAATCCCAGCAGGGGTGTCCCAACTTAGCCCATCACAAGCTCACGATCTGCGGAGTCGCAACTCAAAGGTGGGAAGACCCGAGTATTCTCGGAATCCCGTGCTCAAGATATTCCAACTAAGGTAAAACTAATCCAGCAAGGCCTCCCGGTGTGCTGACACCCTGATAGTAGCCGCGCGTATCTCGTCTTAGGCCACGACCGGATGGGACATCCTACGGGTTTTTACCAGCCTTGAGTTTCCTCGAGGTGGCCCCGCAGCGTGCCTAGTTTGGACCAACACTCATGTGGAGCACTGGCCCGGGTTGTTAATTAAGAAGAGGGTTTATAACTTCCTATGCAAGTTTTAGTTATTAGGCAAATGTAAAACCAATGTTGGGACTTGCTGGAAAAGCTTTAGCGCTAAGCGGGTTATCGAGGGGGGCCCATAAACCCCAACAGTGTTAGGGACGCAAAATCAAGGAACATAACACCGGTTTAAACGGTTCCTAGGGAGGCATGAGTGGAACAAAACACCAAGCAAGGCTTAGCCTTCCACTCATTGCCAAGTATATAGATGATTTAGTTTTAACAGATTATATAGTGTGATATCCCAACAATACTTCAACATGAAGCAAAGAATCTTCGAATCTTCTCCTGCAACTAATAATGCTATAAGAGGGGCTGAGCAAAGCTTACGTAGCCAATCAAAGGTTTGCTAAGTTGGATGGTTAGAGAGTTTCATGGCTGCAATAGGAGGATGATAAACAAACATGGGCATCGAGGCAATAAGCTAAAGAGCGAGACATCTAGCAATAGGCAAAGATAGTAATGATATCTGGGTCAGTTCATCTTGCCTGTTGAATCCTCGGAGAGAACGTAATCTTGCTCCTCACACTGAACCTCGGTAGAAACCTCGTTCTCAGTATCTTCACCAGGCTCTAACCAAACACAACAATGCACAACGGAACAAAATCAATCAACATGCAGTGCTCAATCACATGATGCATGAACATGAAGCATGTGAACATGGAAAGACATGATGCATGGCCTAGGGTCATAAGAATGCAATATCATCACAACCACAAGATCAACCACACATAATGAAACAAGCAAAAGAACAAGTTGGCAAGTTTATGTAGTTTATCAAACAAGCAACAAACATGTTTTAAAAGAGGTTGGTTATCATGGCAAGGGTGCACTTAACATAACAGCAACATGCTTGCATATTTAAATGGGCTGGAATTAATTACAACAATTTCCAGAAAAACCCATATTCATTTGTTTGCATTTGGGAGAGATTTGAAATACTACTGTGATGGAGTTGTCAAACATGCTAAACAACATCACCAAAATATTCTACACATTTTTCTACCCCAAATCAATGTTGGGGATATCGCTTATCGGAAACTTATCGGTCGACCCATGATAAGTGGTAAATCGGCCAGTTTATCGGCATATCGGCCGATTTATCGCCATATCGACTAATTTATCGGCCGATTTATCTTATCGGTTAGACAGTGGTAAGCGATAAATCGGTTGATTTATCGGCATATCGGAAGATATCTTGAACAGTTCCCCAAATGCATATAAAGTTTGTTAAATTTGGAGTTGTAGAGAATTAGTTATGAATTTTGCAAGTTTGAACATATTTAAAAGAAATTTAAATTCAAACAGCATTTTAAAAGTTTTCAAACATGGCAGCAAGTGACATTTTCATAATCTACACAAAATTCTAAGCACTTCTCATATTGGGCTCATATTCATATGAAGCTTAAATATGCAGATATTAATTAAAACAGAAAAATAGAAAAGAAAAAGAAAAACAGAAAAAGAAAATAAAACTAATAGGCGCCAGGTCTAAATTAACCCAGACCCAGCTAGCCTCAGCCACTGACAAGGGGGCCAGGCGAGCTGAGCTGGCGAGCGGGTGCGCGCGGGGGCTAGAACTGCAGCTGTGAGGCTGGCACGTGGGGCCTACCTGTCAGCCTCAGGCGAAAACTAAAAATGGGCGAAACGCCACTGCGTCCGCGAGGGATCGAACCCGCGTCTCTCCGACGAAACTCACGGAGACACACCACTACGCCACTGCATCGATCTCGACAGATAACATGCAGCAAGTCTGAAGAATAAGCCACAGAAGCAGAACAGGGGAAACACTGGCCCTCGTCGGAGCTGCTTGTCGGAGCCGCTCCGGCGACCATTAGGCATGGCGGAGGGGTGCGAGAGGGAGAAGGAGGAGTCCCGCATCCAAACAGACTACTAGCAGTGCCTAAGGGGCACTGCATCACCGGCGGCGAGCAATTACAGCACGGCGGCGACGAGACGACGGTGAGGTGATGTAAGGCGCTAGGCGGCGCGGCGACTGCACAGGGAGGTTCTACGCACCTAGGCGAAGCTAACGGGCACCACATCGAGGGCTAGAGAGGTCGGAGCACTCGTCGGCGACGAGGTCCGACGGCGGCACGGTCGGGCGCTCGTGGAACTACGGCCTAGAGCATGCGCAGAAAAGGGGAAAAGGGCTTGGGGAGAGAGAGAGAGGGGCTCACCACGAGCACGACGGTGTGCTCGGCTGGCCCTGGCATGGACGGAGTCGACGACGGCGTGTCTCGAACAGCTCCGGCCACCGTAGAGGAAGAAGAGGAACAAGCGCTCGATGGAGAGGCGCTCGGGTCCGCGTAGTTGTCGTAGTGGAAGAAGAGGACGTCGGGGAAGAAGCTGGACAACGTTGGCCGCGGAGCTCACCGGCGATGCGAGGTTGCTCTCAGATGCGCTCGAGCGTCAATGGTGGCGGCGGATCTGGGGGATCCCAGCTCTCCAGACGGCAAGAGGGGAAAGGGAAGACCTAGGGGAAAGTGGTGGACACGATCTGGGTTTAAAAACGGGGCTCGGCGCACGGCCTCGACGTCCGTGAGCTGACGGCGCGACGGTGAGCGCGTCGCGTGCTCTGCTCTTCTGACGGAGGAAGACAGAGGCGAGGGGGATGAGACGCTGACTGGTGGGGCCACGCGCTTGGAGTGGCTACGGCGCGACTACTGCGCCTATAGCTGGGCCTGCGGTGCTGGGCTTGCTGCGCTGCGGGTGGAGATGGGCCTGAGGGGGAGAAGGAGAAAGGGAGAGGCCCAGGCTGTGCTGCTGGCTGCTGCTATGCTTTTCTTTTCTTTTTATTTCTTCAGACAGAAAAAGAAAAGAATGCACATAAATAAAGAAGAAGAACTAGGGGAAAAGAAAAATACCCCTAAGCTCAGTGAATTATGCTCTATTTAAATGAAATGACTTGGACATTTTTAGAGGCAGAAAAATAAAAGGAGTTAGAATATAGGTCAAACTCTTGATATTTTAAAACCCAACCAAAACATTTTCAAATGAGATGATATTTGGTGGAGAGGTTGCTCACATGGTGCAAGATTTAAAAGAGAAGGAAGAACCACTATGGCACTTGCTAGGTGGCTTGCAAAATAGATCAAAGAAGAGGCCAGAAAGAAAGAAGGAGAAGAATAAGAAGAAAGAAGAATAAGAAGAAGAAGAGGGGAAGGGGTAGGGTTTTAGCTAAGATAGCTTGAACCCACACACAACATACATCACAAGGTCTCAACAATGCACAACAGAAATTAAACTATGATGCCATGATGACATGATGATGAACATTGCAAGGATGCAAAAATAATAAAAGGTATGCTATGCAAATAAAATAAAAGAGAAGGACCCCCAAGGATAATGACAAGGATCAAAGAGGAAGCTTTATTGCCATTATAGGAAAGTGTTACATTTGGGGCATTACAAACTCTCCTACACTACAAAAGATCTCATCCCGAGATCTAGGACTGGAAGAAGGAAGGATACTCGGAACGAAGGTGATCTTCTCGTTCACACGTAGCTTCTCGGTCGGTATGGTGTGACCACTTAACTTTCAAGAACTTGATTGACTTGTTGCGGGTTTTGCGCTCAGTTTCCTCAAGAATAGCAACAGGGTGCTCACGATAAGATAAGTCTTGTTCAAGATCAATCTCCTCGAATGGAATGGTGCGTTCAGGTGTCTTGAAGCACTTGCGGAGTTGCGACATGTGAAACACATCATGAACATTTGCAAAGTTGGAGGGAGCTCAAGTCGATAGGCTAGATCGCCTCTTTTGCCAAGAATCTTGAAAGGGCCCACATATCTAGGAGCAAGATTTCCTTTGACACAGAATCTTTGGGTTCCTTTCATAGGAGAAACACGGAGATAGACATGATCCCCAATGTTGAAGGCCAAATCACGATGCTTGCCGTCATAGTAACTCTTTTGACGCGATTGAGCGGCTTTGAGATTCTCACGTATGACTTTACACATTTCTTCGGCTTATGAGATCAAGTCATTGCCAAGAAGTTGACGTTCACCAGTCTCGGACCAGTTGAGAGGGGTACGACACTTTCTGCCCTAGAGGATTTCAAAAGGAGCTTTGCCGGCACTTGCTTGGAAACTGTTGTTGTAAGAGAACTCGGCAAACGGGAGACAATCTTCCCACTTCATGCCAAAAGAGATGACACAAGCTCTCAGCATGTCTTCGAGGATCTGGTTCACTCTTTCGACTTGACCACTAGTCTGAGGGTGAAATGCAGTGCTGAAACGAATCTTAGTGCCCATGGCTGACTGTAAGGAGTCCCAGAACTTGGATGTGAACAAACTTCCACGGTCTGAGGAGATGACTTGAGGAATGCCATGCAACGACACAATCTTGGAACTGTACAACTCTACCAACTGAGTTGCATTGATGGATTCTTTGACGGGAAGGAAGTGAGCTACTTTGGTTAGCTTGTCAATGACTACAAAGATAGCATCATTCCCCTTATTGGACTTAGGAAACCCAGTGACGAAATCCATTTCAATGTGGTCGAATTTCCACTCGGGAATAGGAAGACGTTGGTGGAGACCGGCTGGACGTTGATGCTCTGCCTTCACTCTTCTGCAGACATCACATTCATTCACGAATTGGGCAATCTCCCTTTTGATGCGAGTCCACCAGTAAGATTGCTTGAGGTCTTGGTACATCTTAGAACTTCCAGGATGAATCGAGAGGAGGGAGTCATGTGCTTCGTTCATTATGAGCTTCCTGAGATCACCCTTGGGAACCACAATTCTGCCCTCAAAGAACAAGGTGTCTTTCTCGTCAACGCGATAGCACTTGTATTTGGGAGTACCCTTGGCAATACCATGTTTCACTTTCTGCACCATAGCATCACTGAGTTGGGCCTCACGGATCTGATCTTCCAAGGTAGGAGCAACTTGAAGATTTGCAAGAAAGCCTTGCGGAACAACTTGGAGGTTGAGCTTCCTGAATGATTCACAAAGCTTAGGCTGAAACGGCTTGAGAAGGAGACTGTTGCAATATGCCTTTCTCCTCAAGGCATCTGCAATGACATTGGCCTTGCCAGGTGTATATTCAATGCTTGGATCATACTCTTGGATCATCTCAACCCAACGAGTGTGGCGAAGGTTCAGGTTAGGCTGTGTGAAGATGTACTTCAAGCTCTTGTGATCGGTGAAGATGTCCACTTTTCTGCCCAACAGAAGGTGTCTCCACGTGATCAAAGCATGTACCACTGCTGCTAGCTCAAGATCATGTGTGGGGTAATTCTTCTCATTTGGTTTCAATTGACGAGAAGTGTATGCTATAATCTTCTTGTCTTGCATGAGAACACCACCAAGTCCTTGTAAAGAAGCATCACAGAAGACTTCATAGGGCTTGGACTCATCCGGAGGAGTAAGGACCGGAGCAGAAATGAGTTTCTCTTTGAGTGTTTTGAATGCCACATCACAATCAGGAGTCCAGTTGTACTTGACATTCTTCTGCAGCAGGTTTGAGAGAGGTTTGGCAATCTTGGAGAAGTTCTCAACGAACCTTCTGCAATAGCTAGCAAGACCAAGGAAGCTTCGGAGTTGCTTGACGTTCCGCGGGGGTTCCCAGTTGACAATAGCTTCAACTTTCTCGGGGTTGACAGAAATACCCTCAGCAGAGATGATATGGCCAAGATATAAGACCTTATCCAGCCAGAATTCACACTTGGTGAACTTCGCATAGAACTTGTGTTCACGGTGTCTGTCGAGAACCAAACGGAGGTGCTTGGCATGGTCTTCTTCATTCTTAGAGAATACCAAGATGTCATCCAGATAGACAAGAACAAATTAATTGGTGTAGGGGTTGAATATGAAGTGCATCATCCTCGAGAAAGTGGGTAGAGCATTAGCGAGGCCAAACGACATGACCGTGTATTCATAAGAGCCAAAACTTGTTCTGAATGCGGTCTTGGGAATATCTTCTTCACGGATACGGATCTGGTGATAACCCATCCGGAGATCGAGCTTTGAGAACACCTTTGCTCCTTTGAGCTGCTCAAACAATTCATTGATATTGGGGAGCGGATACTTGTTCTTTATTGTCTTCTTGTTCAATGGCCGGTAATCAACGCAAAGGCGCTCCACGCCATCCTTCTTCTTGACAAATAGAACACCACAGCCCCAAGGAGAAGTGCTAGGCCTGATTAGACCCATACGCTCTTGCTCATCGAGTTGTTTCTTCAGCTCCTTCAACTCATCAGGGAAGAGCTTGTACAACGCCGACATGCTAGCTCGGTACCGGGCTCGAGTTCAATGACGAATTCAACTTGACGGTGCAGAGGCATGCCTGGAAGCTCTTCAGGGAAAACATCTTCATACTCATTGACCACCGGAATCTGAGAGATGGCATTAATCTCGCCCTTGTCATTGAGAGAGAATCCTGATTGTGTTATCTCGAGAGGCGAAGATAATCACGTCTTCGTCAGGATGAGTAAGCTTGATTCCTTATTTGCACAATCAATGTTTGCATCATGCTTGGAAAGCCAATCCATCCCAAGAATAAGATCAATGTCGGAATTACCGAGAATAACCGGAGAAACTAGGAAATTGTAATCGCCCATGTGAATAGATATATCCGGAGCATACAAGCTAGAAGACATTAGCTTCCCCGAAGAAGTAACTTGCAACCTTTGAGGTAATGCCATTGTGCCCACATCGTGCTTGAATGCAAATGGATATGACATGAAAGAACATGATGCACCCGAATCAAACAAAACTTTAGCAGGTTTAAGATTGACTGGAAGGTTATCAAGTATCACATCTGAAGAATTCTCTGCTTGAGCCGCGTTCATCAGATTCACTCTTGCTTGCTTGGGATTGTGCTTGACAATAGCAATGCTGACAGGTGGAGGAGGCGGAAGGCGCCTTGGGTTGGGACACTTGTTAGCATAATGACCCTTCTGAGTGCACTTGTTGCAAACCACTTCTGAGAGAGGACGGTGATAAGGACCACTTGACTTCGAAGCTTGAAAGTGATTCTTGGACTGATTGCTTGGGTTGGGTGGGTGGGAGAATCCACGGCCACCAGAGTGCTGGTTGTTGTTGTTGTTGTTGTTGTTGTTGTTGTTGTTGTTGTTGTTGTTGTTGTTGGGATGGCGGAGCACTGGAGGAGGTGGAAGCCAAAACTTCTACTGCTTTGCGACCACTTGGGAAGAAGAGGAGGAGTTAACAACATCTCTGATCCTCTTTTTGGAAGCTTCAACCTTGAGCTGGGCTGCCTCTTGCTTAAGTGCCATGTTATAGAATTGATCAAATTCATCCGGCTCAAACAAGGTGAGAGCTAGTTGGCGTTCATCCTTCAGACCACCACGGAACTGATAAATCTTGCTCTTGGAATCTGGGATGTCTTGCTTGGCATAGCGGGCAAGGTTCTGGAACTTGACATTGTATTGATAAATGGACATGGTGCCTTGCTTCAGGTTGCGGAATTGCTCACGCATGCCCTCGGTGACACTAGTTGGAATGTGGTGAGAGCGGAAATCCTTGCAGAAGACAGTCCACGAGATTTCACGTCCACCTCTGGAATCTTTGTACTGTTGCCACCAATCAGCAGCTTGATCCTTGAGTTGGAAGGCGGCAAACTTGACATAATCCTCAGGTCTCATGTTACTGCATTCAAAGTGCTTCTTGATGTCTGTTATCCAGTCTTCGGCATCTAGCGGATCCACACAGTAACTGAAAGACTTTGATTGGTTTGCCAGGAACTGGTTGAGCGAAGCAAAGTGAGGTTGGTTGAACAGATTGCCTTGGCCTTGGCCTTGGTTCCCATGACCACCTTGATTTGCTTGGTTTACTTGAATGTTCTGCATCATTTGCATAAGCATCTGGGTGTTCTGGTTCGTCGCTTGCATAATTGCTCTCCAGGCCTCAGACGGAGGAGGAGGGGAAGGAGGACGATCAGGAACTTCTTCACCCTCTGGGTTAGCATTGGGAACCTTCTTAGGAGCCATCCTGAATGAGATGACAACTATTAGCCATTGATTGAAAGAAAAAAAGCTGAATCAACGGCTAGAACTGCAACATAAGTCTTTACAAGAACATCCGAACAAAATGAACGAATGTAATCCACGGTTTAATGGTACAACAATCTTCTGAGAAGCCACTTGGGAGAATAAAAGATAAGTAAATCAACAAGGAGCAGATAGAACAAATACAAGATAGAAGTTTCGTTCGACATATTCATCCCGAAAGCTTATGGAACGTGTTACAGAAGGGTTTTGCAATCCCCGGATCAGCATAGCCAAGGACCCTTTAAGATGCATCTCTCAATCGGAACAAACGCCCATAAAACCACTTCACTCAATGTAGAACCCCAAACTCCATATCATGAATTCGTTGGAAGAATGCCTACGAACTACTAGATGAACCCACCTATTAATTTCCGAAAGTTTCCAGTTATGCAATCAGGTGTTGGGGATACAGGGGAAGCACCGCGCACTCAACTCTAATCCTACATCCAGCTGTATCTATCCTTCAACACATAACCAGTTATTTCCGGAAACCGTTTACCTCGGACCTTCGAAATGCATCTGCTATACAAGCTATGGCAATACTCCCGAACTACCTCCCCAGTACTGGGTGATGTCGGGGTTATCTTGCCACCAACCGCATAGAAGAGTTTTCGCACTACTAGAAAAAGGGCTATAGATGGGATTGACACTAATGGAGCACCAGACAAGCAGTGCGCCATTAGTATATACTAATGGTGCACCACCTTCTGGTACGCCATTAGAGTTGAAACTACTAATGGCGCACCTGGCCCAGGGTGCGCCATTAGTATCAATTTTTTTCCTTTTCCAAACATACTAATGGCGCATCCAGACACAGTGCGCCATTACTAGTTCTAACTAGTAATGGCACACCAGTCGAAGAGTGCGCCACTACTGTTGTTTTTTTATTATATTTTAATTCTTTTTTTTGCAAAACTACTAATGGCGCACTGTTCCACAGTGCGTGATACGTCCAAAATGTATCTATAATTTCTGCTTGCTCCATGCCTCTTTTGTGTGATATTGCTATGATATTTATGCACTTCCATACACTTTTGATCATATTTGGACTAACCTATTAACTCAGTGCACCACAGTGCCAGTTCCTGTTTTCTGCTGTTTTTCTATTTCAGATTTTCCCCATATTAAAAGTGCTCCAAAAATTCCGGGAAAAATACAGAAAAAAATCAACGTACAGGAAGCTTCGAGAAAAACCAAAGTGGGGCCAGAGGGGAGCCAGGGGCAGCCCAGGCGGCCACCCAGGGCGGCCCCACCCCTGGCCGCCCAGGGGGGGCGCCTGGGGCCCTCTCTCCGCCTCTGGTGACCACCTTTTGCATATATATTCCTCACGTCCCGAAACCCTCGAGGACGGAACCCTTTTTCGCAATCTCGCCTCTGTTCCGCCGGCGCAACGCTTCCAAGATCGGGAGCATCAGGAGAACTCTTCCCGGCACCCTGCCGGAGGGGAGAACCACCACCGGGAGCTTCTCCACCACCATGGACGCTTCCCGGATGAGTTGTGAGTAGTCCCCCTTGGACCATGGATCCATGACCAGTAGCTATGTGATGTTCTCCTCCCCTCTTTGTTCTTCATGGATTAGACCTCGTGAGCTGCCCTACATGATCGAGGCACATATGTAATCTTTATGTTGTTGCTCTGCTGAGTTTGCTGGGATCCGATGGATTATGAGATTATGTTCAGATTGTGTGTGAGTAATATATTTGATTCACCTCTTTTATATTTTAGTTCTTGAGTAATTCTTGCATGTTCTCCGTTGCTGTTTATTGCTTTGGCCAAGTAGTAGGTAGTAACTCCAAGAGGGAACATTATGCTTGATTGTGGGTTCATGCCCCCTGATGACTAGCTTGAGTGATAGAAACATGAGTCTAGGGGATGTGATGTTGCCACAAGGGGGAAAACAACGGTGCTTGTACTTGCGGGTGCAAGGATAGTTTACTTTACGCAAAGTTCTTTTAATGCAGTTGTCTGTTGCTTTGAGTTTACACTTTGGGTGGGACTCGCAACTTAATACCAGCGAGATGTTCTGGATAGATATCTCAAGGTGGATGATTAGTAGTAGATGCAGATGGATTTCGGTCTACTTGCCTTGGCGTACCGCCCATGCTTTTGAGCCTCTACCTTTCTTTACAACATAGTTAGCATTGGTTTGCGCACATAATCCTGTCAATTGCCTAGCTGTAATTTGTTTACCTCGCTTAGCTGTTTTATCGTCTTTTGGGAAAGAGACATCACTAGTGAACATCATGGGACCCCGGTCCATATTACCACCATTGATCACACCTTATATTTACTTCCTGTTCTTATTTGCAGTCATAGCTATCATTATTATCTCTTGTGTTTGATCCTTTGTAAACAGCAAGGCCGGAGGGATTGACAACCTCTCTGTACTCGTTGGGAGCAAAGTTATTTGTATCTGTGTGCAGGTCCTGTCAACCGCTAAGTTTCTGGCGCCGTTAGCAGTTGACACCTTCTTGTCGACCCTCGGAGTCTCACGGGATTCGATCCTTGGTATCTTTGCCAAGGGAAACTTGCCGTTACGGTACATCTCAAACCTTCCACTTGGGGTAACCAACGAGGGGCGAGAAGCCATCAGTGCGCCATTACTAGTTTAAACTAGTAATGGCGCACTGTGGAAGAGTGCACCGTTAGTATGTTTTTTTTGCAAAACTACTAATGGCGCACCACCAGAAGGTGCACCATTAGTAACCTGGATTACTAATGGCGCATTTTGAGGTGGTGCGCCATTAGTAAGTGGGCACCAACAAGATATTTTGGACAGCCACTCCTACCCACACTCACTTTCTCCCCACTTCATTCTCTCCACCTCCTCCTTGTCTCGGGTGCCTTCTCTTTTTCACCTCATTTCCACCATAGGTTTATTCAAATTAAGTGGTTAAATTACCTTGTTTTGATAGGTAAGTAAGGGGGGAAGCTATATTTATGTTGTTCTCCCTACAACAATGTGCACATGCACTTTTTATGGCCTAGCTAGATCTATGTATGTCCGTGGTGTTGCATATGTGTTTGTGTTTGGAGGTGTACCGGTATTTGAAATGCGATAGTTGCCAATATTTTGCCGGAATGTTGATTCATTTCCGTTTCGACGAGAATTTTGGCATTAAGCATTCTTTTTGGTCCTATTTTTAGGGAAAGTCATGCCAAATTTTTTCTTGGTTCTAAAATATCGTTTTGCTCTACCCCGCAGGCGACCATGGTCCGCACGATGACCGAAGGCATCGTGAATAGGTTTTTGAGCTCTGCGAAGGCCGAGATGCTTCAAAAGAACAAGACGAAGATAAGATGTCCATGTCGAAGATGCAAGCTGAAGAGCCTTATTGCGGATCCAGATTCCGGGCAGGTGCGGGACCACCTGCTCTTGCGTGGTTTCATGGATGGCTATCGGTGGCAAGGTGATGAAGATGACTACAAAGTCGTCCATGGGGGCCTGGCAAGAAATGAGGAAGGGCAGCAAGACAACCACCGCGGCTCGGGCGGGCGAGAAGACGAAGAATCCCCAGGAGATGATCACGACGGTGATGCTGTACACTGTCATCATGTAGAAGATGCAGGACATGATGATGAGGAAGATGCCGGAGCAGACGACGGGCATGATCATGAAGATGATGATGCCGGCGGAGCAGACGACGCTGGACCATCGATGGGCTGGGTGCAGGACCCTCATATTCAAGAGCTGCTTCTCAAGCAGACGAATAACGCAAGAGCTGCCGCCCGAGAGAAAGCCAAGATGGATCATCTTGAGTTAGACGCGGTTACTCCATTGTATGAAGGATGCAGGCCCGAGGATACCCGCCTGAAAGTAACGCTCATGGCTCTGGAGATGAAGGTAAAACACAAAATGACCGACGCATGCTTCGACGAGAACATGTCATTCTGGCACGAACGTCTTCCCAAGGGGAACAAGTGCCAGACCAGTTTCAAGGAGGCGAAGAAAATCGTGTGTCCTCTGGATTTACCGCACGTGAAATACCGTGTGTGGATGAACAATTGCATCATTTATCGGGACGAGCACGCGGAGTCTACCATATGTCCGGTGTGCGGCATCCCTCGATACAAGAAGAGGAAGAAAGCTCCTCGAAAAGTGGTGTGGTACTTTCCGATCACTCCTCGTCTGCAGCGGTATTTCGCGGACCCTAAGGTAGCAAAGCTCCTGCGTTGGCACGCGGATAGGGAGGAGAAGAAGCGAGAAGATGACGCAAATGATCCGGAGATAGATAAAAAAGACAAGATGCTGAGTCACCCTAAGGATGCGAGCCAGTGGCAAGCGTTGAACTTTGAAGACCTAGAATTTGGGAACGATCCAAGGACCATCGTGCTGGGCGCGAGCACCGACGGAGTCAATCCGTTTGGCAGCCAGAGAAGCACACATAGCACCTGGCCTGTGTTTGTGTGGATGTACAACCTTCCCCCCTAGTTGTGCATGAAGAGGAAGTACATTCACATGAGTATGCTAATTGAAGGACCGAAACAACCAGGGAACGACATCAATCTGTATCTGGGGCTGCTGAAAGAGGAGCTTGACACGCTGTGGAAAACGCCAGCCAATATGTGGGACGCCGCAGAGAAAGAATATTTCCCTATGAGAGCCGCGCTGCTCACGACGGTGCACGACTATCTCGGTTATGGATATGTCGCGGGGCAGGTGGTCCATGGATTTTCTGGATGCGTCAGGTGCATGGATGACACAACGTATCGCCAGCTAGAGAGAGATCCCGGGTCTTCAAAAACCGTGTTCATGGGACATCGAAGGTGGCTTCACGACGATGACCTGTGGAGAAAACGCAAGGATCTGTTCGATGGTGAAAACGAACCCCGAGGACGCCCGCGTACGAGGAGCGGCGAGGTAATAGACGAGCTGTTGAAAAATTGGAAAGATTGCCCACTGCTGGGAAAGAAGCAAAAGGTTCCAGAGCCGGGAAAGAAGCGAAAGGCGCCAGAGCCGCTGCTGAAGGTATGGAAAACGAGGTCTGTTTTCTGGGACTTGCCATACTGGAAGATCCACCGTGTGCCTCACAGCCTTGATGTCATGCATATCACGAAGAACGTGTGCGAGAGTCTGCTTGGTACCCTGCTCAACATGCCAGAGAGGACCAAAGATGGGCCGAATGCAAGGGCAGACTTGAAATCAATGGGCATCAGGTAGGAGCTTCACGCTATATATGATGATGATGATGATGATGATGATGAGGCGAAGCAGGACACGGAAGGTCGTCGCAAAGGCAAAAAGGCCAAGAAGACCGGAAATGACTACCCTCCCGCGTGCTTCACTCTAAGTCAGGAGGAGATCGAATAGTTTCTCACCTGCCTCATAGGAGTAAAACTTCCTTATGGTTACGCGGGGAAGATAAGCAGATACCTAGACCCAGCGAAGCTGAAGTTCAGCGGGATGAAGTCTCACGACTGTCACATGCTGATGACACAGATACTTCCAGTTGCAATCCGTGGGATCATGGACGCGCACGTCCGTGAAACACTATTTGGTCTATGCAACTTTTTCGACGTCATCTCTCGGAAGTCGGTTGGCGTGAGGTAACTCAGAAGGCTACAGGAAGAGATCGTGGTGATACTATGCGAGCTTGAGATGTACTTCCCGCCCGCATTCTTCGACGTTATGGTGCATCTGCTGGTCCATATCGTGGACGATATCATCCAACTCGGGACGACGTTCCTGCACAACATGATGCCGTTCGAAAGGATGAATGATGTCATCAAAGGATACGTTCGCAACATGTCATGTCCAGAGGGAAGCATAGCCAGGGGCTTTTTGACCGAAGAGTGCATCTCCTACTGCACGAATTATCTAGGCATCGAGAACCCCGTTGGTCTGCCCGTGAACAGGCACCTTGGCAGGCTCGCTGGATGGGGTCACCGTGAGGGTCGCCGCGAAATGCATGTCGACTTCGAGGGTCGACTCGCCGACTTTGAAAGAGCAAACCTAGTCGCGCTACAACACATAGACGTGGTCGATCCTTGGGTGGCAGAGCACAAAACCTTTATTGAGAAGACGTACAATGACCGAGGCCAACAGAGGACGGGCGGAGATATAATCAAAGAGCACAACTCATGTTTCACGCGTTGGTTCAAGAAGAAGCTTCTGTCGTACCCTTTACATGAGGATTCTTCCGCGGAAGAACAACTCATATTCGCCTTGTCACAGGGCGCCGAGCACAACCTGATGACCTATGAGGCGTACGATATCAACGGCTACACATTCTACACCGAGGCCAAGGACATGAAGAGTGATGGTTATCAGAACTCCGGGGTAACGATGGAATCCTACACCGGTAACGACAAGGACATATACTACGGAAGGATCGAGGAGATCTGGGAGCTGAGCTACGCTGGAGAGAAGGTCACGATGTTCCGTGTCAGATGGGCCAAGAGCGTCCTAAAAGAAGACCGGTATTTCACCACCATGGTTATACCCGAAGCCAAATCCAAGACCGCGGGCGCAAACGTCACCGTGAAAAATGAGCCATGAGTACTGGCTTCCCAAGTTGACCAATGCTTCTTCATTACCGAACCGTCAAACCCCAGTCGTGTTGTCGTGAGGAGAGGCAAAAGGAAGATCATCGGAATGGATGGAGTAGCCAATGAGCAAGACTTCGACAAGTACGGCGACCCGAGGATCGAACATGACGACGATGATGAAGTAGCAGCATACACCACAAGAAGAAGCAGGACCACCCTACCTAAAGGACGTCCGTTCCACAGAAGAACTCCATTTGCGAAAAAGAAGGGCAAGAAGATTGTGAACAGATAGCTAGCTAAGATCGATTGTATTTAAATCGTAGCCTTCATTTCTCGATTGTATTTCATGGGCACTTTTTAAACTATCATGAATATTTTTAAATTTCATGGGCACTTTTTGAATTCATGAGAACACTCGATCTCGATCCCCCTCCATCTCGATCGTTATCCCCCCTCGCCCGATTCCCCTTGCCAGATCCCCCTCGCCGCCGATCACCCCCCGCACCCTCCCCCCCGCTCCACCACCGC
>LR738712.1:620328617-620367541 GCA_902687465.1 Secale cereale | reverse complement strand
CCGCACCCTCCCCCCGCTCCACCGTCACAAATGAATGCAACTAAAAAAATTGATTATATTTTCAAAAAACAAATTTGATTATATTTTCAAATAACAAATTTGCTGATATTTTTTTATATTCATAAATATTTTCATTCAAATAAAAAAATCTAATGATATTTAAAAAAAAATTATTACTGTTTAAAAAAAATTTATTTCATATTCATATTCATGATATTTTTTTATATTCATAAATATTTTCAAATAAAAAATTATTACTGTTTTATAAAAAATTATTACTGTTTCATATTCATATTCATATTCATGATATTTTTTTATATTCATAAATATTTTCAAATAAAAAATTATTAATGTTTTTATAAAAAATAATTACTTATGGCGCATCGCTGGCTGGTGCGCCATTGGTATTAAAAAAAACATTCTAATGGCGCATCTCTGGCTGGTGCGCCATTGGTATAAAAAAACATTCTAATGGCGCACCGCTAGGGGGTGCGCCATTAGTAATCTTCCCCCTATAGCTGTCGCCCGTCCCTCCCTCTCGCCAGATCCACTTCTCCCTCTCGCACCGCAGACCCACGACGCCGCCGCCCCTACGACGCCGCCGCCGCCCCCGACGCCCCCGACGTCCTCCCCCGACGCCCGCGCCCCCGACGCCCTCGACGCCGCCGCAACAGAAACTGAGCCCTATTCTCCCCCGCCGCCGCCGCCTCCTCCCCGTCGACCGCCGCTCGCGGGGCCTCTCCTCTTCCTCAGCCTAGGAGCCGTAGCGGGTTGCGCTCTCTCCACCCGCCGTCTCCCCTTCCTCCGGTAACTCATATAATCCTCTTTTTTTCCCCTTCCTCGTGCCTTAGATTCATGGAATTTCGCAAAAATGCTGCATTGGTCGGGTGTGATGGTTCAGCGTGTAGCGTCTTTAGCTTCTCTGATTGCTCGCTCGTAGAATAGTTGTGTAGCTACAACCCCGTCGATGAATAGCCAATCAGACAATCACTTGCGCTACAGTATACAATCATCCATGGATTGCTGTTACCTAAAAGTATGAAACCTGCCTCCCGGTGTGCTTGGCTGGATAAAACAAGATAGAAGTGCTACACGTATGATGAATTTGCATACGATGTTTGTCCAGCACTCGTCAGTCACCTTTGGATCAAATTCCGGCAAAATTATCGTAGTTACCCTCATAGTTTTTCATATAAAAAGTGATGTGTTTCTGTTGCTGCATTAATGCTAAGATTTCGATAGTCTGAAGTAGTTAGGATCTTCAATGGTCTCAACTTCGACGATTTTATAGGTGCCCGGCACTGTCTTGCAAATGGGCATTCCTCGTATATTACAGCTGTACATTTCAGTCACTTGTCCAGAAGGAACATTTCTGCCTGACAGGAGAGTACTTCAGGAGATATGCATTTACCACTTGATGCCTATCATTGCTCCTGCGTGTCAATGTGATTTCTGTTAACTATTTACCTGTTCATCGTGTACTGGTTGTACCCATTCGTGGTCCAGTTTGTCCATGATCCGTCTCTTAGAAAAGCATATTGCATTTCCTTGGGAGCGTCCTCTTCATTGCTCCTTTTCTTGCTCGATTAGCCGTTCCGTTGTTTTGAGGGGGACACACGGGCATGTGTGCACTCTACATGATCGTGATCAGTACTTGTGATCGCATAAGCTATTTTAGGTGGGGCTGTCAATCATACTTTTTGTCCTTGATCGGCCGTCCCATTGGTATTAGTGGTTGATTAGGCGGCATTGCAGCGTATATAAATGGTGTTTTGGCAAGCAACATCCATGTCTGTCTTTATCACTTAGCTGAACTATCATAAGTGTTTTAAGCAAGACATGGTGTTTTGGCAAGCAACATCCATGTGTGGGTTGGTGTTGTTTTAAAGCTATTATTTATGAGATGTGTAGATGAACAGAGCTACAACAGTTGGCTTGAATTGTTGTCTTTGGTTCAAACTAAAACCCCCTTCTTCTGACAGTGATACTTCTATCAATGTGGTACTTTCAAAAGACACAAAAAGCTGTTAATGTAACTGCAAGCACATGAAAGAGCTCATCTGATCCAGTATTGCTTGTATTGGTTTGTCCAAAATGTTGAATGATACTGCTTGGAGATGCATATATTGCTTCACCTCTTCACATGCCAATGTATTTTCCATGTTGTGATGGAGGCCTTTTTTTAACACTGGGCTTTGCCACCTGTTGTTTGTCTTGTAAATAGCATTGGACATAGATTTAAGCAAGTAGCACATTGCCTTGTCCACCTGGGATAATGATTTTGCCTTGTCTACCCGAGAGGCCCTTGAGTTTGCTGGAATGTCGATTAATTTCCGTTCCGGCAAATTTGGGTACTCCATATGTCCTATTTTCAACAAAGGCCATGCTGAAATTTTCCGTGAATTTTAGCATGACTTTGCTAAAAATAGGACATATGGGGTACTTGTGACTAATGCATGGGCTGGGGTATCTTAGTAGTTAATTAAGTAGGATCAACTGCCCCTTTATTCTAGCTGCATTAAACCATAGGCGGCAATAAAGCCAAGTGATTAGACCCAACTTAGAATTCTCCTTCCCAGCTTAGCTTTTAGGATGCCTCGGTGTCGACAAACCATAAATTATAAAACCTTGGCTTTTAGGGTGCCTCGGTGTCGATAAAAACCGAAATGATGAAAGCTTAGGCTTTTAGGGTGCCTCGGCGTCGAAAAACCCTCAATGATAAAAGCTTAGCTTTTAGGATGCCTCGGTGTCGACAAACCCTAAATGATGAGACCATGATCTAGTTCCTTGACAATAACCAACTTTTTTACCAAACTTTTTTCCTATTTAGAGAGAAACATGGCCAACAACGATGAGGCCGGGGGTTCGGGCGGCAAGGCATTCTGTGAGCTGTCCCAGGAGATGGAGGAACAACCTCACTTGTATGAGGACGCCGCCTTCCCCACCGATCCTGAGACCACCGATGGTACCACCGAGGATGACCCCACTGATGGTGCCGCCGAGGATGCCACCACTGATGGTGCCGCCGAGGATGCCACCACTGATGATGGCGGCGCACGCATAGATGGCAGCCAACCGAAGAGGCAATGGAAGGACCGCCGCCCGACCGTGTTCCGCACCGTCAAGGAGGAATTTACTGAAGTGGACTCCGACGGGAATCCAACGGCACCCGAACAAATAGTCAAGGGGTACTCGCTTCAGCTCGGGTGCATTCTCCGGAGCACCGTCTCGATCAACACCGAGAACCTGAGGCATCCTGACCGAGGGAATTTGCGCAACCTCCTCTTCACGAAGCTGCACGAATGATACAAGTTCCCCGCTGAATTTGAAAACACAAGCCTCAAAGGGAATAAAGTGAACAATACCGCCCTCACGAGGATGAGCACGACCCTGTCTACTTGGAAAAGCACGGTGAAGAGAATGATCGAGAAAGGTGAGAGTTATGAGAAGATCAAGGAGAAAAATCCTTCGATCACCGAAGATGAGTACAACGACTTCAAGATCAAGTGCTCGAGCACTGCAACCTCCGAATCAAGTCAGTGGGGGAAAGAAATGCGGGAGCTGAACTTAGGGGAACACACACTCGGTCCCGGCGGTTACAGAGTGGTGGAGCCTATATGGGACAAGCAGGAGGCGGACCGTGCCGAGCAAGGCCTACCGCCCCTCTTCGATAAATACGGTGACAAGCAGACCAGGAACTTTGTCAGGGCCCGGTACAAGAAGGACCCAAAAACAAAGGAGCTTACCACGGATCCGAAGACCAGGGCGCTTGAGCTTGTTCTGGTACGGAATACACCCCCGCTTAATTAGCTCCATATGGTTGCATTCTAATTAATGAATCCAAATTTCTAAATGGTTCACATTCCTTCCGCAGGCGACTGAAAGCAGTAGCGCGGGGTCGACTAAGAGCAACCCTTGGGACACCACTCTAAATAGGGCGTTGAATGTAATAAAGAAAAATGATAAGCTCAGTAAGCTGACATCAGCTGGTCGTGTGGCCGGCAAAGGCTTGTCGACAAAATGGTCGTCATACTATAACGCTGGTGGGCGAAAGGAGAAAAAGACCAGCTCGAAAAGCCAGGCGCGCGAGGTTCAAGAACTCAAGGCACAGGTGGCGCGGATTCCGGAGATTGTCCAAGAGCAAGTGCAACAACAACTCGGAGCAACGATCACCGCCATTGTGCCTACCTTGATCGAGGGGTTGCACGCGTGGAATGCGGGCGGCCAACAGGGGCCGCCCCTGATTCCCAGCTTCACGGCCAACAACTCGCAGAATGCGATGGCGGGGCCATTGGTGTCTCCGGCGGAGGCGGCATTGGTGTCTCCGACGCCGGCACGGGAGCTTAATGCACCCGGGTGTACGCCGGCCGGCACCTCTGCAGCAAGCGGCCCCTCCGTCAACTGCACGCCCGCCGTTGGCGGTGCCTCGACATTAGCCGAGCTCGACGCCATCATCACGGTAACTAATTAAGCCTCTCTCGGCCGAGGACTTCATCTCCTTGCCTTTGACTGGGCATCCCTGACGCCCTACATGTTTTCGCAGGGCGCCGCCGACGTTCCGTGCACTCTCCTGCACTTCGTGAACAACGAGTTGGTCGATGTCGCCAAGGGCAAAATCGTTCAACCGGGCAACCCCGTGTTCCACGGTACCCAGATGCCACCCAACTTGTTTAGGGTTCAACTGGTTTGGGTGCTGCCAGGCTGCGACGAGGTGTTACCTCCGATTCGACCCGTCGGGGCCGACGATGATGACGTGATGACCCTCAACGCCTGCCTGAGCTGGCCCCTGCTTTGGCCGAAGAGCCAGATTCGTTTGGGGGCGGGGGACACCACCCCAAAGACAACACCGCTAGTTGTGCCGGTGCCAAGTCGGCCCCATGGCAAGACCGCCGCAACGGTGCCGGACATCCCTATGCCACTTGATCCAAACATGCATATGGCATATGATCAGAACGACGATGACGACGATACATTTGCCAACATCGATCAGTACTTTGCCAATCATGGGTACGGTGGCGACTTCATGGGGCCTCCTTCTCAAGAACCCAACCCTACAAAAGACGTGCGCGATCTAGCTGGTACCGCGGAGAAACCAAGTTGCAACAGGCGTCGTCTGCCGTTCAGTTCTCAGGAGACGCCTCCAGCTGCCGACTTCATCGAGCCTCAGATAGGCGAGGTGCGAAATATAATCAGCCCCAACACACTCAAGAAGGCGGTCTGTGAGCAGAACTCGGTCCCATTACAGGAGAAGAAGAAGGCACGCAAAAGAAAGACTAACAAGGGTGTGAGCCAGCCGGCACCGAGTACGATCCGTGCTCAGGACGGGCCACCTTCACCTGAGGATGTAATGAGGAGGGTGCATGTGGCGGGTAGGCCGATGCTACCGAGAAATATGCTCGATGCTACAACCGGTGCTATGTGGAGTCTGCAAGACAGTGTTCTTTCTTTGGAGAAGCGGCGTCTCAGAGAGAAGGATGTGGCATACCCGGTTTTCGCGGCCATGGTGCCAGAGGGCAAGGGCTTTGTGGATAACTCCATCAGCGGTACGATCGTCCTGCGGTTTGATGACATCTACGCTATATTGAACCTTCATCCGCTGCACTACACCTTCGTTCGGCTATTTTCGCTGAGTATGGAGATGTGGATCATTCGCGACAAGACCCCGGACATCGTGATAGTCGACCCCTTCTACATGCGTGCCAAGATCTTGGGCAGCGCTGGGGACCGGCAAGTCGCGAGTTCTTACCTCGAAGGCGTCATTCTGGCAAACCGAGATAAGGATAACTTCCTCGTGCCTTACTTTCCCGAGTAAGTCCTCCCCTCAACCGCCCCGTAACATATGAATTCTTAGATTTCGATCATTTTTCTTTTAACATTCCGTGTTTTCTGCAGTGACACACATTGCACGCTCATCCTCCTAAGCCCCAAATATTCCATGGCCACGTATTTCGACTCGGACCATCAGTCGAACATAGACTACACAAATGTCAAGAAGGTTCTTGATGATGTTCTCCCCGGCTACGCCAAATCTGGAGGCACCTTCACCAGGCCTATTCGTAAGACCGGCAAGCACGTGTTCTCCCACAATACGACGTTCTGCTGCGTCAAGCAGCCGCCTGGCGGTTGGAAGGATGCCTACTACGCCATCCATCACATGCGGGCCATCGTACGGGACCATCATCAACTTCTGCTACTGAGTAAACTCAAAGATTGGGCCGCGAGCGTGTCGGCAATCCAGGACGCGGACATCAGACAAGAATCTTTCGCATCCAGTCGGAGTTTGCGGAAATCATACATCAAGATGTCCTTCGTACCTCGGGGCAGTTCTACCTCAGAAATCAACCATCCAACAGTGACATCGACACAATGCTACAAATGCAGGCTGACAACGCCCGCGATTTCATGACTCCCACGATAGACGGCGGCTTCATCCACGCTCCGGTCCCTTGAGTCGAGTCGAAAGTAGTGATGCTGTGTCTAGTTCTGAATCATCGATTGGCTCATGTTGTAATTAAACTTTAATGAACTTGTAGTATGTCTCTTTGGTTTCGACTGTCGTTCAACTTAGATGTAATCGATGCTATTAATGTCTTGCTTTTCTCTTCCGATCGTTCTGTTGCATACTTATATATTGCTTATGTATTGTCTGTGAATTGGTACTAACGTTTCGTTTGGCTAGTGCATAGCGATGCCGTCGTATGTCGTGTACAAGGGTAAGGTTCCCGGAGTCTATGACGACTGGGAGGAGTGTCGGGGATAGGTTCACCGATTCAGCGGTAACAGTTACAAAGGGTACACCACTAGGGCCGAGGCGGAATCTAGATACGCCCGCTATCTATCAGGAGAGGGGAGGGAGCGTTGGAGGAACCGGATGAAGACGAGTTTCATCGTGATGATGCTCATCGTGATGATGCTCATCGTGATGACCGCGGCTCTCTTCTATGTGATGGTAGTTTAGATGATCGATATCGACTTGTAATGTGAAGACAAACTCGCTACTCGCGGTCTCGAGACTTGTAATATAATGTTTTATCTTTGTTCGGTCTTTTCAATTCGGAGACTAATATGATGAATTGTATTCAGAGACTAATATGATGAATTGTATTCAGAGACTAATCTTCTATTATATTTGATGAATCTGTTGTTGATGTGTGCTGTCTATATTCTGTCCAATAATACATTTTGTAACCTGTGCAAAAAACAGAAAATTAAAAAAAATAAAAAACCTAATATTCATACTAATGGCGCTTCACATCGCAGTGCGCCATTAGTATGCCAAAGGATACTAATGGCGCATCATTAAACAGTGCGCCATTAGTATGCCAAAGTTACTAATGGCGCATCTTGAAGTCGTGCGCCATTAGTATGCCAAAGCACCTGGGTATACATGGCCCCCTGGGAGGCATACTAATGGCGCACCATTGTATATACTAATGGCGCATCTGGGGTGCGCCATTAGTATACCAGATACTAATGGCGCACCAGAGGTGCGCCATTAGTAAAATATACTAATGGCATGGCACTAATGGCGCACCACTAATGCGCCATTAATGGCCAAAATAGGTGCGCCATTAGTAGGCCTTTTCCTAGTAGTGATCGATGTCGGCCGTCTTAAGTATTTAAGAACTGCTGCAATAGATTTGTGACGACAACACCTCGGAGCTCAACTCCCCGGGACACTACCACAACCCCTAATGACAGGAGGCATCAAGAACAATGTTCTCATCACAAAGACATCGGAACAATCCAAACAATACTCGCATGATCCTAAATTTTTTCTTGTGAATTTTTGAGAGTAGAAGAGATAAGTAATCGTCAGGAGTCCTCACCAGAGTGAAAAGGGATGAGGAGTAAAAGGAAATCCTACTCTCCGATATATATAGGACTCAAAACATTTTCAAGTGTGTGCCTAGACTCAACCGTCAACGATTCGATCAATCAGTGGGGGCTCCTAGGTCGGAGAAGGCTCTGATTACCAACTTGTAATGCCCAGTATGAGATTATACCTCCTACGTGTCGAGGCACGACTTAAAGGCATAAGCTCATACTAGAATGATCTCAAGTATGGTATCTTTGCACGACTCATGTAAAAGGGGGATGAAATTGCAAAAGAGTAGTTGGCTTACACTCGCCACGTCACACAATACATTACAAAAACAATCATCATCCAAATAACATCAGAGTCCGACTACGGACGAAGATCCAAATGAAAGATACCATAAATAACACAAGGTCCCGATCATAACATCCTAGTAAGAGCCCTACTGATCCTATGGATAAGACACGCAGTACTGCCCACGTCCTTCGTCGAACTCCCAATACAACTCTGAACCACCAGCTGTGTAGTTCACCATGGTACCTGCATCTGGTGTTGTGTAGAATCTGTGAGCCACGGAGGACTCAGCAATCCCGTTCCCGGTTAACAAAACAGTCTAAGCCTTGGGTGTGGAACAAGGCTGAAGAACAAGGTTGCAACTACACTAGCACTAGCTTACGTGTTTAGAGCGAGAAGAGAAGCGCCAACGATCGTCAAAGTGATCACAAAGTGATCCTATCTACGCTCGTCAAACATAACCCCACCGTGTTCACTTCCCGAACCCCTTCGGAAAGCGATCATCACTGTTACTCACGCTGGTAGTGTATTATGATCATAGTGTCAAGTTTTCTACAACCGGATATTAACAAATTCCCATCTGCCACATAACTGCGGGCATGGCTTTCGAAAGATCAAATCCCTACATGGGTGTCCCAACTTAGCCCATCACAAGCTCCCGATCTGCGGAGTCGCAACTCCAAGGTGGGAAGACTCGAGTATTCTCGGAATCCAGTGCTGAAGATATTCCTACTAGGGTAAAACAAATCAAGCAATGCCTCCCGGTGTGCCGACACCCTGATAGTAGCCGCGCGTATCTCGTCTCAGGCCACGACCGGATGGGACATCCTACGGGTTTTTACCAGCTCTTGAGTGTCCTCGAGGTGGCCCCGCAGCCTGCCCAGTTTGGACCAACACTCATGTGTAGCACTGTCCAGGGTTGTTAATTAAGAAGAGGGTTTATAACTCCCTATGCAAGTTTTAGTTATTAGGTGATGGCTTCTCGCCCCTCCTTGGTTACCCCAAGTGGAAGGTTTGAGATGCAGTGTAGCGGTAGTTTTCCCTTGGCAAAGATACCAAGGATCGATTTCCCCTGAGACTTCCAGTTTCAACAAGAAGGTGTCAACTGCTAACGGCGCCAGATATTAGCAATCAACGTGGACCTGCACACAGATACAAATAACTTTGCTCCCAACGAGTACAGAGAGGTTGTCAATCCCTCCGGCCTTGTAGTTTACAAAGGATCAAACACAAGTGATAATAGTGATAGGTATTGCTGCAATAGTAAGTAAAAGCGGAAAGTAAATAGCGGATGTGATCAATGATGGTAATATGGACCGGAGTCTCATGATGTTCACTAGTGATGTCTCTCTCCCAAAAGACGATAAAACAGCTATGTGAGGTAAACGAATTATAGCTGGGCAATTGACAGGACCATGTGCGCAAACCAATGCTGACTAAGTTGCAAGAAAGGTAGAGGTTCAAAGCATGGGCGGTACGCCAAGGCAAGTAGACCGAAATCCATCTGCATCTACTACTAATCATCCACCTTGAGATATCTATCCAGAACATCTCGCTGGTATTAAGTTGCGAGTCCCACCCATAGTGTAAACTGAAAGCAACAGACAACTGCATTAAAAGAACTTTGCGTAAAGTAAACAATCCTTGCACCCGCAGGCAGAAGCACCGTTGTTTTCCCCCTTGTGGCAACAACACATCCCCTAGACTCATGTTTCTGTCACTCAAGCTAGTCATCAAGGGGCATGAACCCACAATCAAGCATAACGTTCCCTCTTGGAGTCACTACCTACTACTTGGCCAAAGCAATAAATAACAACGGAGAACATGCAAGAATTACTTACGAACATAAATATAAAAGAGGTGAATCAAATATATTACTCAAACACAATCTGAACATAATCTCATAATCCATCGGATCCCAGCAAACTCATCATAGCAACAACATAAGGATTACATATGTGCCTCGATCATGTAGGGCAGCTCACGAGGACTAATTAGTGAAGCACAAGAACGGGAGGAGAACATCACATAGCTACTGGTCATGGAGCCATGGTCCAAGGGAGACTACTCACAACTCATCCGGGAGGCGTCCATGGTGGTGGAGAAGCTCCCGGTGGTGATCCTCCCCTCCGGCAGGGTGCCGGGAAGAGTTCTCCTGGTGCTCCCGATCTTGGAAGCGCGGTGGCGGCGGAACAGAGAAGAGATCGCGAAAAAGGGTTCCCGTCTCGAGGGTTTCGGGAGACGATATAAAAATATGCCAAAGGGGGGCATCAACGGAGGCCTGGGGGGCCCAGGCGCCCCCCCGGCGCGGCCAGGAGGGGGGCCGCGCCACCAGCGCGCCTGGAGCCCTGGTGGCCCCCCTCCGGCTGTACTTCGGGTGCCGGGAAGCTTCTGGAACGCTGATTTTTTATATAATTTTTCCGGGATTTTTCTGGCAGTTCTCGTAATGGGAAAACCTGAAATACAAAAACAGCCGAAAACAGAAACTGGCACTGGGGTGCACTGAGTTAATAGGTTAGTCCAAATATGATCAAAAGTGTATGGAAGTGTATAAATAACATAGCAATATCACCCAAAAGAGGCATGGAGCAAGCAGAAATTATAGATACGTTTTGGACGTATCAACATCCCCAAGCTTAATTCCTGCTCGTCCTCGAGTAGGTAAATGATAACAAGAATAATTCCTGTGGTGACATGCTATTAACCATATAGGACTTTTTCATAGTCATATGACAAAAGCTTACTGAGACAATGAATCTGTAGTAATTAAGTTGCCTCATGAGAAAATCACAAAGAACTGAAAGTTTTACAATATGATACTGAAACATCAAATAGATTTGTAATGAGCATGGTGTACAAATATGATGAAGTGGTATCTCGCTTGCCCCCTTTAGTGAAGCAAAACATAAATGCAGGGGCACCTCCAAGGTTTAAGTGATGACTAGATACAATGATTTCAAAATAAACGATATCACAATCATGCAAAAGACAATGCTACTTTGGGACAATGCACATTACACTCAGAATGACAATCATGCTCTCAGTAGTTGGTGCTTTTAAAAGAAGGTGGAGACTCTCGAACCGTGGCTTTTGTTGGCAAGGTTGAAAAACCGTAGTCAGAAACGAAGACAAAACATGTACCAGAGCTCTTGGTTTTAAGAACAGAGGTAATAATTATTTTTTTGACTATGCATGTTCCGTCAACGAATGCTAGCAGACAACTCAATCACTTCTTGAGATGGAAAAGTTTCGAGGAACGGCTCCCGAATGAGGACGATCCCATCCTCTTAATCTCCTTTGTTTATCACTGCCAAAGTTTTCTGATTTCTCATGAACAAAGCGTGAAGGAGGGTTTGTTTGTTATATTATTTTTGAGCCGGGCGCACTCAATGCCAGTTCCTTCTCGTATTATGGGTTTGCACATTATACATGCAACCCCCTGGGTGAAGCTTGTCCAACTTAAAAAGATCATGAATTAACTACTACTTCCTCATGAACTTAAAACAGAGGCACAAAATAGGAATGCTTTTTTCTTTGAATAATTTCGAGATGGTACATGCAAGTCTCCGTTAGGAATGGCAGGTAAATACCATGTAGGAAGGTATGGTGGACTCATATGGCATAACTGGTTTAAAGGAATTTGGATGCACAAGCAGTCAGTCCGCTTAGTACAGGTGGAGGTTAGCAAAAGACTGGGAGCGACCAACTAAGAGAGCAATGACGGTCATAATCATGCAGAGCGACAAAGCAACATTGAATCAGGCATGGAAGTTATATCGCTACTCAGAAACAAAAGATCATCAAGGCTTGACAGACTTTCTTTACAGTCTTAAATATGCGTGAGCATACGCCAAGTCAATCAAAATAAATTCTCGAAGGAAGATATTACTAAACCATACCACATCATAGGCAAACAAATCATGTTGGTATTCCAATAACACATTGGGAACCCCCCCAGCTATTTGAGACTAACCATAAGAAAACATGAACTACTAAGCACCATTATGCACGTAGCATCTTTATCATAGACATATCAACCAATGCAACAGAAGCAAACTCTCTTCATAAGATAAGCATGATAACTAAAGAGAGTTCAAGCAACCAGCTAAACAAAAGCTCTTTAAAAAGATAAGCATGAATACTAAGAGCTGAACATGATAGTAGCTATTGAAAGACAAAGAACACACACAGCAAAGATAGACATGAAAATTCTATGTTATGTTCTAGGTAGAAGTGGAGCTTGTTTCTCTCCCACATAAAGAAAGCTGAGTTCCGACTCGTTATGAAAAGCTAAAGAAAACTAAAAAGGAAACTAAAAGCAAGACGCTCCAAGCATAGCACATAACACATGAAGTGATTAAAATATAGTGGAACGAAAGACGAACTGATAATGTTGATGGAGAAGGGGATGCACGGGGGCATCCCCAAGCTTAGACGCTTGAGTCTCCTTGAATATTTCTTGGGGGTTCATGGGGGCATCCCCAAGCTTGAGCGTTTGACACTCCTGAATCTTTTTATCATCTTCCCTCGTACACTTGAAAACTCCTTTCATACATAACTCATCATAATCTGATTAGCGAGGTTAGTACCCTTAATAAAATAATTGTTCCTTGCTGGAAATAAGGATATTCTTGAAGGTCTACTGTTTCACAAGATTGCCAAAAGGTTTTTGCAATTAAAAAGCAAGCTCTAGGTTTGCAAAATGAAGGAAAGGCAAAACAGGACAGAATCTGTGAAAAACAGAACATCAGATAGTAAATGATTTTTTTGGGGCACTTCTGCAACTCTAATCAAAAAACTCAAAACAGACGCACGAAAGACAATTATATAGAGCACGCTGTCGAAAAAATTCAGACCAAAAGGATGATCTGGTGATTTTATATGAATTTTTCTATCCAAGGACAGAATTTGTTTCCTGGATAGCACGTCACAACTTTTGAACTTTCTTGCAATCAGAGGTTACACTTGGCACAAAGTTGAAAAGCAAAGATACAATGATGATGCTACTGTAGTAACAACATCAAGACACAACAAAAGAAAAATAAAATTTATTCATGTGGGCTGCCTCCCAAAAGCGCTTTCTTTTATGCCTTTAAGCTAGGCATAATGCATAGAGATCAAGTTTTATCAAGAGTAAAAGAATAGCTAGCCCGTATAACGGACTCAAAAGGTAACTTAATCTTCTTTCGAGGGAAGTATTCCATCCCTTTATTGAGAGGAAACTGGAATTTTATATTCCCCTCATTCATGTCAATGATCGCACCAACAGTGCGTAGAAAAGGACGTCCCAAAAATAATTGGACAAGAAGGTTCACATTCAATATCCATAATAGTAAAATCAACGGGAACATAGTTGTCATTGACAATGATAAGAACATCGTCGATCCTCCCCAAAGGTTTCTTTATGGAAGAATCAACGAGACGAACACCAAAAGAACAAGAATCAAAAGGTTTCAGTTTAAGCATATCATATATTCTTTTGGGCATAACAGAGGTACTAGCACCAACATCACATAAAGCATAGCAAGAGAAGTTATTCAACTTAATTTTTATCATAGGATCCCAACCATCTTCTAGCTTTCTAGGTATGGAGGCTTCTACTCTAAGTTTCTCCTCCCTAGCTTTGATTAGAGCATTAGTGATATGCTCTGTGAAGGCAAGGTTAAGAGTGCTAGTGCGGGGATCTCTAGACATCTTGTGAAGGAAATCAATAACTTCGGTAAGAGTGCAATTATCAAAATCAAGGTCACTACTATCAAGTAAAGTGGTAGTGGTGTCCTTTAGGTTCACTTGTTTGGTAGTTTCTATCGTCATAGCATCACCATTAATAGGTCCATTGGGACCAGGAGTGCATTGGGTGCTAAGAGTTTGGATATCCTCAACAACTTGGATAGTAGCAACAGTGTGGTGGGTAGGAAGGCTCTTAATTCTATCTTCTTCCTCCCTTTCTCTAGCCCATCTCTCTTTAAGTTTAGTGTAATGCCCAGGATGGGACTATACCTCCTACGTGTCGAGGCACGACTTAAAGGTATAAGCCCATCCTAGAATGATCTCAAGTTTGGTATCTTTGCACGACTCATGTAAAAGAGGGATTAAATTGCAAAAGGAGATAGTTGGCTTACACTCGCCACTTCACACAATACAGTACATAAGCAAAACATCATTCAAAACATCACAACCCGACTACGGGCGAAGATCCAAAAGAAAGATACCAAAACAACAAAAGCCACAGGTCAGGATCGAATCCTAGTAGAAACCACTACTGATCGTCGAAACGAAACAAGCATACGGCCACTCTCTTCTTCAAGCTCCCAGTGAAGAACTTGAGCCAGCTTCTGCATCAAACTCGGCTGAACCTGCATCTGGTGTGGTGAAGTAACTGTGAGCCACAGAGGACTCAGCAATCCCGTTCCCGGGTAACACGACTATTTAAGCCTTGGGTGAGGACAAGGCTGAAGAAAGAACAAGAGGTGAAGGAACAACAAGAGTCTGCAGCAGCAACTAGCACTAACTTACGTAAAAGAGAGCGAGAAGAGAAGTGCCTCGGTCGAGAGATGATCACGAAGTGATCCTAACTAAAACCGGTCAAACATAACCCCACCGTGTTCAACTCCCGAATCCCTATTCGGAAATTGACACTCACGGAACACACGCTGGTAGTGTATTGAAACATTGTGTCAAGTTATCTACAACCGGATATTAACAAGCTCCCATCTGCCACATAACCGCGGGCACGGCTTTCGAAAGTTCAAACCCTGCAGGGGTGTTCCAACTTGACCCATTACAAGCCCACGATCCGCGGAGTCGCAACTCCATAGGTGGGAAGACCCGAGTATTCTCGGAATCCCGTGCTCAAGTTAAACCGAACTAAGGTAAGGCTAATCCAGCAAATCCTCCCGGCGTGTCGACACCTTGATAGTAGCCGCGCGTATCTAAGTCTCAGGACACGACCGGATGGGCGATTCTACAGGTTTTTACCAAACTTTGAGTTTCCTCGAGGTGTCCCCGCAGACTCCCCGTTTCGGACCAACACTCATGTGGAGCACTGGCCCGGGGTTGTTGAATTAAAATAAAAGAGGGTTTGCAAGGCCCTTATGCAAGTTTTATTAGTTTGTTATTAGGCAAATAGTACCAATGTCGGGACTTGCTGGAAAAGACTTAGCACTTAGCGGTTTATCAAGGGGGTCCCATACACCCCAACCGTGTTAGGAACGCATAATCAAGGAACATAACACCGGTTTATACGGTTCCTAACGGCATGAGTGGAACAAATCACCAAGCAAAAGGCTTAGCCTTCCTCCCTTGCCAATATATAGATGATTTCATTTTAAGCATTTATATAGTGTGATATAACCCAACCAAACTTCAACATGAAGCAAGCATCTTCAATCTTCACCTGCAACTAGCAACGCTATAAGAGGGGCTGAGCGAAGCGTACTTAGCCAAGCAACGGGTTGCATAGGTAGGGTGGTTAAACATGGCAATGGTTACAAGTAGGAGGCTGACAAGAAGAACATGGGCATGGAGGCAAAACTATAGAGCGGAACTACTAGCAATAGGCAAAGATAGTAATGTTATCGGGGTTCGGTCATCTTGCCTGGGATTCCACAAGGGAGAAGAACGGATCCATGAAGCAGACGGAGCAACATAGACGAGAGAATCCTCACAACTCCGGAACGAAACCGAAGCTAACAAGAGAAGCAACCGGAAAGAAGAAACAACACGGTAAACACACAAGCATAAACATGGCATACGATGCACATCCAAGTATGATGCATGTTCGGTTTAATTATGCATGTCATGGCAAAGTGCACAAACAATACTACAAGTTAAGTGGAGCTCAATATGCAACGAGTTGCATAATGACGAAACACCACATTTAATTATTTAGTTGACTCTCATTTAATTACAAGACAAGATTAATTGTTTGTTAACATGGCAAGAGGTGAAGCATAAAGAAACTACACTATTTAGGCATTTTAAATGAGGCCGGAAGAATAACAACAAGTCCGGAAAATCCCCATAAGCATGTTTAATAATTATTAAAGCAACAACAATTAAACATTTTAGTGTTGTTAAATGATGCGGATGACATGATCAAGTTTATGCAATTTTATTAAAAGGTTGACAAGAGAGATAAGGAGGTAATTGTCACCGTGGTGGAAAGAAAGGGTGCAACGGCAACGATCCGAAATGATGCAACGGCAACATATCGGTTCCGGTATCTCGTTGAGAGTCCGGTGCAAAAGATGAGATGGCGTGAGCGAGTGAAACAAGATGAAGGTGGGGTGATCCCGTTACTGGGTTCCCACGAGTCGGTGACGAGGCAACCGAGGAACATGAAAAAAGGTCGGAACGGGCACGGAGCACACAAGGGAGCAACTCATACAAGACAACAAGCATCACACGGGTCATCCACGGGGTCGTCTCGTTATACCTTTGAAGCGTGCGTTTCGGGGCGGTTCGAGACGTAGAGGAAGAAGTCATTCACGTTTCCGAAGAGGAAGTAGCCGTTCCGTAGAGGGAAGTAGTTGTACTCGTTCATCGGAGAGGTACTCGCCGCGTCGTCTTGTGTCGTCGAGTAGGTGTTCCCATTCGTAGATGTACTTGCGGTCTCGGCGACGGTAGGGGTACTTGGTGTTTCCGGGCGTCGGTAGTCGTACACGGGGCGACGGTAGTTGTTCACGTTCGCGTCTTGGTTCACGATCGGATGAGCTCGGACGTCGTGGTACTTGCCGTAGGGGTACATGAGGTCGTCGTGTAGAGGTACTCGTCACGGTTCGTAGACGTTCGGTTTTTTCGTAGATGTACTTGACGCGTCTCCGAGATCCTGGGATATCAACCACAGCCACAACAACAAAAACGGTAGCAAAGGCAGCAGCGACATGGCGAAAAAAAACATAGCAGCAGCGCGGGAGGCGACGCGGCCATGGCAGCAGCACGGCGAGGCGCTGCGGAACCAGCCGGCGAAGAGGAGGCAGCAGGCCTCGGGGTCTTGCGCAGGAGACGATCGAAGGCTGCAGCCTTGGGCATCGGGTGCAGGGCCATGGCGCGGCTCTGGACGAGGGAGGCGCGTGGCAGCAAACTTGGCGACGAAGGGGAAGGACGCGGGCTCCTGGCGCACGGGATCCGGCCGGCGGGCCTGGAGGAGACGGCGGCGAAGGGCTGAAGGCGACGGCGACGACCTGGAGATGGAGAGGCGCGGCGCTCGCGGGGCGCAGAAGGCGAGGCGGTCCTGGCCGCGAGAGGAGGAGTCAGAGCCACGGCTCCAAGGGAGGAGGCGGTCGGCAGCGTCCTTGGAGCGTCGGAGAAGAAGGCCCTGGAAGGAGGGACGAGGCGCTGCCTACGGTCACGAGCGGGGCGACGCTGGATGAGGAGGGCGCCTCCGCGCCAGGAGGGAGGCCACGGGCGCTGGAGGACGGGCGCGCTCGCGGGGCAGGGGCCGGAGCGGTGAGGCGCTCGGGCTTGAGGCAGGGCAGGCGCTGCGAGAGGAGAAAGGTGCGGGCCGGAGGGGATCGGGCTGGAGGGACGATGCGGCTTCGAGGAGAGATCGGGCAGAGGGAATCGGGCGTCGCTAGCGAGGGAGAGAAAGAGAGATCGAGAGGATGAGGGAAACAGAGTGGCGGCGGACGAGGGATCGAGAGGGGAGAGCGCTAGGGTTCGGGATTGATGGACCAGAAGGCTGAAGCGGTTGGGCCTATAGGCAGAGATGGGCCTCGGAGGTCTGGAAGGTGGCCTGGGCCGGAGTGGGCCTAGGAGGGAAGTGTGCGGCTGGCCTCTTCATCATATCTCCCAAAACAGAAAAAAAAACAAAGAAGACAAGGAGGAGAAAGGAAGGTAGAGATAGGATGGGGCAAGCGGCTATTTTCTCAGGCATCATAAAAAGAGCACGATCCGAGAAAAATAGAAAATGCGTGATTGGAAAATAATTCAAACATATTTGAATTTAATTCAAATAGTTTTGAACTAAGACTTGATTATTGAAGTGTCCAAAAATGTTCGAATTTTTGGAGGAACCTCGAAACAATGGAAAAGAAGTATTGGCAAGGTTTTTAAGGAGAAACTTGAATTAAGTGGCATGGGGAAATAAATGCAAGTGTGTTGGGTAATTCCAAACAATGGAATATTATTATATAGCTCCCTAAAAATATTGAGAGGCTTTATATGTTATAAAGAGAAGTCACCTTCCCTCGATTTAAATGGACCGAAGGCCCACACGATTATTTAAGATGCAAAAAATTAATGAGATGATGGCATGATGCATGATGCAATGCAAAAATAAATAACACAAGCAAAAGAAACACACGGGCAACCCGGGACATCTGGAATCTTCTGGAATCTTCTGGGACGTCGGTCTACGGGCGTGACATTTAGCCATCATCCTAATGTTTTCATTAATTTGCACTTGAATAGCATTCATAGGAGTGACCTTCCTCTCCTCAAGAGGAGAAGTTCTAATTTTAAGCAATTCTACTTCATTGGCTATATTGTCTACCTTCGAAGAGAGATCACCTAGTTTGTTTAGTTTTTCTTCTACACTATTATTAAAAGCTTTTTGGGTAGTGATGAAATCTTCAAGCATAATCTCTAGTTCAGAAGTGGAGTTCTTGGTGCTAGGATAAGCATTGTTATTCCCATAGGAATTAGAGGGGAACGGTCTAGGATTGCTACCAAAATTACTCCTATAAGCATTGTTATTAAAATTGTTTCTAGAGATAAAGTTCACATCTACTTGTTCTTGAGCAATCAAAGAATTTAAAGGAACATCACGAGGATCAACAGAAGATTGCTTCGAAAGTAGAGACATGATCAAGTCAACTTTTTCATTTAGGGAGGAAATCTCCTCGACAGAGTTTACCTTCCTACCTATTGGAGCACGTTCGGTGTGCCATTGGGAATAGTTGGTCATCATCTCATCGAGAAGCTTCGTGGCAGCACCAAGTGTAGTTGACATAAAGGTTCCTCCCGCGGCCGAATCTAACAAGTTCCGCGAGGTAAAGTTCAAGCCTGCATAAAAAGTTTGGATAACCATCCAAGTAGTCAAACCATGAGTAGGGCAGTTCTTGATAAGAGATTTCATACGTTCCCAAGCTTGGGCAATGTGTTCATTATCCAATTGTTTAAAATTCATTATGTTACTTCTTAGTTGGATAATTTTAGCAGGCGGATAGTATTTTCCAATAAAAGCATCTTTGCACTTGTCCCATGAATCTATGCTATTTCTAGGCAAAGATTGAAACCAAATTTTAGCTCCTCCTCTCAAGGAGAAAGGAAAAAGCTTAAGCTTAACAATATTACCATCTATTGCTTGGTACTTTTGCATATCACAAAGTTCAACAAAGTTGTTCAAGTGTAAAGCAGCATCATCTTCAGCACCGGAGAATTGATCTTTCATGACTAAGTTCAGTAAAGCAGGTTTAATTTCATATGAAGGTGCTGAAGTGGCAGGTGTAGTGATAGGTGTGCAGATAAAGTCATCGTTGTTGTGACTAGTGAAGTCACACAACTTGGTGTTCTCGGTGGAACCCATAGTAGCAAGCAAGCAAGATAACTATTTTTGTGATTTTCGATAAAAGATACTAAAGCAAAACTGAAAGGTAAACTAACAAGACTAAAAAGCAAAGGTAAAAGATAGCGTGCAACTCCCCTATCCTGAAGAGTGGAGTCCCCGGCAACGGCGCCAAAAAACTTTGCTTGATGGCTTCTCGCCCCTCGTTGGTTACCCCAAGTGGAAGGTTTGAGATGTAGTGTAGCGGTAGTTTTCCCTTGGCAAAGATACCAAGGATAGATTTCCCCTGAGACTCCCAGTTTCAACAAGAAGGTGTCAACTGCTAACGGCGCCAGATATTAGCAATCAACGTGGACCTGCACACAGATACAAATAACTTTGCTCCCAACAAGTACAGAGAGGTTGTCAATCCCTCCGGCCTTGTAGTTTACAAAGGATCAAACACAAGTGATAATAGTGATAGGTATTGCTGCAATAGTAAGTAAAAGCGGAAAGTAAATAGCGGATGTGATCAATGATGGTAATATGGACCGGAGTCTCATGATGTTCACTAGTGATGTCTCTCTCCCAAAAGACGATAAAACAACTATGTGAGGTAAACGAATTACAGCTGGGCAATTGACAGGACCATGTGCGCAAACCAATGCTGACTAAGTTGCAAGAAAGGTAGAGGTTCAAAGCATGGGCGGTACGCCAAGGCAAGTAGACCGAAATCCATCTGCATCTACTACTAATCATCCACCTTGAGATATCTATCCAGAACATCTCGCTGGTATTATGTTGCGAGTCCCACCCATAGTGCAAACTCAAAGCAACAGACAACTGCATTAAAAGAACTTTGCGTAAAGTAAACAATCCTTGCACCCGCGGGCACAAGCATCGTTGTTTTCCCCCTTGTGGCAACATCACATCCCCTAGACTCATGTTTCTGTCACTCAAGCTAGTCATCGAGGGGCATGAACCCACAATCAAGCATAACGTTCCCTCTTGGAGTCGCTACCTACTACTTGGCCAAAACAATAAATAACAACGGAGAACATGCAAGAATTACTTACGAACATAAATATAAAAGAGGTGAATCAAATATATTACTCAAACACAATCTGAACATAATCTCATAATCCATCGGATCCCAGCAAACTCATCATAGCAACAGCATAAGGATTACATATGTGCCTCG
Organism: Secale cereale; assembly: GCA_902687465.1. Lineage (NCBI taxonomy): Eukaryota > Viridiplantae > Streptophyta > Magnoliopsida > Poales > Poaceae > Secale > Secale cereale. The sequence goes on along the minus strand of LR738712.1, from coordinate 620,346,739 downwards.
ATCATGTAGGGCAGCTCATGAGGACTAATTAGTGAAGCACAAGAACGGGAGGAGAACATCACATAGCTACTGGTCATGGACCCATGGTCCAAGGGAGACTACACACAACTCATCCGGGAGGCGTCCATGGTGGTGGAGAAGCTCTCGGTGGTGATCCTCCCCTCCGGCAGGGTGCCGGGAAGAGTTCTCCTGGTGCTCCCGATCTTGGAAGCGCGGCGGCGGCGGAACAGAGATGAGATCGCGAAAAAGGGTTCCCGTCTCGAGGGTTTCGGGAGACGATATAAAAATATGCCAAAGAGGGGCATCAACGGAGGCCTGGGGGGCCCAGGCGCCCCCCCGACGCGGCCAGGAGGGGGGGCCGCGCCACCAGGGCGCCTGGAGCCCTGGTGGCCCCCCTCCGGCTGTACTTCGGGTGCCGGGAAGCTTCTGGAACGCTGATTTTTTATATAATTTTTCCGGGATTTTTCTGGCAGTTCTCGTAATGGGAAAACCTGAAATACAAAAACAGCCGAAAATAGAAACTGGCACTGGGGTGCACTGAGTTAATAGGTTAGTCCAAATATGATCAAAAGTGTATGGAAGTGTATAAATAACATAGCAATATCACCCAAAAGAGGCATGGAGCAAGCAGAAATTATAGATATGTTTTGGACGTATCTTTAGGCAAATGTAAAACCAATGTTGGGACTTGGTAGAAAAGCTTTAGCGCTAAGCGGGTTATCGAGGGGGGCCCATAAACCCCAACCGTGTTAGGGACGCAAAATCAAGGAACATAACACCGGTTTAAATGGTTCCTAGGGAGGCATGAGTGGAACAAAACACCAAGCAAGGCTTAGCCTTCCACTCATTGCCAAGTATATAGATGATTTAGTTTTAACAGATTATATAGTGTGATATCCCAAAAATACTTCAACATGAAGCAAAGAATCTTTGAATCTTCTCCTGCAACTAACAATGTTATAAGAGGGGCTGAGCAAAGCTTACGTAGCCAATTAAAGGTTTGCTAGGTTGGGTGGTTAGAGAGTTTCATGGCTGCAATAGGAGGCTGACAAACAAACATGGGCATCGAGGCAATAAGCTAAAGAGCGAGACATCTAGCAATAGGCAAAGATAGTAATGATATCTATGTCAGGTCATCTTGCCTGTTGAATCCTCGGAGGGAACGTAATCTTGTTCCTCACACTCAACCTCGGTAGAAACCTCGTTCTCAGTATCTTCACCAGGCTCTAACCAAACACAACAATGCACAACGGAACAAAATCAATCAACATGCAGTGCTCAATCACATGATGCATGTGAACATGGAAATACATGATGCATGGCCTAGGGTCACAAGAATGCAATATCATCACAACCACAAGATCAACCACACATAATGAAACAAGCAAAAGAACAAGTTGGCAAGTTTATGTAGTTCATCAAACAAGCAACAAACATGTTTTAAAAGAGGTTGGTTATCATGGCAAGGGTGCACTTAACATAACTGCAACATGCTTGCATATTGAAATGGGCTGGAATTAATTACAACAATTTCCGGAAAAACCCATATTCATTTGTTTGCATTTGGGACAGATTTGAAATACTACTGTGATGGAGTTCTCAAACATGCTAAACAACAGCACCAAAATATTCTACACATTTTTCTACCCCAAATGCATATAAAGTTTGTTAAATTTGGAGTTGTAGAGAATTAGTTATGAATTTTGCAAGTTTGAGCATATTTAAAAGAATTTAAATTCAAACAACATTTTAAAAGTTTTCAAACATGGCAGCAAGTGACATTTTCATAATCTACACAAAATTCTAAGCACTTTTCATATTGGGCTCATATTCATATGAAGCTTAAATATGCAGATATTAATTAAAACAGAAAAACAGAAAAGAAAAAGAAAAACAGAAAAAGAAAATAAAACAAATAGGCGCCAGGTCTAAATTGACCCAGACCCAGCTAGCCTCAGCCACTGACAAGGGGGGCCAGGCAAGCTGAGCTGGCGAGCGGGTGCGCGCGGGGGCTAGAATTGCAGCTGTGAGGCTGGCAGGTGGGGCCTACCTGTCAGCCTCAGGCGAAAACTAAAAATTGGCGAAACGCCACTGCGCCCACGAGGGATCGAACCCGCGTCTCTCTTGCGAAACTGACGGAGACACACCACTTCGCCACTGCATCGATCTCGACAGATAACATGCAGCAAGTCTGAAGAATAAGCCACAGAAGCAGAACAGGGGAAACACTGGCCCTCGTCGGAGCTGCTTGTCGAAGCCGCTCCGACGACCATTAGGCATGGCGGAGGGGTGCGAGAGGGAGCAGGAGGAGTCCCGCATCCGAACAGACTACTAGCAGCGCCTAAGGGGCATTGCATCACCGGCGGCGAGCAATTACAGCACGGCGGCGATGAGAAGACGGCGAGGTGATGCAAGGCGCTAGGCGGCGCGGCGAATGCACAGGGAGGTTCTACGCACCTAGGCGAAGCTAACGGGCACCACATCGAGGGCTAGAGAGGTCGGAGCACTCGCCGGCGACGAGGTCCGACGGCGGCACGGTCGGGCGCTCGTGGAACTACGGCCTAGAGCATGCGCAGAAAAGGGGAAAAGGGCTTGGGGAGAGAGAGGGGCTCACCACGAGCACGACGGTGTGCTCGGCTGGCCCTGGCATGGACAGAGTCGACGACGGCGTGTCTCGAACAGCTCCGGCCACGGTAGAGGAAGAAGCGCTCGACGGAGAGGCGCTCGGGTCCGCGTAGTTGTCGTAGTGGAAGAAGAGGACGTCGGGGAAGAAGCTGGACAACATTGGCGAGGCCGAGGACGACGCGGAGCTCGCTGGCGACGCGAGGTTGCTCTCAGATGCGCTCGGGTGTCGATGGCGGCGGATCTGGGGGATCCCAGCTCTCCAGACGGCGAGAGGGGAAAGGGAAGACCTAGGGGAAAGTGGTGGACACAATCTGGGTTTAAAAACAGGGCTCGGCGCACGTCCTCGGCGTCGGTGAGCTGACGGCGCGACGGTGAGCGCGTCGCGAGCTCTACTTTTCTGACGGTGGAAGACGGAGGCGAGGGGGATGAGACACTGACTGGTTGGGCCACGCGCTCGGAGTGGCTACGACGTGACTGCTACGCCTGTAGCTGGGCCGGTGGTGCTGGGCTTGCTGCGCTGCGGGTGGAGATGGGCCTCAGGGGGAGAAGGAGAAAGGGAGAGGCCCAGGTTGTGCTGCTGGCTGCTGCTATGCTTTTCTTTTCTTTTTATTTCTTCAGACAGAAAAAGAAAAGAATGCACAGAAATAAAGAAGAAGAACTAGGGGAAAAGAAAAATACCCCTAAGCTCAGCGAATTATGCTCTATTTAAATAAAATGACTTGGACATTTTTAGAGGCAGAAAAAAAAAGGAGTTTGAATATAGGTCAAACTCTTGATATTTTAAAACCCAACCAAAACATTTTCAAATGAGATGATATTTGGTGGAGAGGTTGCTCACATGGTGCAAGATTTAAAGGAGAAGGAAGAACCACTATGGCACTTGCTAGGTGGCTTGCAAAATAGATCAAAGAAGAGGCCAAAAAGAAAGAAGGAGAAGAATAAGAAGAAAGAAGAAGAAGAAGAAGAGGGGAAGGGGTAGGGTTTTAGCTAAGATAGCTTGAATCCACACACAACATACATCACAAGGTCTCAACAATGCATAAAAGAAATTAAACTATGATGCCATGATGACATGATGATGAACATTGCAAGGATGCAAAAATACTAAAAGGTATGCAATGCAAATAAAATAAAAGAGAAGGACCCCAAAGATAATGACAAGGATCAAAGAGGAAGCTTTATTGCCATTATAGGAAAGTGTTACATTTGGGGCATTACAAGATGCTCTTAGGGAAAATAAATAAGCGCAAAGAAGAGGAGATCTCCAAGATATGCACACTCATGTGGTCATTGTGGTAGTGAGAAATAGAGCAAATACTGGAGAATGTTCAATAAATTGCATCGATATCGTATCATAAGTTGAACAACATAGGATGGAGTTCTTGGAGTATAGGGGAAGAAGAATAGGGGTGTGGCTGAACCGATCAGATGGATACACCTACATAATCCTTATTTGAAGATAAATATTGATGGAGCTTTACAGTGGAAAATCATACATGTGGTTGGGTGAAAGCACATTTGCTCCCTGGGTGGTTTTGGTAATTAATGACAACATACTTTGTGGTTGGACTAATGCTTTTATCAAGTATGTTTCACGAAATCCAATCACATTGGCTATGGCAATGACTGAAGAAGTGGACCCCTCAAATGCTAAGACAAGCATTGGCAAAAGCTCAAGACTCCATTTTTGGTTTAGTGATCAAAGATCACATTGAGTCCATAGGAAAAGCCAATACTATTAAAAGGGGATGAGGTTGTGTTGATGATCTGGTTGCTCAAGTGCTTAGTGATATATCTCCTTCAACTATCAGCACCTTTCACTTCTATACACACTCATAAGTAATCCCGGACAAAGCAATTCTTCCAACTCAGTCCCACCGAGATGAACCACTTCAGCCATATTCCAAACCCTAGAAAAATCGGTCATTCCGAGTTTTAGATCGGTCTCACCGAAACTGGACTGCCAACCTTCTGTAACCATTTGACATCTTTTCAGAATATCCGAGATTGCATTTTCGGTCTCACCGAAATTGGCCAGCTCCTGTCTTGGCTCAAATCGGTCTCACCGAGATTGCATTATCGGTCACACCGAAACTGGCATGTTCCTGTCTTTTCTAAAATCGGTTTAACCGAGTTTTCTTTCTCGGTCCCACCGAAAACTCCAACGTTCATATCATTTGCACTTTCGGTCTCACCGAGATGGTATTTTCGGTCCCACCGAAAACCCCAACGTTCACTATATTTGAACTTTCGGTCTGACCGAGTTTTCACTTCGGTCTCACCGAGATTGCTCAATTATGTGTGTAACGGTTGGATTTTGTGTGGAGGCTATATATACCCCTCCACCCCCTCTTCATTCGTGGAGAGAGCCATCAGAAAGTACTACCATTCCTACCATACACTTTCTGAGAAGAGAACCACCTACCCTTGTGTTGAGATCAAGTCATTCCATTCCTACCATATGAAACTTGATTTCTAGCCTTCCCAAGTTGCTTTCCACTCAATCCTTTCTTCCACCACAGCCATATCAGTGAGGAGAGTTGAGTGTTGGGGAGATTATCATTTGAAGCACAAGAGCAAGGAGTTCATCACCATCAACAACATCTATTACCTTTTGGAGGGTGGTGCCTCCTAGATTGGTTAGGTGTCGCTTGGGAGCCTCCGTCATCGAGATGTGGAGTTGAACCAAGAAGTTTGTAAGGGCAAGGAGATCGCCTACTTCGTGAAGATCTACCCTGAGTAAGGCTAGCCCTCCGTGGGCGTAGGCCATGGTGGAATAGACAAGGTTGCTTCTTCGTGGACCCTTCGTGGGTGGAGCCCTCCGTGGACTCGCGCAGCCGTTACCCTCCGTGGGTTGAAGTCTCCATCAACGTGGATGTACGATAGCACCTCCTATCGGAACCACGGGAAAAATCATTGCGTCTCCAAATTGCGTTTGATCTTCTCCACCTCTCTTTACTATATGTGCAATTTACTTTCCGCTGCTCATACTCTAGAATTGCATGTGTAGTGTGCTACTTGACTTGTGTGCTATGGAAAAACTGTCAAAATCTGTTCTTGATAAAAGACAGAATTTTTATCTTGTCGAGTAGTCTAATCCCCCCCTCTAGACACTCTCACCTTCTTCGATCCTACAATTGGTATAAGAGCTTTGGTCTCAATTGCTTTGGTTTACACACCATTGGAGGAAGATGGACGTGTCTACGGTTGGGAGTGTTAGCCATAGTGTGCCTGTTCTTAATGGAAGGTTCTATAACTCATGGAGGTCTGAAATGCTTAGTATCTTTAAGATGTACAATTTGTGCAAATATGTTGAGACCCCCTATGTGCCTCCTTTTGACCTCTTGCACCCTACCATGGATGAAGAGCTTGATTTGCTTCGTAACCTTAGGACTGTAAATCTTATCATTAGAGGGTTACCCGATGACTTGCTTAATCTTGTTACAAACTTTGAGTGCGCCTATGCTATGTGGAAATTCTTGGAAGAACTTTATCCGGACTACTCTTTGAGAAGTCTTGATGAAATTCTACACAAGACTATTGAATTTGATAAGTTGCACCCCAATGATCCCAACTTTGATAAATGCTTTTTTGAGCTTCGTGATCTTATGAAAAAGAAGGGCGATCCCGGTCTTATCAATATTATAATTAGAAATGCTCTTGCATTGCATTCCGAAGATTATTGTCACATTGATCAAACTAATGCAAGTACTTATCAAATTGACCTAGGTGTTGATGATGAACAACCTATGGGTCAATATGATGATGAGCATGAGCAAGATGATGATTACTCCGATTCAGACACCGAGCTAGACAAGGTCATGAAGAGTCTCAATCTTATGGCAAATCTGAGAGACTACATGTCCGGCGGAAAAGAGTGGATTCTTGATAGTGGATGCACCGATCACATGACCGGAGACAAAGACATGTTTCGAGAGCTTGCAAAGAACGATGGTCCACGCAAGTATGTGACTTTTGGAGACAACTCCAAGGGTAAGGTACTTGGCCTTGGTAAGGTGGCCATATCTCATGATAGCTCTATTCAAAATGTCATGCTCGTAGAATCTCTTGGATACAATTTACTTTCCGTGTCTAGATTAGCTGACTTTGGATTCAATGTGCTATTCACCAAAGTAGATTGCCAAGTCTTTCGTCGTGACAATCAAAACATGGCATTTACCGGTATCCGTAGAGGTGATCTATACATTGTTGATTTCACTAAGAAAGCCCAACCTAGAGCTTGTTTCATTGCTAAATCTTCTAAAGGTTGGTTGTGGCATAGAAGGCTAGGACATGTTGGTATGCATAATCTAGACAAGCTGATCAAAGGTGATCATATTCTTGGTGTTAAAGATGTTTTCTTTGACAAAGATAGACTGTGTAGTGCTTGTCAAGCAGGAAAACAAGTAGGTGGAAGTCATCCCGTGAAAAACATCATGACCACAAGGAGACCGCTTGAGCTTCTTCATATGGATCTCTTCGGTCCCAATGCTTACAAAAGCCTTGGTGGTAACTCCTTTGGTCTAGTTATAGTTGATGATTATTCCAGATTTACGTGGGTATTTTTCCTTGATGATAAATCGCAGGTTCAGAGAATCTTCAAGACCTTTGCCAAAAAGGCCCAAAATCAATTTGAGGTGAAGATCAAGAAAGTTCGGAGTGACAATGGAACGGAGTTCAAGAACGCCAATGTAGACTCTTTTCTCGATGAGGAAGGAATTCTACATGAGTTCTCGGCTATGTATACTCCTCAACAAAATGGAGTTGTTGAGAGGAAGAACCGAACGCTCATAGAGATGGCGAGAACGATGCTTGATGAATACAAGACACCGAAGCATTTTTGGGGAGAAGCGGTCGAGACAGCTTGTCATGCTATCAACAGGCTTTATCTTCATAAGCTCCTCGGCAAGACATCATACGAGCTCCTCACCGGTAACAAACCCCAAGTGGGATACTTTCGTGTCTTTGGTTCAAAATGCTATATCCTTGATAAGCATCGTCGGTCTAAATTTGCTCCTAAATCTCATGAAGGCTTTCTTCTTGGTTATGGATCAAACTCCCACACCTACCGTGTCTACAATAATTTCACCCGAAAGGTTGAAGAGACGGTAGACGTGAAGTTTGATGAATCTAACGGCTCGCAAGTAGAGAAAATGCCTATTGATGTAGGAGACAAGGACCCATCGGAAGCTATCCAAGATTTATCTATTGGAAAGATCCGTCCCATGGAAGTGAAGGAGAGTACCTCATCTACATATGTGGAGCCACCTACCTCACGGCGAGATGAACCTCAAGGCAACATGGAGGCCTCCACAAGTGGAACTCACCAAGATGAGGAAGTGCAACAAGAAGATCCACCACAACCTCCTTCTCCACCACCTCAAGACAACACCAACAACAATGAAGAAGAAGAAGAGGAAGATGAAGATGATGAGGAAGCTCAGCCACAACATCAACAAAAGCTATCCCGAGTTCGAGCAAGAGTCAAGAATAATCATCCCGGGGAACAAATGATGAACGACATCAACTCCGGGAGAATTACTCGCTCTAAAACTCGCTTAGCTAACTTTTGTGAGCATTACTCATTTATCTCTAGTATTGAACCTATGAAGGTAGAAGAAGCACTTGAAGACCCGGATTGGGTGAGCGCCATGCACGAAGAACTACACAACTTCGAGAGGAACAAGGTATGGACTTTGGTAGAGAAGCCCAAGGATGATCGAAACATCATTGGAACCAAATGGGTGTTTCGGAACAAGCAAGATGAAGATGGACAAGTCATCCGCAACAAGGCTCGTCTCGTAGCTCAAGGTTACACACAAGTCGAAGGTATGGACTATGGTGAGACCTATGCCCCCGTTGCTAGACTTGAGTCCATTCGCATTCTTCTTGCTTATGCCAATCACCATGATATTACTCTCTATCAAATGGATATCAAAAGTGCTTTTCTAAATGGTGAAATTGAGGAGGAAGTATTTGTGAAACAACCTCCCCGATTTGTGAATCCCAAAAAGCCTAATCATGTTTACAAGTTGCATAAAGCTCTTTATGGTCTTAAACAAGCTCCTAGAGCTTGGTACAAATGCTTAACTAGCTTTCTTCTTGAAAAAGGCTTTGAGATTGGAAAGATAGACTCAACGCTGTTCACAAAAAGGGTTAATGGTGAACTATTTGTATGCCAAATATATGTTGATGATATTATCTTTGGTTCAACTAACCCCCATTTTAGCAAGAAGTTTGGACAGCTCATGTCGGAGAAGTATGAGATGTCCATGATGTGTGAACTCAAATTCTTCCTTGGGTTGCAAATCAAGCAATCTAAGGAGGGTACCTTTGTCTCACAAACAAAGTACACCAAGGATCTCTTCAAGAAGTTCAACATGCAAGAAAGCAAAGGTATGAGTACCCCCATGCCTACAAGTGGACATAATGACTTGACAAAAGATGGAGAACCCGTTGATCAAAGGGTTTACCGTTCTATGATTGGTTCTCTACTATATCTTTGTGCTTCTCGTCCTGACATAATGTTGAGTGTATGCATGTGTGCGCGATATCAAGCAGCCCCTAAAGAATGTCATCTTAAAGCTGTTAAAAGGATAGTGAGATACTTGATACACACACCAAACTTTGGCATTTGGTATCCTAAGAGGGCCTCTTTCGACCTTGTTGGCTATTCTGACTCGGACTATGCCGGTGACAAGGTTGATAGAAAGTCAACTTCGGGTACGTGTCAATTTCTTGGTCGATCCCTTGTATCTTGGTCCTCCAAGAAACAAAATTCGGTATCATTATCCACTGCCGAAGCAGAATATATTGCTGCTGGTTCGTGTTGTGCTCAATTGCTATGGATGACACAAACGCTTAAAGATTATGGGATACATGTGAGACGTGTTCCCTTGCTTTGCGACAATGAGAGTGCAATTAAAATTGGACACAATCCAGTGCAACACTCTCGAACAAAGCATATTGAAGTTCGTCACCATTTTATTCGTGATCATATTGCCAAGGGTGATATTAATCTTAAACATGTTCGTACTGACAAACAACTTGCTGATATCTTTACAAAACCTCTTGATGAGAAAGTGTTTTGTCGCTTGAGGAGTGAGTTGAACATCATTGATGCTTCAAACTTGGAGTGAGAACTCCATTGATGCATGCAAGGCATGAGCTCTCTTGACTAATCCTTGATATTTCTCTTATGATGATGATCATATGTCTTGGACACATTTGCCTCCTTGTATTGCATCTAACTCCTTGCAGGTACTTGGATGATCTACATTCCACAAGATTACCACACACTCAAATCATGAGTAATCTTGTCATTGACCAAGTATCTAGCCCTTTGGGATGTTGAGCTCAAGGAACAAAATTCCACATATCCTTTTTTGACATCTTATACATCTGGTATTTCACTCTTGTCATCTTGGATATCCTCGAGTATTTCCTTGCTTGCCTAACCCATGTAGGAAGATGAACTACACAAGTAGAAATGGCGCTCCAACTTCACATTCAATGAGCACCTACATCAAGTCTACCTACATGAGCAAAGCAACAACAAGCCCAAGGTATGTTCTTCACATCTTTAAGGAGCTTTGCTCAAAGTCATGAGTACAAGCAGCTTCATAAGATGTGATCACATCAAATGCTTAATCGAAAAATGGCAACCCCATTTTGAGCTTAAATGATGAGTATGACCTATGATCAAATGTCCTCATTTGACTCCTAAGTCAATATACTCAAACATAGGTGACCTTGTCGCCGACCTTTATCTTGATGAAGTACATATGTTTTGGAGTCTTTCTGTTTTCTCTTATGTTCTCTCATTGAGTTTTCATTTAAAAAAAACTTCATCTAGGAATCTTTTTCATTTCTATTCTTATGTCTTTTTGAATATCCTTATGGCTCTGATCAATTCCCCGAAAATCTTTTACAAATTCATTGCAAATCCTTTGAAACATTCCTCGCAAAGTGAGCTGAATTATTTCTGTATTTCCTTGGAATTAAACTCGGCGTCACCGATTTATTTATTTCGGTCTAACCGAAAAGGGTCTACCCTAACTCAATTCGGTGTCACTGATTTATCTTCCAGGATATCATCTCCTGCAGCTCCACTCATTGTTTCTCTATGCATGTTCTTATTTGCCTGTTGTGATTCTTAAGGATCCCACTTCTTTCTTTCTTCTCACTTTTCCTGCCCTACCTAGTTGCTCCTTTTTGGCACTTGATGTCAAAGGGGGAGAAGACTTAGGGGGAGTAGGGGGAGAAGAGAAGACTTAGGGGGAGAAGAAAAGCAATCTTATCTTAAGGGGGAGAGAATCACATCAAAGTTGTCTTACTTTGGACATCATTCTCAATTGGCATCATTCTTTTGATTTTGCTCTTTTCATCAAAACCCCTTGTTCTGAGAGAACTCAAAGGGAGAGGAATCTTCACAATTGATATCTTATGGAAAGCAAAATCTCTCAGAATTCATTGAAAATCTTTTAGTTTCGGAGACATGTTTGCTGATTCAAGCTTGTGCTCAATATGAGACACTCTCTATACATGTCCTCCCTGGCTTGGTACTCTTGATGTTCTTGCAGTTGGTTGAAGGAATACTCTTGTGTTATCTAACCTTGTTTTCCCAAGTTTATCCCCTCAGGTACAATGTCAAGGAACCTCAAGGTAAGTATATGCATCTTGCAGAATGTGCATGATGGTGACTTGCTTGTAAGTACTTGTTTGCAAGAAATCACCATGCACATATGCATTATCACTCACTTCTTTTTCTTCTGCTCTGATGCATATAGCCAAGCTGCATGTAGCACATCCTGCTTATCTCTCTTGTGTGCTTGTGGTAGTCCAAAACCATAATCTATGAAAATCTTGCACACTTGTAGGGGGAGCCTGTGTACTACATGCTTGTCAAAGCTTTCGTGATAATTCTGTCTTTCTTTCAATAAGCTTTGATGTTTTGTTTAGTGTGATTTTAGTTGTTGCCATCAATTACCAAAAAGGGGGAGATTGAAAGCACATTTGCTCCCTGGGTGGTTTTGGTAATTAATGACAACATACTTTGTGGTTGGACTAATGCTTTTATCAAGTATGTTTCAGGAAATCCAATCACATTGGCTATGGCAATGACTGAAGAAGTGGACCCCTCAAATGCTAAGACAAGCATTGGCAAAAGCTCAAGACTCCATTTTTGGTTTAGTGATCAAAGATCACATTGAGTCCATAGGAAAAGCCAATACTATTAAAAGGGGATGAGGTTGTGTTGATGATCTGGTTGCTCAAGTGCTTAGTGATATATCTCCTTCAACTATCAGCACCTTTCACTTCTATACACACTCATAAGTAATCTCGGACAAACCGATTCTTCCAACTCAGTCCCACCGAGATGAACCACTTCAGCCATATTCCAAACCCTAGAAAAATCGGTCATTCCGAGTTTTAGATCGGTCTCACCGAAACTGGACTGCCAACCTTCTGTAACCATTTGACATCTTTTCGGAATATCCGAGATTGCATTTTCGGTCTCACCGAAATTGGCCAGCTCCTGTCTTGGCTCAAATCGGTCTCACCGAGATTGCATTATCGGTCACACCGAAACTGGCATGTTCCTGTCTTTTCTAAAATCGGTCTAACCGAGTTTTCTTTCTCGGTCCCACCGAAAACTCCAATGTTCATATCATTTGCACTTTCGGTCTCACCGAGATGGTATTTTCGGTCCCACCGAAAACCCCAACGTTCACTATATTTGAACTTTCGGTCTGACCGAGTTTTCACTTCGGTCTCACCGAGATTGCTCAATTATGTGTGTAACGGTTGGATTTTGTGTGGAGGCTATATATACCCCTCCACCCCCTCTTCATTCGTGGAGAGAGCCATCAGAAAGTACTACCATTCCTACCATACACTTTCTGAGAAGAGAACCACCTACCCTTGTGTTGAGATCAAGTCATTCCATTCCTACCATATGAAACTTGATTTCTAGCCTTCCCAAGTTGCTTTCCACTCAATCCTTTCTTCCACCACAGCCATATCAGTGAGGAGAGTTGAGTGTTGGGGAGATTATCATTTGAAGCACAAGAGCAAGGAGTTCATCACCATCAACAACATCTATTACCTTTTGGAGGGTGGTGCCTCCTAGATTGGTTAGGTGTCGCTTGGGAGCCTCCGTCATCGAGATGTGGAGTTGAACCAAGAAGTTTGTAAGGGCAAGGAGATCGCCTACTTCGTGAAGATCTACCCCGAGTAAGGCTAGCCCTCCGTGGGCGTAGGCCATGGTGGAATAGACAAGGTTGCTTCTTCGTGGACCCTTCTTGGGTGGAGCCCTCCGTGGACTCGCGCAGCCGTTACCCTCCGTGGGTTGAAGTCTCCATCAACGTGGATGTACGATAGCACCTCCTATCGGAACCACGGGAAAAATCATTGCGTCTCCAAATTGCGTTTGATCTTCTCCACCTCTCTTTACTATATGTGCAATTTACTTTCCGCTGCTCATACTCTAGAATTGCATGTGTAGTGTGCTACTTGACTTGTGTGCTATGGAAAAACTGTCAAAATCTGTTCTTGATAAAAGACAGAATTTTTATCTTGTCGAGTAGTCTAATCCCCCCCCCCTTCTAGACACTCTCACCTTCTTCGATCCTACATTGGGGCAATATAATCAGGAACTTATAAGGGTTGGTTGAAGTTGTTGGAGCTGGGAAGCTGCAGAATTTATCGAACACTCTTCAAGCAGAAACCACGACACTAATACGTTGGGAAACATAGTAGAAAACAAGAAAAAAACGCACTACAATCACCGAGGAATAATATGAAGATGCATTAACGGTTATGATAATGATCGTTACCAACTTCGAGTAGCAGCGAAAGTAGATGAGTCGATGTAGATCGTACTTGGAGTCCCTCTAATCGTAGATGAATGATCCCACAAACTAGCCACGAATGATCCCTCGAACGGAAGACTGAAAGCACGATCTCCCTACGTGGTTACAAGTGTATGGTCTTCATGATCCGGCAGCGCTTCTCCATCCAAAGCTAATCATCGCCGGAGAATTGGAGGGAGGAGATTATAACCACACTAGGATTCTAATCATGAGGATTAGAGGATCTAGGTCAAGCTCTAATTGACGAACTAGGATCAACTAGAACTTGAACTAGAGAACTAGAGGAGGCTCCAAAACTTGTGTGTTCCAATAGTGCAAACATTATATTTAGGTTGGAGGGAGAGGGGGCGCCACAAAAGGAGGGAAGGAGCCCCTCCTTGGTGCGCCGGCCTAGGGGGAGGAAGAGTCCTCCCCCCACTCCAATTCGGCCTCCCAAGTGGGAAAGGGGGGCGCCTCCCCCTATTGGGCCTTCATGGCCCAATTCTCCTTCCACCACTTCGCCTTTTATGGCCCGTTGATATTAAATTAAATATAAAAGCATCCTGGCAATTATTAGAGCCTTCTATTATTAATTTAACATCGCTAGAAACATTTTCCACCTATATATTATTTATCTGTAATGTCCGGTATTCCCTGATAAACTCCAAAATCCTTCCGGTGACCCTGAAATGCTTTCGGTTCCTCTCAAAACTATTTCAAATATTAATGAAACAATTCCACAAAAAATCCTCCATACTCTCGTCCTATTAACACTCATCAGATCGTGATTACATTAAGCTTATGACCCTATAGATTCGGTAAAACATAGACATGAACGAAACCCCTTCAGTCAATGATCGATAGCGAAACTGTGGACGTCCATATTGATCCCTATGATTACACATATGACATTTGAGCGAACCTTTGGTTAATATGTGCTGTTCCGTTGACTTCACGATACTTTACAAAACCTGAGGTGAGATGTGTCGGTATCCACTTGAGTCATACACATGCTCACTATATTGATCTCCTCGTTATTGGTTTTGTTCATATGTCTCGTTGACATGTTCCAACATTCCTTTAAGCAGTTGCCTGTGTCTGGCTAGACGATGATGGATGCCATCACATCAACAGGGCCCTAGGAATATATCTCCATTTTCGGATGAGTAAATTCCACTCTCGAGCTATCCAGTCCCTTTTAAAACTTCTCGGTGAACCTATAAGTTGCCGTTATGATCACCGTGTTATAGATGACGTTTGACAAAACCCAAAGCTCAACGTATGGAATAAGTGACTACAAAACTCTCATTGTATAAGGAACAAAAACACACGCTAATCCATGTTATAACAATTGACTTGTGACGGTATCATCTTAAAGTATAACAAACAAGTTTGGGTTGATTCAATATGATCATTCTTGTAATGTCATACTCTCAATATTGTTTTAGGACTATCGTTTACACTTAACGGTATCCTAAGATCCGGAAAACATGATCACTAACAAAACTTGAGCTAGTCTTAGAGGCAAGACCATGAATCTTTACTTTGTCGTTTATTGTTCTACACGTGCATATTAGTTTTCCACTAAATCAAATATTCCAGGATCATAGTAGTTATAGCATAGAATATACACTATTAATTTATGAACACGGAAATATAATAATACAATATTATTGACTCTAGGGCATACTTCCAAGAGACTCCCACTTGCACTAGAGTCAATAATCTAATTACATATATTTATTTAACATATGTGCCTATCTGGTGTTGCTCATGCCATACTCATGGTAGAGCCTTCATCATCGGGTCTAATACATTCAAATTGGCGTGATACTTGCGCTTGTTGTGTCTGGTCTTGATGTGGGATCTAGATTCATTTTGCTTTGATAAATGGCACTATTATTCATAATGTAGTGTCATTGGTTTCATAGAAGTTAGGATCATCTAATCTATATCAAGGAACTTTTTGATTCAGACATTATCCTTTGAAGCATCTCAAGCCTCAACATATATTCCTTTCATTATAGAATCCATAATATTGTTCATGCTTGAAACTATTCGAACTAGTATAGCCTGATAGTCATCAAAATCAGTCATGAAGACGTTGCAAATATAATGAACTCTTCTTCTCATACAATGAACTCTTCATCTCCTCCAGAAACAAAACATTTCTTTTGTCCTTTCGAGTTACTTGGTAATTTAAATTGCTGCTCGGTGAGCCAATCTAAGATCACATTGGTACTTGCTACTAACCCTTTAGTACATGAAAACATTTGTTCTGTACATAGGATGGTTCTCATGATGAGTTCAACTACTAAGGTGATTTTTTGAACTCAAATAATCTACACATGCTTATCAACTGTCCTAGACCATTGATTTTGCTAAGTGTAGTACCATGTAACATTCGGGAGAAAAATTACATCATACCCCATTTTAAACCCCTTTAAAACCTTGTCAACGCACATGCTTTGGTTTAGCACAATTGGATGTCTTGATCTATCTCTATAGATCTTGATGTCCAATATGCTATTTCACCTAAGTCTTTCATCGAAAATACATTTTTCACTGAATCCTATTATTGTGCCAAGAAACTTTATGTCATTTCCAATCAATAATATGTCATTCACATATAAGATTAGGAATGATATATAGCTCCCACTAAACTTCTTGTATACACAAGTCTTATCGTTCTAATGAAAGTAATCTATTGAACTATTTCATTCAAAACGTCGATTCAGGCTCCTTGATGCGTGCCTCAAACCATAGAAAACTTTTACAGACATTTTACCATCATACTCCGTGCAGACTTTAGTATTGCATCTAGTGAGAAAGATTCATCATAATCAATTATCACAACTCGCAAGAAAGGAGAAAAGGGGATACATCGAGATGGGCCTTCGATCCAATCCCGATTGGCGCTGCCAAATGGATCAAAGTCAATCAGTGCGGCGACGGTGGCTCTGAACCATGAATTTGACGGTGGTTGGGTGCAATGCGATCGAGCATGACTGGCTGTTTGGCGTGTTGGGGCTTGCCGACGGAGGCAACGCGACTTGGGGCTCGTGGGGACCAGATTCGGCGAGGGAAGGGGTCGGATCCATCGACTGCTGATGCGAGGACCTCACAACGGAGCTCGAGCGCCATAGGAGTTACTTCCCTACGAGAAGAGTTCGGAAAAGGAGAGAACAAAGGAAGAAGGAAAAGTAGAGGGTGGCGAGGTCGCCAGTGCACACGCGTGCTTGCAGACAAGGCAAATGGCTCAGGAAGGAGACGTGGGGCATGGCGGCGGCAACTCTCCTCGGGAGGAGCTCGGGCATTGAGAGGCTGGGGCGTGCGCTGCACCAAAGAAGAAGCCCACCAACCCATGCTCATCATGCTCCACGAGTATCCACCATGCGTGTGATGGGATCCGAGCTCCACCACTCTAGCTAGCGAGCTGGAGCATTGCAGTGGTTGTGGTATGCTCGATCCCGGCCTGACTGTGTGTGAGGGCCTCGGTGTAGCGTGCTGAAGGCCGAGAACCCCAGCTGCTCCGGTCATCCCCCTCCTTGGCTCTGTTTCACCCAGCAATCAGATTCAACTGCCGACGAGCCCTTCGGTCATCACCTCCCCTCCCTCTATGTGAGCTCACTTCCACCCTAGCATATACTCCGTTCTTCTTTATTTTCTAACCGATTCCCAACTCTTTGATCAATCCTGCTCGCTGGACCAACTTTCATGGCGTGATGGATGGATATTAGTAGATGCTTTCCTGATTTGATTCACATGCTTTTTAGTAGTTCCCATGGGATTATAGGCATGAGCTCTGTGCCATAGGCATAAATTTGTTGTAATAAATCAAAGACAATGAGAACATTTACTGAAATCTTTGGAAGTGTGTATCCTATGAATTGCTTTGATTGGAAGTCCAACGATGATTTCATCTTATTAGTAACTCACTTTGAAACATATGGATATGTATTTTTTATCTCTACACTTTTGCCTTATGTACATACTGGATTGCAATGTTGACACAACATTGGAAGCATCTCACGAGAGTAGTTAGAAAATACAAATCATTGTATATTGTCAGTTATGCTTCTCTTCACATAAAATAGTACTATTAGGGGAAGGCATCTTGCTGAGTTTTAATAAAACTCTTTAGGTTTTGCATGGTAAGATTCTCTTCAGAAAACATATTTTTATTGGAGCTAGATCGACAATAACTCACAAGGACTGCCACGATTAGAGCTACTCTTTGGCGGCCATGCTTCAGTATGCAGTCATGTAGACAACAAGGTAATGCCATTGAGATCATGTAGTTTTGAGTAGTGCATGGGTCTATTTAATTAGTTTTTTTTGCACAATGGCGCGTGGTGTTGGTTGATAAATATGTGTGCGTCATGGAACAACTAATTGATCACAACCGACTATTGGAAATATACCTTAGGGGAAATAATATTTGTATTATTATGTTTGCATATTCATATTTAAAGAGTTTATATTCTATGCTATAACTACTATGATCCTGGAATATGCGATTTAGTGGAAAACTCATATGCACTTATGGAATGATAAATGGTAAAATAAAAGGTTCCTGGTCTCGCCTCTAAGACTAGCTGTCTAGCTCAAGTGTTATTGATGATCACTGAGGGAGTCCTGGAT
>LR738712.1:620213115-620328592 GCA_902687465.1 Secale cereale | reverse complement strand
GGGGGGGGGGGGGGTCCACGAGTGTACGGTCTACCAAAGCTGGGCCGGACAGATGGGCCGTGAAGATGGAGATAAACAGGCACCCCCCGTGTCCGGTTAGGATTCCTGTGTATGTTGAAAGGCATGGTAGATGTTTGGGTGTAATGATTCCTTTCTTCCCAAGTAATCTTTGTAACCCTAGGTCTCCTTCGGTGGATATATAAACCGGAGGGCCTAGTCTGTAGAGGGTGGCAAAATCACAATTGCATAGGCTAGACTCCTAGGGTTTTAGCCATTACGATCTCGAGGTAGATCAACTCTTATAACCCTATATTCATCAAGATCAATCAAGCAGGAAGTAGGGCATTACCTCGATCGAGAGGTCCTGAACCTGGGTAAACATCGTGTCCCTAGTCTCCTACTCCCTCCGTCCCAAAATTCTTGTCTTCAATTTGTCTAATATGGATGTATCTAGTCACGTTTTAGTGTTAGATACTTCCCTATCTAGACTAATGTAAGACAAATTTTTTGGGATGGAGGAAGTATTACCATCGGTCCTTAGACGCACAGCTTGGGCACCCCTACCCGAGATCTGCCGGTTTTGACACCGACAATGGTGCTTTCATTGAGAGCTCCGCTATGCACTTGCGAGAAGCGATCGGTGGCTCGTCTCATCATCAACAACGACATCACCCTCGGAAACAACCTAGCTTTGGGCCAGATCCTCCAGCTCGGTGGGGTCGCCGTATGCGCCCGCGTGGCCGCTAGGCCGACTGCACCCCCCGTGGTCATCGAGCACCACTCCTACATCGGCTCCGAACGCTCTGAAGACACAACTCCGGTGGATTCCTCGTCCTTCAACGAGCTGCTGGATCATATTGCCACCTTGGGGCTTTCATCACCTAACGATCCGATCGGGCTTAAATCCGGTAAGGATGAAGGCAATTCCACCCCGATCACTCACCTAGCGGTGGCCGTCGAGGAACGGGCCGAAAATACTTCCCCTCGTGAAATAGAGACCGGCGCTATACGGATCTCCGAACCTTTGAGCCGAGCACCCTTGTTTCGGGTGGGACTTCGTGTCTTTCGAGCTCAGGGACTAACGCCGGGCCCATAGGACACTCAGATCTCGCAGGACCCGGATCGTCCACACCGAAGGTTGTACGAAGCCCGGATACTACATGACTCATATTTATCCACACCCACCCACCACAGAACATACTCTCCAATTAACTCCGGACTTCCGGACATAAGCGATCTCATGTACGTAGAACAGTAGCCCCAAGAGACGGTTCATCACTTCTGGGCCAGATTCCTGCTCGTTAAAAACAAGATAAAGGACTGATGCGACAACGAGGCGGTTCCCATATTTCATCGCAATTGCACGGACGAGGGAGTCTTGAACGCCCTCAATTACCGTCGAATATAGAGTTTTGTGGAATTCTCACATTTAGTACGAAAGTACCGCACTATGGAAAGTACTTGGAAAGCCCAGAATACACATCTGGAACTGTCCGTCTTCGAACAATATGCCGCTAAAGCAAAATGGACATACCTTAGCAAGGCATCCGATAACGTGCCCATTGGCAAGAAAAACAGATCTTTCATAAGACACAGGTCTGTTTAGGACGAACTCTTAGATAAGCCTTGCCAAATACACGCCGCCCCGGACATTATCCCAACCCACAGCCTTAGAGCGTGTTGGGTACTCTGGCTGGTAGCGAAAAGTGGTGGAGCAATCCTCACCACCGCAACTTCAGGGGAGGATAATTTTGACGTCCTCACTAACTTTGAGACATTCTCCTCAAACATCCGGTGCAAGAGAGCACATCGCGAACTTGTCGAGGTTCATCAAGTTAACACTACAAGCCCAAGGAGCGATGCGGCAATCACTTTTTCTGCCGACGACGAACCACGAGTCCGGCCGGTCCGAGCCACGGCCGCTCTTGTACTAAACCCAATAGTAGACGGCTTTCACCTTACTAAAGTACTCATGGACGGTGGCAGCGGACTCAACCTCATATATGAGGACACGCTTGCAAAAATGCAGGTTGATAAATCCCACATTGAACAAAGCAATACAACCTTTAGAGAAATTATTCCCAGCCGGGAAGCCCGGTGTTCGGGAAGCATTAAGTTCGACGTAGTATTCGGTACACCCAAGAACTACAGGTCGGAGGAACTGCTCTTCCACATTGTCCCCTTCAAAAGCGGATACCACGCTCTTCTAGGGCGGGACGCTTTCTCACGCTTTCAGGCCATACCCAGTTACGGGTACATGAAGCTCAAAATGCCAGGGCCCAATAGAATAATCACAGTAGCAAGTGATCCGGACAGAGCACTCCATGCCAAGAACAAAACCGCATCCTTAGCCCTAGAGGCACTATCCGATGCCCTCGCGACCGAAGAATTAACCATCCTACAATCTACGGTGGTCAAGGATGATGTAGTCCTTAATAAAAGATCTAAATCTACCTCCTTCAAGCCAGTAGATGAAATTATCAAATTTCAAGTGCATCCGATGGAACCAAACAAGACGACATCCATTGGGGAACAAATGGACCCGACGGTAGACAGCGCCTTGTGCGCCTTCCTCCGCGAAAACTGGGACATATTCGCCTGGCACCCTTCAGACATGCCTGGAATCCCACGTAGGCTGGCCGAACACAGCCTTAACATCATCAAAGGGTTCAAGCCAGTCAAGTAGTCACTACGACGATTTTTCGAACCCAAAAGACACGCGATGGTGGAAGAGCTGGCTGAGGGAGTCCTGGATTTGGGGGTCCACGAGTGTCCGGTCTACCGAAGCTGGGCCGGATATATGGGCCATGCAGATGAAGATGAACTGACATCCCTCGTGTCCGGTTAGGACTCTTGTGTATGTAGAAAGGTAGAATGGATTTTCGGAAGAAATGATTCCTTTCTTCCCAAGTAATCCTTGTAAACCAAGGTCTCCTCCGGTGGATATATAAACAAGAGGGTCTAGTCTGTAGAGGGTAGCATAATTACAATTGCATAGTCTAGACTCCTAGGGTTTAGCCATTACGATCTCGAGGTAGATCAACTCTTGTAACCCTATATACATCAAGATCAATCAAACATGAAGTAGGGTATTACCTCTATCGAGAGGGCCTGCACCTGGGTAAACATCGTGTCCCGCGTCTCCTGTTACCATCGATCCTTAGACGCACAGCTTGGGCACCCCTACACGACATCTCCCGGTTTTGACACCGACAATGGTGCTTTCATTGAGAGCTCCGCTATGCACTCGCGAGAAGCGATCGGTGGCTCGTCTCATCATCAACAACGACATCACCCTCAGAAACAACCTAGCTTTGGGCCAGATCCTCCAGCTCGGTGGGGTCACCATATGCGCCCGCGTGGCCGTCAGGCCAGCCGCGCTTCCCGCAATCATCGAGCACCGCTCCTATATCGGCTCCGAACACTCTGAAGACGTGATTTCGGTGGATTCCTCGTCCTTTAATGAGCTACCGGATCGCATTGCTGCCATGGGGCTTTCATCACCTAATGATCAGATCGGGCTTAAATCCGGTCAGGAGGAAGTCAACTCCACCCCGATCACTCACCTGGTGACGGCCATCGAGGACCGAGCCAAAGATATCCCCCTCTGAAACTGAGACCGACGCTATTCGGATCTCCAAACCCTTCGAACCAAACACACCTCTTTCAGGTGGCGCTTCATGTCTTTTGAGCTAAGGGACAGACGCTGGGCCCGCGGGACATTTAGATCCCGCAAGACCTGGATCATCCACATCAGAGTTTGTACGAACCCCGGACACTACATTGGGTCGGGACTCAAATTTATCCACGCCCACCCACCACAATACATGCTCTCTAAGTAACTCCGGACTTTCAGACATATGTGATCTCACGTACATACAACAGCAGCCCAAGGAGACGGCTCATAACTTCTGGGCCAGATTCCTGCTTGTCAAAAACAAGATTAAGGACTGCTGCGACGACGATACGGTTCCCATATTTCACCGCAATTGCAGGGACGAGGGAGTCTTGAACACCCTCAACCGCCATCGAATACGGAGTTTCGCAGAATTATCGCATTTAGTACAAAAGTACTATGCTATGGAAAATACTTGGAAAGCCCAGAATACACCTCTGGAACAGTCCATCTTCGGACAATACGCCGCTAAAGCAAAACTGACATACCCTAGCAGGGCATCCGATAACATACCCATTGGCAAGAAAAATAGACCTTTCACATGACATATGTCAGTTTTGGACGAACTGTTAGATAAGCGTTGCCAAATACATGTCGCCCCGGACATTATCCCAACCCACTGCCTTAGAGCATGTTGGGTACTCCAGCAGGTAGAAAAGAGCGGTGAAGCAATCCTCGCGACCACAACTCCAGGGGAGAAAGATTTCGATGTCTTTATCGTCTTCCAGACATTCTCCTCAAACAACCGGCGCAAGAGAGCAAAATGCAAACTTGTCGGGGTGTCACGCCCAAGAGGCGATTCTATCTCGATCACTAGATAAAACTTGTGATTGAGGCACAACCGTATTTCAGGCGCTTAGCAAGATGGACATCATTACATCGTACCATTAGATAAATACATGGGGATACAACAATTCATACACGTCACATGAATACAACAACATCAATACAACACATCCGACTACGGATGCAAACATGAAAAGCACAACGACATCCATCTGCTATCCCAGGCTGCCGACCAGGAACCTAACCCAAGACTGACGAGGAAGAAGAAGAAAGAACTCCAACACAAATAAGCATCGCTCTCACGTCAAGTCATCAGAGACCTGCACCTGCAACTGTTGTTGTAGTATCTGTGAGCCACGAGGACTCAACAATCCCATAACCATGGGTAACAAGACTAGCAAAGCTTAATGGGTAGGAAGAGGGTAAGTGGTGAGGTTGCAGTAGTGGCTAAGCATATGTATGTTGGCTAACTTACGAGTACAAGAATAAGATGAGCATCTACGCAAACGGTCGCAAACTAGTAATGATCGCTAGAGATCCTGAACTACCTGTGAGTCAAACATAACCCCACTGTGTTCTCTTCTCAAAGTGAAAAGAGACGGTCACGGTTACTCACGCGGTTGTGTGTTTTATCTCGGATCCTCTGTCAAGTTTTCTACAACCGGACATTAACAAATTCCAATCTGCCACATAACCTCGGGCACGGCTTTCGAAAGATCAAACCCTGCATGGGTGTACCAACTTAGCCCATCACAAGCTCATGATGTGCGGAGTCGCAACTCCATGTTGGGAAGACCCGAGTATTCTCGGAATCCCGTGCTCAAGATATTTTGACAAAGGTAAAACTAATCCAGCAAGACCTCCCGCGTGCCGACACCCTGATAGTAGCCATGCGTATCTCGTCTCAGGCCACGACTGGATGGGTGATGCTACAGGTAATACCAGATACCTCGGGTTTCCCCAAGGCGGCCCTGCAGGACCCCCAGTTTGGACCAACACTCATGAGGAGCACTGGCCCGGGTTGTTGATTAAGTCCTCGGGGTAGCTAGTCCCTATGCAAAATTTTAGTTATTAGGCAAATGTAAAACCAAAGTTGGGTCTTGCTGGAAAAGCTTTAAAGCAGTGCGAATTATCAAGGGGGGCCCCATAAACCCCAACCGTGTTAGGAACGCAAAATCAAGGAACATAACGCCGGTTTATCGGTTCTTAAGGCGGCATGAGTGGAACAAAACTCCGAGCAAAAGGCCAAGCTTTCCACCCATTGCCAAGTATATATGTGTGTTAATATAATTAATAGATATTGTGATATTCCAACACCAAGATCTGACATGGAGCAATCTTCATCTTCACCTGCAACTAGCAACGCTATAAGAGGGGCTGAGCAAGTGGGTAACATAGCCAAACAACGGTTTCCTGGGAAGGTGTCAAAGGTTAGAGGTTTCATGGCAACAAGGAGAGGCTGACAAATAGATAGGTAGCGCGACATATAGCGATAGCATCGAGACAACTAGCATAGCAATGGTAGTGAAGGTATCCAAGGAGATGGCCATCTTGCCCGAGATCCCGCAAGGAAGAAGAACGAGTCGATGAATAAGACGAAAAATAAGCCACGAAGACGAACTAAGTGAAGTCGAACGAATCCTCACGATCGCAACGAATAAGAATTAGTGAGAAGAAGCAAGCAACACGGTAAACACACCACACAAGAACACGGCATAATGCCCAACCAAGTATGATGCAAGACAAGTCTATATGATGCAAAACATGGCAAGGGATGATGCAAACAAGAACACACAACAAGGCAAGTTTAAATGAGGCCGGAAACAACATATAACAATTTCGGTAAGTCCTCATATGCAATTTTCGAAATTGGTCCAAATCTGAACAAACCTTATGTTAAAGTTGTTAAACAACAAGTTAACATGCACCATGATGATTTACTCGAAAATCTAGTCAAGTTTCATATAAAGTTCATTTAATTCGGAGCTACGGCCTCGAAGATATGAGCAAAACAAGTCAAGCATGGCAAGGATTCAAGATGCATCCAAACATCAAGCAAACACACTCCAAACAGGTATGCAACATGTTATTATGCATCTACATGCAAAAACACAAAATTTTCATATAGGACACGCTCAAAACGTAGCAACGATTCAACACATACACATGAAACGAGATATAACAACAAGCTGTCCAAAACAGCAACATGGCACTTAGTTGACATCAAACAACATGATACAATAACACTTCATGGCAACAAAGGGCATGGAAAGCATGTACATGTCCAGCACTACAAGCATGACCAATGAGCTACTACAAAACACCACTAGAACATGCTCAAAACATCATGGCAAGATTGCAAAAGATAACAGTTTCACAGACTTCGTGAAAATAAACTAAACATGGTAGCAACAACGACAAGTAGGCATGTTTGAAAGCTTGTGCAACTCATCTCAAAGCATATCATGACAAGTGAAAATTACCAACAACAAGAAGACATGTTTATGAAGCTACTCATGTCAAGAACATGGTCATAGGATGCATAAATCACTAGCAATTCACATGACAAAACTGAACTTGCTGATAACAGGCCGACAGAAACATTTTATAGCAATTTGAGAGCAAGAAATAAATAAGCTACAACAACCTATAATGGCAAACAAGGACATGGATGGATAGAGCATAACACAGACATCAAGACATGATCATTAGACAACCCAAAACATTCATGGATTTGAGTGGGGCATCACGCAAACATGGCATCAGGTTATAACAGTTTCAGACTTAGCAGTTTTTAACAAGTCTCAGGAAACAACAACAGCGAGTATGCCACTTTACAAGCTTGTTGCAATCACCACAAGGCATATCATGAAAAGTGGATTGCACCACAGCAAATATGGTATGATTGTGCTTCTAAAACATATTGCATGTAGCTCATACAAAAATCCCACATAAAGATACAAAAATGACAAATCAACATCTCATAACAAGTCTAAGCACTTAACAACCACATGCACTTTTGCAACAGAGATAAACATGGCAATATGGCACCTACCATGAATGCTACAACAACCATTATGTAGAGCTCTTGACAATGAATATTATGACATAACATACACTCCATTTGGACCAACATGCACAAAGATGTGACCTCTCAAACATGCTAACATATTAACATTTATCAGTAGTTTATAACATTTAGTACTTTTGCAACGATGATTAGGGCATCAATGTGAGCTCAAACAAGCATGCCACAGTACAACAATATGAAGAGCATCACGAGACGAACATTTTGACATATCATGCACGCAAAACGGAGCAACATGCACAAAGTTATCACTATGCAAACATGCACACATTTTAATAGTTTTCTGAGGACTTAGCCATTTTCAGACAAGAGAAAAAACAGGTGAGCGGTTGATAGTTAAATCGCGCACAGTGCAGGGCTTAGGGGGTGGCTCACCATGGGCTTTGGGCCCGTTGGCCGGACTGGTTCGGTGGGAGGCCAGCTGGGCCGGCGAGGGAGCAGGCCATGGTCCACGTGCAGGGGAGGCCAGGGAGTGGGGTGCAGGGCGTCATCTCCCTCGTGCCCGAGGCAGAGACGGTGGCGACGACGAATGGCGGCGGGGCGGCGCTCCGGTGGCGGGGTCGATCGGTGGAGGACGGGGACGGGCGGATCCGGCCGGTCTCCGGCTTGGGGCGGCGTGGGAAGGCACTCGGCGGGGCTCGCCGGACGAGGATGGCGGCGGGCGCGCGGCTATGGCCTGGCTTTGGCCTCCAGCGGCGGGCGTGGAGATCGGCGGCGGGACGAGCGGGAGCCAGCGCGGGGGCGCGGGAGGCGAGGCGGGCTCGCCGGCGGCGAACGTCAGATGACGCGGCGGCGGAGGAGGCGACCAGCTCGGGGGCGAGACGCAGCCCAGATCTGGCCCGGGGCGGGCCGGCCTCGGGCCCGGGCGGGCCGGACGGGGGCACGCGGCGGCTGGACGGTGGCGGAGGCCACGTGGCGGCGGCGGATTGGCTCGGGGAGGCGGCGCGCTGAGGTGGCGGGCGGTGATTGGCTTGGCGACATGGCCAGGAGGCGGTGGACATGTCCGCCCGTCGACGGACGTGTGCGACGGCACGGAGGGAGGAAGAAGACTAGGGTTTCGTCCGAAATTTCGGGGGAGGGGGCTGTTTTATAGGCAGAGGGAGCTAGGAGAGTCCAAATGAGGTGTGCTTTTCGGCCACGCGATCACGATCCAACGACCGAGAGCATGGAGGTAGTTGGGATGGGCTAGCGGCCTGTTGTGGAGGGGTGCTGGGCCAAAAGAGAAAGGGCTTCTGGTGATTAATGCGGTTAACCGTTGGGCTATCAAACGAACTCCGAATGCGATGAAATTTGGCAGGCGGTCTACCTATGCTATAATAAGACCACACGCCAAGTTCCATCCCATTCCAAGAACATTTTCCCGCCACTCATAAGATAATTATTCGGAGGTGCCGCGGGCGCGTGCGAGTGTGTGTGGGCTCAGAACGGACAACGGAAAAAGGACGAGGGGACTCGGACGGATGCAAGTTTTGAAAACAAGATGATGCAATGCACATGATGACAAGGCAAAGATGCAACACGCAAGCAGATGACATGGCAACGACGACGAATAACTGGCTGACACCTGGCGCATCGGTCTCGGGGTGTTACACGGGGTTCATCAAATCAGCACTGCAAGCCCATGGAGCGACACAACAATCACTTTTCTTTCCGAAGACGAACCTTGAGTCTGGCCGGTCCAAGCCACAACCGCTCTTGTACTAAACCCAATAGTAGACGGCTTTCGCCTCACTAAAGTACTCATGGACGGTGGCAGCGGACGCAACCTCATATATGAGGACACGCTTGCAAAAATGCAGGTCGATAAATCCCGCATTGAACAAAGTAATACAACCTTCAAAGGAATTATTCCCAGCCGAGAAGCCCGGTGTTCGGGAAGCATTAAGTTCGACGTAGTATTCGGTACACCCGAGAACTATAGGTCGGAGGAACCGCTCTTCCACATTGCCCCCTTCAATAGCGGATACCACACCCTTCTAGGGCGGGACGCTTTCTCATGCTTTCAAGCCATACCCCATTACGGGTACATGAAGCTCAAAATGCCAGGGCCCAATGGAATCATCACAGTAGCAAGTGATCTGGATAGAGCACTCTGTGCCGAGAACAAAACAACATCCTTAGCCCTAGAGGCACTATCCGAAGCCCTCGCGACCGAAGAATTAACCACCTTACGATCTACGGTGGACAAGGATAACATAGTCCTTGACAAGAGATCAAAATCTACCTCCTTCAAGCCAACAGATGAAATTATCAAATTTCAAGTACATCCAATGGACCCCAACAAAACGGCATCCACTGGGGCACAACTGGACCCGACGGTAGACAACGCCTTGCGTGCCTTCCTTCGCGAAAACTGGGATATATTCGCCTGGCGTCCTTTAGACATGCCAGGAATCCCACGCAGGCTGGCCGAACACAGCCTTAACAACATCAAAGGATTCAAGCCAGTCAAGCAGTCATTACGATGATTTTCCGAACCCAAAAGACAAGCTATGGGGGAAGAACTGGCCAAGTTATTGTGTAACACCCTATATGTGATACCTTCCATTTATGGCAATATAATCTTCGTTGACTTAATAAATTCCATTATGGTCTCTTCTTTCATTTCGGGTTTCTTCGTTTTCTCGTGTGCGTGTGTGCATTTCATCCATGTCATGTTATCATGTGCATTGCATTGCATTTGTGTTGTCACTTGCACCCGGTCATGCCCGTCTCTTCCCGTTGTCTGTTTCGAGTTCCGACACTCACACACGTGCCCGTGGCACCCCCGAGTCCTTCTTTCGTTTGTGGCCGTGTAATGTTCTCGGAATGAGGTGAGACTTGTTGTGCGTTGTTGTTTTAGTACGTGTAGGCCGTCTGTCAAGTTTCGTCGCGTTTGGAGGCCGTTTGATACTCCAATGGTTAACCTAGTGGGCTAAAAGCTCCTCTTCCTTTTGGCCCACGACCCCCTCCACAACAGCCCACTAACCCAGCACAACCATTCCCATCCTCTCGGTTGTTGGATCGTGATCGTGTGGGCGAAAACCGCACCCCATTTGGACCTTCCTAGCTCCTAGAATTTACGAATAGGCCTCTTCCCCCGAAATTCGGATCCAACCCTAGCTCCTTCCTCCTCGCGCCGCCGGACACGTCCAGGATGGACCGGACACGTCCGCCCAGACGCGCCGGACCAATCACCGCGCGACACATGTCCCGCCGCCGGCCTCCCACGCCCCCGCTGGCTGGGCCCGCCGCGGCCCGGATCGGGCCCTCCAGCCCCCGCGCGCGCTCCGCCGCCTCCCCGCGCCGGATCCCGTCCCTGCCGCCGCGACGGCGAGCCGCTCCGTCTCCGCCGTCCCCATGCCGTCGCCGGGCACCTCGCCGCCCCGTCGCCTCGTCAAGCCCCGCCGCCGCCGCCTCGTAGGGCACCTCGCCGCCGCCGGCTTCGGCGCTCCGTTGCCTCGCCCTGGCCGGATCCGGCCAGGCGCCGGCCGGATCTGCCGGACCCCGTCCCCCCGTCCTCCTCCGCCGGTCGTCCGCCGCCGCCGCGCCGGAGGTTTGCCGCCGTCGTGCCTTGCCTCGGCCTCGTCAGGAGGTCGGGGAGGAGCTCCTTCCTCGTGGGTCGACCCGTCTCCCCACCGGCCCGCTGCCTCCCCGTCCTTTTGGGCCGAAGCCCAGAGTGAGCAGCCGTATTCCCCGCCCGTGCGCTTTATTGTTGTATGGCGCTTATGTTTTTTTTCGGAGTTAGGAAATCTGCTAAGTCCCAAATCTGTTAAATTTATTGCCTCCTTCTCCATGTGATAACTTGGTGCTCGGTGCTCCGTTTTGCGCGTATGATATGTTGAAATGTTCGTCCCGTCGTGATCTACATGTTAGCATCAGTTTCATGCATGTTAGAGTTTATCTAGTTGACTTAATCTTCGTGGCAAGAGTGCTTCATGCTGAAACTGTTTCAGCACTTGTTGTCTGTGTAAATTTGTTGGCATGTTGGAGGGCTAGTAACTTTGTGCATGTTGGTCCGAATGGAGTGAATGATATGTCCAGATCTTCGTTGTGAAATTCTCTACATGATGGTTCCTCTAGCATTCATGTTAGGTGTCATATTGCCATGTTTATCTCTGTTGCAAAAGTGCATTTGGCTGATAAGTTTCTGCAGTTGTTATGAGATGTTGTTTTGCCTTGCTTGTGCATATTAATCCATATGTCATATGAGCTTGGTGTCAACATGAGTTTTGCTCTTGGGAATATGCTCTACATGATAGATTCATTTTCATGCCATGATATGTCTTGAAATGAGTGCAACAAGCTTGTTAACATGCCTTCATGTTGTAATTCCTGCCATGCCCAGATTTTGCCAAGTCTGGATAAACTTTTGCACTTTTGCCATGGTGTTTGGGACATGTTCTAGTATGTTGTAGAAGTGGCCATGTGGTTATTCTTGAAGAGCATGTTATGTATGTTATTGCCATGCCTTTTACTTGCATGTTGGCTTGCTGTAACTTGTTGTTTTCATGCTCCCAAGTGACTATAAAATGTATCTGTCAGCATGTTATCAACAAGTTCAGTTTTGCCAAGAGTGTAGCTAGTGTTCTATGCATCATATGAGCATGTTCTTGCTTTGAGTAGCTCCTCAAATATGTCTTCTTGCTGTTGGTTATCTTAACTGCCATGCTATGCTTTGAGTAGAGTTGCACAAGCTTGCAAACATGCCTATTCGTTGTAATTCTGCCATGCCTTGTAATTTTCACAGTCTGAGAATTCTGTAAATTTATTGCAACTTGCCATGCTTGTTTAATTGTGTTCCAGCAAGGTTTTGAGTGTGCTCTAAGTTCATGCTTGTTAAGTATCATGTCTATTTCACATCCATGTCCTTTGTATCCATGTTTGGGCGTTGTGCCATAATTATTTCTTGCTCCAAAGATGCCATGTTGCTGTAAACTGCAGTTTTGCTTGAATCTTGTTTGGCTTGTCATTTGCAAACCGTGCATCCGTTTCCGGTGATATTTATATCGATTTCAACCGAAATCTTCCCCTCTATCCAGCGGCTTGCTTGGTTTCCCAAGATGAGGCCTTTTCCATCATCTTCTCCTTAGGCTCAAGAGTATCCTCATGCATATGCACATCATACTTGCATCCCATGTTATGACTTGCATCATGTTGATTGTGCATTGCACCATGTTTGATATTGTGTCGTTGTTGTGTTCTTGTGTTGGGTAGAGCCGGGAGCCGATTCGGAGTTCGAGGTTACTACCGAGGCAGAGTTTGAGGAGCAAGGTTATGATTCCCACCGACGACTTAACATGCAAGATGACCATTCCCAGATATCACTTCTATCTTTGCCTATGCTAGATGTCTCGCTCTTTAGATATTGCCTCGATGCCTATTCCTGTTTGTCAGCCCTCCTATTGTTGCCATGAAACACTCTAACCACCTTCCTCGCAAACCGTTGTTTGGCTAAGTACGCATCGCTCAGCCCCTCTTATAGCTTTGTTAGTTGCAGGTGAAGTTTCGAAGATGTTGCTCCATGATGAACTTGTTATTGGGTTATCACAATATATAAGACCTGTTAAACTAATTCACATATATATTGGTAATGGGTGGAAGGCTAAGCCTCTTGCTTGGTGTTTTGTTCAGCTCATGCCACCCTAGGAACCGATAAACCGGTGTTATGTTCCTTGATTTTGCGTTCCTAACACGGTGGGGTTATGGGTGTTGGGGAACGTAGTATTTTCAAAATTTTCCTACGATCATGCAAGATCTATCTACTAGATGCATAGCAACGAGGGGGAGAGTGTGTCTACGCACCCTCGTAGACCGGGAGCGGAAGCGTCTAGTGACGCGGTTGATGTAGTCGAACTTCTTTGCGATCCAACCGATCAAGTACCGAACGTACGACACCTCCGCGTTCAGCACACGTTCAGCTTGATGACGTCCCACGAGCTCTTGATCCAGTTGAGCTTCACGGGAGAGTTTTGTCAGCACGACGACATGGTGACGGATATGATGAAGTTACCGTCGCAGGGCTTCAGCTAAGCGCTGCAACAGTATGACCGAGGTGTGTTACTGTGGAGGGGGGCACTGATACGTCTCAAACGTATCTACTTTTCCAAACACTTTTGATATTGTCTTGACCTCATTCTTGCATGATTTGAACTAAACTAACCCGGACTGACGCTGTTTTCAGCAGAGCTGCCTGTATGGTTTTATTGTGTGCAGGAAAATGGATTTTTAGGTATCTCAGAAAAATCCACGAAAAATCACAGAAAATCCACGCACCCGAAGGAACCAGGGGCCAGAAGTGGGGCCAGAGGGGGGCCAGGGGGTGCCCAGGCGCCCTGTGGGCGCGCCCCCCCTGGGCCGCGCCGGGGGGCCGCCTGGGTGGGTCCCACACCCACTGGTGCCCTACTTTGCCTCGTATTTTTACTCGCGACACGAAAACCCCAGATCAGAAGTTCTTTCGCAGTTTTCCGTCGCGGAGCCGCCGCCACCCTCTGTTCTTCCTCGGGAGGTATAATCTGGAGGCTGAATTGGCCTCCGGAGAGGGGAGATCGTCGCCATCGTCATCATCATCACCACTCCAGCATCCCTCCATGACTTCTCCCTCCATGTGTGAGTAATTCCCCTGCTGTAGGCGAAGGGGATGGTAGGGATTGGATGAGTTAGATCATGTAATAGTTTATCAGATCGTTGGGGGCATGTTGCCTATCATCTACTATGGTGTTTATCATCTTTGCTTCAACTTGTTATTCTTAATGCTTGACACTTAGGGCCCGAGTGCCATGATTTCAGATCTGAACCATATGTGTTTGTACGAATATATTTGTGTTCGTGATCCTATCTATGAGTTGTTTGCACCTGTTACGGTTCGGAACCGGCGATCCCAAAAGTGACAGCTTGGGACACCAAAGGGGATGGTCCGTAGTTTGAGGATTACATGTATCCATTGAGTTCATTGCTTTGTTCCGGTGCTCTTTGACAGGAGCACCTTAATATCCATAAGTTCCTTTTTGGCCCCGTTCGTAGCGGGATGGTAGGACAAAAGATGTTGTGCAAGTTCTTATTGCAAGCACGTACAACTACATATGGGATACATGTTGGGGAACGTAGTATTTTAAAATTTTCCTACGATCACGCAAGATCTATCTACCAGATGCATAGCAACGAGAGGGGAGAGTGACTCTACGTACCCTCGTAGACCGAAAGCGGAAGCGTTAGAACAACGCGGTTGATGTAGTCGTACGTCTTCACGGCCCGACCGATCAAGCACCGAAACTACGGCACCTCCGAGTTCTAGCACACGTTCAGCTCGATGACGTCCCTCGAACTCCGATCCAGCCGAGTGTCGAGGGACAGTTCCGTCAGCACGACGGCGTGGTGACGATCTTGATGTTCTACCGTCGCAGGGCTTCGCCTAAGCACCGCTACAATATTTATCGAGGAGAACTATGGTGGAGGGGGGCACCACACACGGCTAAGAGATCAAGAGATCAATTGTTGTGTCTAGAGGTGCCCCCCTTCCCCCGTATATAAAGGAGGGAGGGAGAGGCCGGCCCTAGAGGGGGCGCACCAAGTGTGGGGAGTCCTACTAGGACTCCCAAGTCCTAGTAGGATTCCCCTTTCCTTTCCGGAGTAGGAGAGAAGGAAAGAGGGGGAGAGGGAGAAGGAAAAGGGGGCTGCACCCCTTGTCCAATTCGGACCAGAAGGGGGGTGCACGCCTCCTTCCTTTTGGCCTCTCTCCTCTATTCCCGTAACTCCTCGGTACTCCGAAAATACCCGATTCACTCGAAACCTTTCCGATGTCTGAATATAGTCGTCCAATATATCGATTTTTACGTCTCGACCATTTTTAGACTCCTCGTCATGTCCCTGATCTCATCCGGGACTCCGAACTCCTTCGGTACATCAAAACTCATAAACTCATAATAAAACTATCATCGAAACCTTAAGCGTGCGGACCCTACGGGTTCGAGAACTATGTAGACATGACCGAGACACGTCTCCGGTCAATAACCAATAGCGGAACCTGGATGCTCATATTGGCTCCCACATATTCTACGAAGATCTTTATCGGTCAAACCGCATAACAACATACATTGTTCCCTTTGTCATCGGTATGTTACATGCCCGAGATTCGATCGTCGGTATCTCAATACCTAGTTCAATCTCGTTACCAACAAGTTGTTGGAAATATGCCCTAGAGGCAATAATAAATTGGTTATTATTATATTTCCTTGTTCACGATAATCGTTTATTATCCATGCTAGAATTGTATTGATAGGAAACTCAGATACATGTGTGGATACATAGACAAACACCATGTCCCTAGTAAGCCTCTAGATGACTAGCTCGTTGATCAATAGGTGGTTACGGTTTCCTGACCATGGACATTGGATGTCGTTGATAACGGGATCACATCATTAGGAGAATGATGTGATGGACAAGACCCAATCCTAAGCCTAGCACAGATCGTGTAGTTCGTATGCTAAAGCTTTTCTATATGTCAAGTATCTTTTCCTTAGACCATGAGATTGTGCAACTCACGGATACCGTAGGAATGCTTTGGGTGTACCAAACGTCACAACGTAACTGGGTGGCTATAAAGGTGCACTACAAGTATCTCCGAAAGTGTCTGTTGAGTTGGCACGAATCGAGACTGGGATTTGTCACTCCGTGTGACGGAGAGGTATCTCTGGGCCCACTCGGTAGGACATCATCATAATGTGCACAATATGTGATCAAGGAGTTGATCACGGGATGATGTGTTGCGGAACGAGTAAAGAGACTTGCCGGTAACGAGATTGAGCGAGGTATCGGCATACCGACGATCGAATCTCGGGCAAGTGCTATACCGATAGACAAAGGGAATCGTATACGGGATTGATTGAATCCTTGACATCGTGGTTCATCCGATGAGATCATCGTGGAACATGTGGGAGCCAACATGGGTATCCAGATCCCGCTGTTGGTTATTGGCCGGAGAGTTGTCTCGGTCATGTCTACATGGTTCCCGAACCCGTAGGGTCTACACACTTAAGGTTCGATGACGCTAGGGTTATAGGGAAAGTATGTACGCGGTTACCGAATGTTGTTCGGAGTCCCGGATGAGATCCCGGACGTCACGAGGAGTTCCGGAATGGTCCGGAGGTAAAGATTCATATATGGGAAGTCCTGTTTTGGTCACCGGAAAAGTTTCGGGCGATATCGGTAATGTACCGGGACCACCGGGAGGGTCCCGGGGGTCCACCAGGTGGGGCCACCAACCCCAGGTGGCTGCGTGGGCTAAGTGTGGGAGGGGACCAGCCCCAAGGGGGCTGGTGCGCCCCCCACCAAGTCCCAGGGCGCCCCAAGAGGGGAAGGGGGGCAAACCCTAATGCAGTTGGGCCCTAAGGCCCAATAGTGGTGCGCCTCCCCCTCTCTCCCCCTTTGGCCGCCCCCCCTAGATGGATCTAGGGCTGGCCGCACCCTAGGGGAGGGAAACCCTAAAGGGGGGCGCAGCCCTCCCTTCCCCCTATATATATGAGGGGTTTTGGGGCTGCTAGAGACACGAGAACATCTCCATCT
This sequence comes from Secale cereale, assembly GCA_902687465.1. NCBI lineage: Eukaryota > Viridiplantae > Streptophyta > Magnoliopsida > Poales > Poaceae > Secale > Secale cereale. Next base: position 620,311,502 of record LR738712.1, on the reverse strand, counting down.
TGGCGCAGCCCTACCCCTCTCCCTCCTCGTCTCTTGCAGCGCTTGGCGAAGCCCTGCTGGAGTCCCGCGCTCCTCCACCACCACCATGCCGTCATGCTGCTGTTGGTTGGAGGTTTCCCAACCTCTCCCTCTCTCCTTGCTGGATCAAGGCGTGGGAGACGTCACCGGGCTGTACGTGTGAAGAACGCGGAGGCACCGTCCGTTCGGTGCTAGGATCTTCGGCGATCTGAATCGCGGCGAGTACGACTCCATCAACCGCGTTCTAGTAACGCTTCCGCTTAGCGATCTACAAGGGTATGTGGATCCAACTCTCCTCTCGTAGATGTGCATCTCCTAGATTGATCTTGGTGAGCGTAGGAAAATTTTTGTTTCCCATGCAACGTTCCCCAACAGTGGCATCATGAGCTAGGTTCTTGCGTAGATGCTTTCTCGAGTAGAACACAAAAGGGTTTGTGGCTATGATGTTTAAATTGCTGCCCTCCTTAGTCTTTCTTGATTCAGCGGTATTATGGGATGAAGCGGCCCGGACCAACTTTACATGTCCACGTACATGAGACCGGTTCCATCGACAGACATGTGACTTTTGTTGCATAAGATGGCTGGCGGGTGTCTGTCTCTCCTATCTTAGTTGAATCGGAATAGAACAAGGCGGTCCTTGTAGAAGGTTAAATAGCAACTTGAATATCACCGTTGTGGTTTTGCGTAGGTAAGAAGCGTTCTTGCTAGATACCCATAGCAGCCACGTAAAACATGCAACAACAAATTAGAGGACGTCTAACTTGTTTTTGCAGGGTATGTATGTGATATGATATGGCCAATGACATGATGAGATATATTTGATGTATGAGATGATCATGTTGTAATAGTTAATATCGACTTGCATGTCGATGCATACGGCAACCGGCAGGAGCCATAGGGTTGTCTTTAATTGTTGTATGACCTGCGTGTCAATCATTAAGCGCTTTGTAATGCTTTACTTTATCGCTAAACGGTAGCAATAGTAGTAAGAGCATGGTGGGCGCGCGACAACCCCGATGGCGACACGATGATGGAGATCATGATGATGGGGATCATGGTGTGGCGCCGGTGACGATGGAGATCATGCCGGTGCTTTGGAGATGGAGATCAAAAGCACGAGTTGATGGCCATATCATGTCACTTATGATTTGCATGTGATGTTAATCCTTTTATGCATCTTATTTTGCTTAGGACGACGGTAGCATTATAAGATGATCCCTCACTAAAATTTCAAGATAAAATTGTGTTCCCCCCGAGTGTGCGCCGTTGCGAAGGTTCGTCGTTTCGAAGCACCACGTGATGATCGGGTGTGATAGACTCTACGTTCGCATACAACGGGTGCAAGCCAGTTTTTGCACATGCAGAACACTCGGGTTAGACTTGACGAGCCTAGCATGTACAGACATGGCCTCGGAACACGGAGGACCGAAAGGTCGAGCATGAGTCATATAGTAGATATGATCAACATGTTGATGTTCACCATTGACACCACCTCATCTCACGTGATGATCGGACTTGGGTTGGTGAATTTGGATCATGTCACGCTCGGATGACCGGAGGGATGTCAATTTGAGTGGGAGTTATAAGTAATTTGATTAGTTAAACTCACTTATCATGAACCATAGTCTAAGTTGACTTTGCAAATTATGTTGTAGACCAATAACTGCGTTGTAGCTCCCTGTTTAATACGATCCTAGAGAAAGACTAAGTTGAAAGATAATGTAAGCAAGGATGTGGACTGGGTCCGTAGTCCGAGGAGTGTCCTCACTACTGCACAGAAAGCTTACGTCTTTGATGCACCGCTCGATGTGCAAACCCCTACAACGTTGTCTGTGGATGTTGTGAACACCTGACAGAAACGTCCTGATGACTACTTGATAGTTTAGTGCACCATACTTCACGGCTTAGAATCGGGATTCCAATGACGTTTTGAACGCCATAGAACATATGAGATGTTCTAAGAGCTGAAATTGGGATTTCAGGCTCATGCCCGTGCTGAGAGGTGTGAGACCTCTGACAAGTTCTTTTGCCAAAAAGATGGAGGAGAATGGCTCAACTAGTGAGCATGTGCTCAGAATGTCTGGGTGCTGAAATCACTTGAACCAAGTGGGAGTTAATCTTCCAGGTGAGATAGTGGTGGACAGAATTCTCTAGACACTATCACCAAGCTACTAGAACTTCGTGATGAACTATGACATGCAAAGGATGGAGATGATCCCGGTGCTGTTAGCGGTTCTTAGTACCGCAGAAGTAGAAATCAAGAAGGAGCATCAAGTGTTGATGGTTTAGCAAGACCACTGGTTTCAAAAAGGGGCAAGGGCTAGAAGGGAAACTTCATGAATGGCAAACCAGTTGTCACTCTAATGAGGGAACCTAAGGTTGCACCCAAACCTCGAGACTAAGTGCTTCGATTGTAAGGGTAACGGTCACATGGTAGCGGAACCACCCCAAATACTTGGTAGATATGATAGCTGGCAACTTCAACAAAGTATATTTGATATACGTGTTATTGATGTGTACCTTAGTAGTACTCCTTGTAGCACCTGGGTATTGGATACCGGTTCAGTTGCTATTATTAGTGACTTGAAGCAAAAGCTACGGACTGAACGGAGACTAGCTAAGGGCGAGGTGACGATGTGTGTTGGAAGTGTTTCCAAGGATGATAAGATCACCATCGCACGCTCCCTCTATTTTCGGGATTAGTGTTGAACCTAGATAAATGTTATCAGGTGTCTACGTTGAGCATGAATATGATTAGATCATGTTCATTGCAATACGGTTATTCATTTAAGTTAGAGAATAATGGTTATTCTGTTTACATGAATAATACCTTTATGGTCATGCACCCAATGGTTTATTGAATCTCGATTATAGCAATACACATGATGATAATATTAATGCAAAAAGATGTAGAGTTAATAATGATAGTACCACTTTCTTGTGGCACTGCCGCTTAGGTCATTTTGGCATAAAATGCATGAAGAAACTCCATACTGATGGATGTTTTGAGTCACTTGATTTTGAATCGCTTGACACATGCGAGCCATGCCTCATGGGCAGGATGACTGAGATCCCGTTTTTAGGTACAATGAAACGGGCAAGTGACTTGTTGGAAATCATACATGCTGATGTATGTGATCCAATGAGAGTTAAGGCGTGTGGTGGATATCGTTATTTTCTCATCTTCACTGACGATTTGAGTAGATATGGTATATTTACTTAATGAAGCAAAAGTCTGAAACGTTTGAAAGGTTCAAAAATTTCAGAGTGAAGATTTAGAATCATCATAACAAGAAGATCATGTTCCTACGATCTGATCAAGGGGATATTATCTGAATTATGAGTTTGGCAATCACTTAAGACATTGTGGAATTGTTTCGCAGTTGAAGTCCCCTGGAACACCACAGCGTAATGGTGTGTCCGGACATCGTAATCGAACCTTATGAGATATGGTGCGATCTATGGTGTGTCTTACCGATCTACCGCTATTATTTTGAGGTTATGCATTAGAGACAGCTGCATTCACTTTATATAGGGCACCGTCTAAGTCCATTGAGACGACGTCGTGTGGTTTGGCAAGAAACCAAAGTTGTCGTTTTCTTAAATGTTTGGGGCTGCGATGCTTATGGCTTCAGCCAGGAAAAGCTCGAACCCAAAGCGGACAAATACATCTTCATGGAATACCCACTGGTAACGGTTGGGTATACCTTCTATCTCAGATCCAAGGACAAAAATGTTTGTCGCTAAGAATGGGTCCTTTCTCGAGAAGGAGTTTCTCTTGAAAGAATTGAGTGGGAGGAAGATAGAACTTGATGAGGTTGTCGAACCCTCACTTCAACCGGAGAGTAGTGCAACACAGAAAGATGTTTCTGTGGAATCTACGACAGTTGAAGAGGAAACTAATGATAGTGATCATGAAGCTCCAGATCAAGTTGCTATCGAACCTCGTAGGTTGACAAGGATATGTACTACTCCTGAGTGGTACGTTGATCCTGTCTTAGAGGTCATGTTGTTGGACAACGATGAACCTACGAACTATGGAGAAGCGATGGTGGGCCCATATTCCGACAAATGGTTAGAAGCCGATAAATCCGAGATAGGATCCATGTATCAAAACAAAGTATGGACTTTGGTGGACTTGCCCTGTGATCGGCAAGCCATTGAGACAAATGGATCTTTAAAACTAAGACGGATGTGGACGGTAATGAAGCTCGACTTGTGGCGAAGAGTTTTCCACAAGTTCAAGGAGTTGACTACGATGAGATTTTCTCACCCGTAGCGATGCTTAAGTCCGTCGGAATCATGTTAGCATTAGCTGCATTTATGAAATCTGGCAGATGGATGACAAAACAAGTTTCCTTACCAGTTTTCGTAAGGAAAGGTTGTATGTGATACAATTAGAAAGGTTTTGTCGATCCTAAGGATGCTAAAAGATATGCTAGCTCCAACGATCCTTCCATGGACTAGAGCAAGCATCTCGGAGTCGGAATATACACTTTGATGGAGTGATCAAAGTTTTTGGGTATACAAAGTTTGGTGGAAACTTGTATTTGCAATAAAGTGAGTGGGAGCAATACAACATTTCTGATAAGTATATGTGAATGACATATTGATGATCCGAAATGATGTAGAATTTCTGGAAAGAGTAAAGGGTTGTTTGAAAGGTATTTTTTTTTCCAAAGGAAGACCTGGACAAAGTTGTTTACATAATTGGGCATCAAGATCTATAGAGATAGATCAAGACGCCTGATGATACTTTCAAAAGAAACACACACCTTTGACATGATTTTGGAGGAGTTCCAAATAGGTCAGTCAAAGAAGGAGTTCTTGCCTGATTTGTAAGGTGTGGAGTTGAGTAAGACTCAAAAATTGACCACGGCAGAAGAAAGAGGAAGGACGAAGGTCGTCCCCTATGGTTTTGTCATAGGCTCTATACGATATGCCATGCTAAGTACCGCACCTGATGTGTGCCTTACCACATGTCTGGCAAGAGGGTACAAAGGTGATCCAGGAGTGGATTGCTAGATAGTGGTCAAAATTATCCTTAGAGGAGTAAGGAAATGTTTCTCGGTTATGGAGGTGATAAAGAGTTTGACGTAAAGAGTTACGTCGATGCAAGCTTAACACCTATTCGGATAACCCTAAGTGGAGATACCGGATACGTATAATGGAGCAACAGTTTGGAATAGCTCCAAGTGGAACGTGATAGCAGCATCTACGATATGACATAAGTTTTTGCGAAGAACATAGGGATCTGAATGTTACAGACCCGTTGACTACAACCTCTCTCACAAGCATAACATGATCAAACACAGAACTCATTGAGTGTTAATCACATATTGATGTGAACTAGATTACTGACTCTAGTAAACTCTTTGGATGTTGGTCACATGGCGATGTGACCTGTGAGTGTTAATCACATGGCGATGTGAACTAGATTATTGACTCTAGTGCAAGTGGGAGACTGTTGGAAATATGCCCTAGAGGCAATAATAAATTGGTTATTATTATATTTCCTTGTTCACGATAATCGTTTATTATCCATGCTAGAATTGTATTGAAAGGAAACTCAGATACATGTGTGGATACATAGACAAACACCATGTCCCTAGTAAGCCTCTAGATGACTAGCTCGTTGATCAATAGGTGGTTACGGTTTCCTGACCATGGACATTGGATGTCGTTGATAACGGGATCACATCATTAGGAGAATGATGTGATGGACAAGACCCAATCCTAAGCCTAGCACAGATCGTGTAGTTCGTATGCTAAAGCTTTTCTATATGTCAAGTATCTTTTCCTTAGACCATGAGATTGTGCAACTCACGGATACCGTAGGAATGCTTTGGGTGTACCAAACGTCACAACGTAACTGGGTGGCTATAAAGGTACACTACAAGTATCTCCGAAAGTGTCTGTTGAGTTGGCACGAATCGAGACTGGGATTTGTCACTCCGTGTGACGGAGAGGTATCTCTGGGCCCACTCGGTAGGACATCATCATAATGTGCACAATATGTGATCAAGGAGTTGATCACGGGATGATGTGTTACGGAACGAGTAAAGAGACTTGCCGGTAACGAGATTGAGCAAGGTATCGGTATACCGACGATCGAATCTCGGGCAAGTGCTATACCGATAGACAAAGGGAATCGTATACGGGATTGATTGAATCCTTGACATCGTGGTTCATCCGATGAGATCATCGTGGAACATGTGGGAGCCAACATGGGTATCCAGATCCCGCTGTTGGTTATTGGCCGGAGAGTTGTCTCGGTCATGTCTACATGGTTCCCGAGCCCGTAGGGTCTACACACTTAAGGTTCGATGACGCTAGGGTTATAGGGAAAGTATGTACGCGGTTACCGAATGATGTTCGGAGTCCCGGATGAGATCCCGGACGTCACGAGGAGTTCCGGAATGGTCCGGAGGTAAAGATTCATATATGGGAAGTCCTGTTTTGGTCACCGGAAAAGTTTCGGGCGATATCGGTAATGTACCGGGACCACCGGGAGGGTCCCGGGGGTCCACCAGGTGGGGCCACCAGCCCCAGAAGGCTACGTGGGCTAAGTGTGGGAGGGGACCAGCCCCAAGGGGGCTGGTGCGCCCCCCACCAAGTCCCAGGGCGCCCCAAGAGGGGAAGGGGGGCAAACCCTAATGCAGTTGGGCCCTAAGGCCCAATAGTGGTGCGCCTCCCCCTCTCTCCCCCTTTGGCCGCCCCCCCTAGATGGATCTAGGGCTGGCCGCACCCTAGGGGAGGGAAACCCTAAAGGGGGGCGCAGCCCTCCCTTCCCCCTATATATATGAGGGGTTTTGGGGCTGCTAGAGACACGAGAACATCTCCATCTTGGCGCAGCCCTACCCCTCTCCCTCCTCGTCTCTTGCAGCGCTTGGCGAAGCCCTGCTGGAGTCCCGCGCTCCTCCACCACCACCATGCCGTCATGCTGCTGTTGGTTGGAGGTTTCCCAACCTCTCCCTCTCTCCTTGCTGGATCAAGGCGTGGGAGACGTCACCGGGCTGTACGTGTGAAGAACGCGGAGGCACCGTCCGTTCGGTGCTAGGATCTTCGGCGATCTGAATCGCGGCGAGTACGACTCCATCAACCGTGTTCTAGTAACGCTTCCGCTTAGCGATCTACAAGGGTATGTGGATCCAACTCTCCTCTCGTAGATGTGCATCTCCTAGATTGATCTTGGTGAGCGTAGGAAAATTTTTGTTTCCCATGCAACGTTCCCCAACACAAGTCTCTTTACTCGTTCCGTAATACATCATCCCGCAACTAACTCATTAGCTGCAATGCTTGCAAGGCTTATAGTGATGTGCATTACCGAGTGGGCCCAGAGATACCTCTCCAACAATCGGAGTGACAAATCCTAATCTCGAAATACGCCAACCCAACAAGTACCTTCGGAGACACCTGTAGAGTACCTTTATAATCACCCAGTTACGTTGTGACGTTTGGTAGCACACAAAGTGTTCCTCCGGTATTCGGGAGTTGCATAATCTCATAGTCATAGGAACATGTATAAGTCATGAAGAAAGCAATAGCAGTAAAACTTAAACGATCATAGTGCTAAGCTAACGGATGGGTCTTGTCCATCAGATCATTCTCCTAATGATGTGATCCCGTTGATCAAATGACAACTCATGTCTATGGCTAGGAAACATAACCATCTTTGATCAATGAGCTAGTCTAGTAGAGGCATACTAGGGACACTCTGTTTTGTCTATGTATTCACACATGTATTAATTTCCGGTTAATACAATTCTAGCATGAAAAATAAACATTTATCATGATATAAGGAAATAAATAATAACTTTATTATTGCCTCTAGGGCATATTTCCTTCAGTCTCCCACTTGCACTAGAGTCAATAATCTAGTTCACATCGCCATGTGATTTAACACCGATAGTTCACATCGTCATGTGATTAACACCCAAAGGGTTTACTAGAGTCAATAATCTAGTTCACATCGCTATGTGATTAACACCCAAAGAGTACTAAGGTGTGATCATGTTTTGCTTCGTGAGAGAAGTTTAGTCAACGGGTCTGTCACATTCAGATCCGTATGTATTTCGCAAATGTCTATGTGTCTACAATGCTCTGCATGGAGCTACTCTAGCTAATTGCTCCCACTTTCAATACGCATCCAGATTGATACTTAGAGTCAGCTGGATTTAGTGTCAAAGCTTGCATCGGCGTAACCCTTTACGACGAACTCTTTATCACCTCCATAATCGAGAAACATTTCCTTAGTCATCCAGTTACTAAGGATAATTTTGACCGCTGTACAGTGATCTACTCCTGGATCACTATTGTACCCTCTTGACAAACTCATGGCAAGGTACACAACATGTTTGGTACACAGCATGGCATACTTTATAGAACCTATGGCTGAGGCATATGGAATGACTTTCATTCTCTCTATATTTTTTCTGCCGTGGTCTGGCTTTGAGTCTTACTCAACTTCACACCTTACAAGTCAGGTAAGATCTCCTTCTTTGACTGATCCATTTTGAACTACTTCAAAATCATATCAAGGTATGTACTCATTGAAAGTCTTATCAAGCTTCTTGATCTATCTCTATAGATCTTGATGCCCAATATGTAAGCAGCTTCACCAAGGTCTTTCTTTGAAAAACACCTTTCAAACACTCCTTTATGCTTTCCAGAAAATTCTACATCATTTCCGATCGACAATATGTCATTCACATATACTTATCAGAAAGGTTGTAGTGCTCCCACTCACTTCTTGTAAATACAGGCTTCACCGCAAGTCTGTATAAATCTATATGCTTTGATCAACTTATCAAAGCGTATATTCCAACTCCGAGATGCTTGCACCAGTCCATAGATGGATCGCTGGAGCTTGCACATTTTGTTAGCACCTTTAGGATTGACAAAACCTTCTGGTTGCATCATATACAAGTCTTCTTTAATAAATCCATTAAAGAATGCAGTTTTGTTATCCATTTGCCAGATTTCATAAAATGCGGCAATTGCTAACATGATTCGGACAGACTTAAGCATCGCTACGGGTGAGAAAGTCTCATCGTAGTCAACTCCTTGAACTTGTTGAAAAACTTTCGCAACAAGTCAAGCTTTGTAAACAGTAACATTACTGTCAGCGTCAGTCTTCCTCTTGAAGATCCATTTATTTTCGATGGCTTGCCGACCATCGGGCAAGTCAACCAAAGTCCACACTTTGTTCTCATACATGGATCCATCTCAGATTTCATGGTCTCAAGCCATTTTGCGGAATCTGGGCTCATCATCGCTTCCTCATAGTTCGTAGGTTCATCATGGTCCAGTAACATGACTTCCAGAACCGGGTTGCCGTACCACTCTGGTGCGGAATGTACTCTGGTTGATCTACGAAGTTCAGCAGTAACTTGATCCGAAGTTTCATGATCATCATCATTAGCTTCCTCACTAATTGGCGTAGGAATCACTGGAACCAGTTTCTGTGATATACTACTATCCAATTCGGGAGAAGGTACAATTACCTCATCAAGTTCCACTTTCCTCCCACTCACTTCTTTCGAGAGAAACTCCTTCTCTAGAAAGGATCCACTCTTAGCAACAAAGACCTTGCCTTCGGATCTGTGATAGAAGGTGTACCCAACAGTTTCTTTTGGGTATCCTATGAAGATTTACTTCTCCGATTTGGGTTCGAGCTTATCATGCTGAAACTTTTTCACATAAGCATCGCAGTCCCAAACTTACAGAAATGACAACTTAGGTTTCTCGTCAAACCACAGTTCATCCGGTGTCATCTCCACGGATTTAGATGGTGCCCTATTTAACGTGAATGTATCTGTCTCTAATGCATAACCCCAAAAGCGATAGTGGTAGATCGGTAAGCGACATCATCGATCGCACCATATCTAATAAAGTACGGTTATGACGTTCGGACACACCATTACACTATGGTGTTCCAGGTGGCGTGAGTAGTGAAACTATTTCACATTGTTTTTTTACTGAAGGCCAAACTCGCTAACTCAAATATTTTACCTCTACGATCATATCGTAGAAAATTTTATTTTCTTGTTACGATGATTCTCCACTTCACTCTGAAATTCTTTGAACTTTTCAAATGTTTTAGACTTGTGCTTCATTAAGTAGATATACCCATATCTGCTCAAATCATCAGTGAAGGTCAGAAAATAACGATACCCACCGCGAGCTTCAACACTCATTGGTCCACATACATCTGTATGTATGATCTCCAACAAATCTGTTGCTCGCTCCATTGTTCCGGAGAACGGAGTTTTAGTCATCTTGCCCATGAGGCATGGTTCGCAAGCACCAAGTGATTCCTAATCAAGTGATTCCAAAAGTCCATCACTATGGAGTTTCTTCATGCACTTTACACCATTATGACCTAAACAGCAGTGACACAAATAAGTTGCACTATCATTATTAACCTTGCATCTTTTGGCTTCAATATTATGAATATGTGTATCACCACGATCGAGATCCAACAAACTATTTTCATTGGGTGTATGACCATCGAAGGTTTTATTCATGTAAACAGAATAACAATTATTCTATGACTTTAAATGAATAACCGTATTGCAACAAATATGACCAAATCATATTCATGCTCAACGCAAATGCCAAATAACATTTATTTAGGTTTTACACTAATCCCGAAAGTATAGGGAGTGTGCGATGATGATCATATCAATCTTGGAACCACTTCCAACACACATCGTCACTTCACCTTTAACTAGTCTCTGTTCATTCTGCAATTCTCGTTTCGAGTTACTAATTTTAGCAACTGAACCGGTATCAAATACCCAGGGGTTGCTAAGAACACTAGTAAAGTACACATCAATAATCTGTATATCAAAATATACCTTTGTTCACTATGCCATCCTTCTTATCCGCCAAGTATCTAGGGCAGTTCCACTTCCAGTGACCATTTCCTTTGCAGTAGAAGCACTTAGTTTCAGGCTTGAATTTTAGCTTTGGGTTTCTTCACGGGAGTGACAACTTGCTTGTCATTCTTCTTGAAGTTCCTCTTCTATCCCTTTGCCCTTTACTAGAAACAAGTGGTCTTGTTAACCATCAACACTTGATGCTTTTTCATGATTTCTACCTTCGCCGACTTCAGCATTGCGAAGAGCTCGGGAATTCCTTTCGTCATCCCTTGCATATTATAGTTCATCACGAAGTTCTACTAACTTGGTGATAGTGACTAGAGAACTTTGTCAATTACTATCTTATCTGGAAGATTAACTCCCACTTGATTCAAGTAATTGTAGTACCCAGACAATCTGAGCACATGCTCACTGGTTGAGCTATTCTCCTCCATCTTGTAGGCAAAGTACTGTCAGAAGTCTTATACCTCTCGACACGGGCATGAGTATGAAATAGTAATTTCAACTCTTGGAACATCTTATATGCTCCGTGGCGTTCAAAACGTTTTTGAAATCCCGGTTCTAAGCCATAAAGCATGGTGCACTTAAACTATCAAGTAGTCATCATACCGAGCTTTTGTCAAAACGTTCATAACGTCTACATCTGCTCCTGCAATAGGTATGTCACCTAGCGGTGCATCAAGGACATAATTCTCTGTGCAGCAATGAGGATAATCCTCAGATCACGGAACAATTCCGCATCATTGCTACTAACATCTTTCAACTTAGTTTTCTCTAGGAACATATAAAAAATAAACGGGGAGCAACATCGCGAGCTATTGATCTACAACATAGATATGCTAATACTACGAGGACTAAGTTCATGATAAATTAAAGTTCAATTTAATCATATTACTTAAGAACTCCCACTTAGATAGACATCCATCTAGTCATCTAAATGATCACGTGATCCAAATCAACTAAACCATGTCCGATCATCATGTGAGATGGAGTAGTTTCAATGGTGAACATCTTATGTTGATCATATCTACTATATGATTCACGCTCGACCTTTCGGTCTCCAGTGTTCCGAGGGCATATCTGCATATGCTAGGCTCGTCAAGTTTAACCCGAGTATTCTGCGTGTGCAAAACTGGCTTACACCCGTTGTGTTTGAACGTAGAGCTTATCACACCCGATCATCACGTGGTGTCTCGGCACGACGAACTTTCGCAACGGTGCATACTCACGGAGAACACTTATACCTTGAAATTTAGTAAGGGATCATCTTATAATGCTACCGTCGAACTAAGCAAAATAAGAAGCATAATAAGATAAACATCACATGCAATCAAAATATGTGACATGATATGGCCATCATCATCTTGTGCTTTTGATCTCCATCTCCAAAGCACCGTCATGATCAGCTTCGTCACCGGCGCGACACCTTGATCTCCATCGTAGCATCGTTGTCGTCTCGCCAACTATTGCTTCTACGACTATCGCCACCGCTTAGTGATAAAGTAAAGCAATTACATGGCGATTGCATTTCATACAATAAAGCGACAACCATATGGCTCCTGCCAGTTGCCGATAACTTTACAAAACAATGATCATTTCATACAAAACCGTATAACTCATCATGTCTTGACCATATCACATCACAACATGCCCTGCAAAAACAAGTTAGACGTCCTCTACTTTGTTGTTGCAAGTTTTACGTGGCTGCTACGGGCTTAGCAAGAACCGTTCTTACCTACGCATACAAAACCACAACGATATTTCGTCAAGTATGTGCTGTTTTGACCTTCACAAGGACCGGGCGTAGCCACACTTGATTCAACTAAAGTTGGAGAAACTGATACCCGCCAGCCACCTGTGTGCGAAGCACGTCGGTAGAACCAGTCTCGCGTAAGCGTACGCGTAATGTCGGTCCGGGCCGCTTCATCCAACAATACCGCCGAATCAAAGTATGACATGCTGGTAAGCAGTATGACTAGTATCGTCCACAACTCACTTGTGTTCTACTCGTGCATATCATCTACGCATAGACCTGGCTCATGATGCCACTGTTGGAGAACGTAGTATTTTAAAATTTTCCTACGATCACGCAAGATCTATCTACCAGATGCATAGCAACGAGAGGGGAGAGTGAGTCTACGTACCCTCGTAGACCGAAAGCTGAAGCGTTAGAACAACGCGGTTGATGTAGTCGTACGTCTTCATGGCCCGACCGATCAAGCACCGAAACTACGGCACCTCCGAGTTCTAGCACACGTTCAGCTCGATGACGTCCCTCGAACTCCGATCCAGCCGAGTGTCGAGGGAGAGTTCCGTCAGCACGACGGCATGGTGACGATCTTGATGTTCTACCGTCGCAGGGCTTCGCCTAAGCACCGCTACAATATTTATCGAGGAGAACTATGGTGGAGGGGGGCACCGCACACGGCTAAGAGATCAAGAGATCAATTGTTGTGTCTAGAGGTGCCCCCCTGCCCCCGTATATAAAGGAGGGAGGGAGAGGCCGGCCCTAGAGGGGGCGCACCAAGTGTGGGGAGTCCTACTAGGACTCCCAAGTCCTAGTAGGATTCCCCTTTCCTTTCCGGAGTAGGAGAGAAGGAAAGAGGGGGAGAGGGAGAAGGAAAAGGGGGCTGCACCCCTTGTCCAATTCGGACCAGAAGGGGGGTGCACGCCTCCTTCCTTTTGGCCTCTCTCCTCTATTCCCGTAACTCCTCGGTACTCCGAAAATACCCGAATCACTCGGAACCTTTCCGATGTCTGAATATAGTCGTCCAATATATCGATTTTTACGTCTCGACAATTTTGAGACTCCTCGTCAAGTCCCCGATCTCATCCGGGACTCCGAACTCCTTCGGTACATCAAAACTCATAAACTCATAACAAAACTATCATCGAAACCTTAAGCGTGCGGACCCTACGGGTTCGAGAACTATGTAGACATGACCGAGACACGTCTCCGGTCAATAACCAATAGCGGAACCTGGATGCTCATATTGGCTCCCACATATTCTACGAAGATCTTTATCGGTCAAACCACATAACAACATACATTGTTCCCTTTGTCATCGGTATGTTACATGCCCGAGATTCGATCGTCGGTATCTCGATACCTAGTTCAATCTCGTTACCAACAAGTCTCTTTACTCGTTCCGTAATACATCATCCCGCAACTAACTCATTAGCTGCAATGCTTGCAAGGCTTATAGTGATGTGCATTACCGAGTGGGCCCAGAGATACCTCTTCGACAATCGGAGTGACAAATCCTAATCTCGAAATACGCCAACCCAACAAGTACCTTCGGAGACACCTGTAGAGTACCTTTATAATCACCCAGTTACGTTGTGACGTTTGGTAGCACACAAAGTGTTCCTCCGGTATTCGGGAGTTGCATAATCTCATAGTCATAGGAACATGTATAAGTCATGAAGAAAGCAATAGCAGTAAAACTTAAACGATCATAGTGCTAAGCTAACGGATGGGTCTTGTCCTTCAGATCATTCTCCTAATGATGTGATCCCGTTGATCAAATGACAACTCATGTCTATGGCTAGGAAACATAACCATCTTTGATCAATGAGCTAGTCTAGTAGAGGCATACTAGGGACACTCTGTTTTGTCTATGTATTCACACATGTATTAAGTTTCCGGTTAATACAATTCTAGCATGAATAATAAACATTTATCATGATATAAGGAAATAAATAATAACTTTATTATTGCCTCTAGGGCATATTTCCTTCAATACATGCCTAATGTTTGATATTTGCCTAGATGATCATTACTTTTCCGTGTGCCATGCCCCAAGTTAGAGTCTATCTCATCCATGCAGCGCCCAACCATCCATATCCCTAGCCTACAGTGTTTTTAATCCTGCTTGTCACTAGTTGCTACTTTTGCCATTTACTACTGCTATTTACTTTTGCTGTTTACTTTTACTATTACTGTCATCACTACCATATCACTGTTACCACTTATCTTTTGTTGCAAGTAAGTATATTTCAGGTGCGGTTGAATTGACGACTCAACTGTTAAAGCTTATAAATACTCTTTGGCTCCCCGTGTGTCGAATCAATAAATTGGGTTATTCTTACCCGCGAAGACTATCTCGATCCCTTACGGTTGAGGGTTATCAAGTACCGTTTTCTTGCTCCGTTGCCGGGGACCATAGCAATATTTACAAGTCTACTTGAGGTATCCTACCTGCTGCACTTTATCCACTATGGGTAAGAAAGGAGACCCCAAGGTTCCAATCTTACTATCCACTACAAGAAGAGGTACTGCTCTGAGCACTAGTGCTACACTTGATTCACCTTCCGTTATGAGTAAGTTTGCCTCACCACCACCACATGATGCTCCTACTGAATCTGTTACTATGTCTGATACTCTTGATGATGCTTCTACTACTTTTGATGATATTAGTTCGCTTGGTTATGCTCTTGAGAAACAAATTGCTGCTGCAAAAAAAATCTAGAATTGAACTCCCTGTTACTCGCTACCCTATTGGTGAAACTTATGATTATCCTGATTTGAGTAAACTCAAGGAGAGTCTCCTTGATGATGATTACTATATACTAGATGAAGATTTATGCCGGGAACTGACAGAGTTTTCCGGCTCTGACCCTGAAGCTATTAAGAAGTTATTTGAAAAACACTCTTTGAAGAACAAAACCGTTCCTAATCCTGAATTTGCTACATCTCCTATATGCATTGATGATCCTGATTATAATTTCTCTGTTGATCTTTCACTTATACCTATGGTTGAAGCTGATCCCTTTTATGGCAGAGAAAATGATGATGCTATTGCACACCTGACTAAACTCTGTGAGTTGGGTAGCCTGTTTACCACAGATGAGAAGATACGATACTTTTATGTGACCAAGCTTCTTCCTTTCTCCTTGAAGGAGGGTGCTAAAGCATGGTATGGTTCACTCCCATGCGGTTCCATTAAGAGTCCTCACGACTTAGCTCACTCTTTTGTTGATAAGTACTATCCTGCTCACATGCAACATGCTGCTTTACAAAGAATTTATAACTTTAAACAGTTGCAGGATGAGTCCCTCCCTAAAGCTTGGGGGAGGTACTGCGGTCTGATTCGGGCTAGACCAATACATGAAATCCCTAAGAATGAATTAATCGATATATTCTATGCTGGTCTAACTCATGAATCCAGGTCCTATTTGGACAGTTGTGCTGGTTGTGTTTTCAGGAAAAGAACACCGGACGATGCAGAAGATCTGATGGGCAGGATTGCCAAAAACCATGAAGATTGGTCCGTCCCTGAACCACCTCCACCAACAAAGAAGAGGGGCATGTTTGTTCTGAGCCCCGAGGATATGCGAGAAGCAAAGAAGTCTATTAAAGAGAAAGGTATTAAAGCTGAAGACGTGAAGAATCTACCCCCTATTGAGAAGCTGTGTGAGCCTACCACTCACCCTCCTATGGTAGAGGTACACTCTCTTTTAGATTTCAACGCAAGTGACATCCCTCATGGTAAGCCTCCTGATCAATGTTTAGATGAGTTTGATAATTTTATTATGAAACAAAATCATTTTAATGAGAGGATAGAAAGTCAATTGCATGATAATTCCCTTGCTATCAAAAGACTGCTTGATGTTTTAGATAGAACAGTTAATGATGTTCAATGTCTTGTGAAGCATTTTCATATGGTTCAAACTCAACTTGATCAAATTTCTAATGTGCAAAGAGATTTGCTTGCTAACAATGCCAAACAAGATAATTTGGAGGCTTTCGGGATTAAGACCCGAGGAGGAACTAGCACTCAAGATCCTCTCTACCCAGAGGGTCATCCGAGGAGAATCGAGCAAGATTCTCAAATGCAGGAAGAAGAAATTGTTGTCTCTCCAAAGAAGAAGAAGAAACATAAAGAGACTGACAATTCTAATGATCCTATTGCAGATGAAGAGCCAACTATTGATCCCAACAGTGTATCTATCTCCGATGCTGAAGCTGAAGACGGTGCTGAACCTGAAGGGAATAATAATGAGAAGAATGATCCGCCTGAAGTTCGAGAAGAAGAAGCACCTGACAAACGTAAGAGGTACACTAAAGAAGACTTCATCGCAAGAAAACATGGGAAGGAAAGAGAACCATGGGTACAGAAACCCATGCCCTTTCCAGGTAAGTCCATCAAATCTAAAGAAGAAGAGCATTACAATAAGTTTTGTGAGTGGATTAAACCTCTTTTTCTTCAAATCCCTTTGACTGATGCTATTAAGTTACTTCCTTATTCAAAATATATGAAAGATATTGTCACTAACAAAAGAAAAGTTCCTAATGATGCAATATCTACTATGCTTGCTAACTACTCTTTCAGTGGCAAGATTCCTGAGAAGCTCGGTGATCCAGGTATACCCACCATTCCTTGCTCCATAAAGAATAATTATGTCAAAACTGCTTTATGTGATCTTGGAGCAGGAGGAGTGTTATGCCTCTCTCTCTTTACGAGAGGCTTTGTTTAGAGAAACTAATTCCTACAGATATCTCCCTTCAGATGGCTGACAAGTCAACCGCTGTTCCGATAGGTATTTGTGAGGATGTTCCCGTAGAAGTTGCTAATTGTTTAATTCTTACTGATTTTGTTGTGCTTGACATGCCCGAGGATGGGAGCATGTCCAGTATTCTTGGTAGACCTTTTCTTAACACCGCAGGTGCTATTATTGATTGCAATAAAGGGAAGGTTACCTTCCATGTGAATGATAAAGAACACACGGTATATTTTCCGAAGAAGACCGACAGGAGGCATGCCCTCAACTCTAT
Organism: Secale cereale; assembly: GCA_902687465.1. Classification (NCBI taxonomy): domain Eukaryota; kingdom Viridiplantae; phylum Streptophyta; class Magnoliopsida; order Poales; family Poaceae; genus Secale; species Secale cereale. Next base: position 620,293,820 of record LR738712.1, on the reverse strand, counting down.
AGAGAATATCGAGACCGTGAAGATTGGAGAATGGGACTGTCCACTACATGTGCCTCACAAATATAAAACTATCATGGTGGGGACAATGTCCATCAAAGTAAAGGTTCAGTGATTACTTCGTAAGAGGTGAGACTTTTTGCTCTATATATCGCATGTTTGTTGGTAAGACTTGATCAACCTTACTAGTGAACATGTTTTATATGGATAAAAAGTTGAGCTTGTTATGTTTTCACTTGTTTTTAGTTTTGTCCTACTTGTTGTACCAAGTATTTATGTTTTTGAAGCTTCACAATAGTTCTAACTGCTTCAAGTTTTCAGAGAGTTTCGCAGCTTTTTGAACTTCGAAAAAATTTCAACAGTGAAGTTTTCAGAAAAATTCCAGAAAAATTATAATAAAAATTTCCACGACGGGAGAGACCCAGAAAGTCCTGGGGACAGCCAAGGGGGACCACCAGTGGCCCAGGCGGCCAGCTGGCGCGGCCCAGCCCCTGGCCGCGCCCATAGGGCTCCTGGGGCCCACAGGGCCCCCCTCCAGGTATGTCTTCTTCCTCCCTCTCTCTCTTTCTCCAAAAACGCGAGTTCTGCACTTGTTCTTTGTGTTCTTGCTGTTCTTGGAGGCGATTCTTCGATCTCTCTCTACAGCCCATCATTTGAGCTGAAATTTTGAGCAAATACTCCCTGGTATGTGACTCCTCCACCCCTCCAATTAGATTTTTGATTGGTGGCCTCATTTGTGAGTATTTAGTAGTTCTTGGTGCTATAGAGATGAGCTTGCATGCATGTGTAGAAAGTTATTTTTCAAGTTTTGATGCAAGTTTATGCCTTGGGCAAGTGAGTTGAGTAGTTTGCCTTAGCTCACTTTGTTTTAATCCTCGTTTTTGTAAATTGTAAAAAAAAATTCAGAAATGAGTTTGTTAGGAAGGGCAAAAGGATGGCTTAAGAAGAGGAGGCCCGCACACTCCGATCGAGTTACTAGAGCCGCAGCTTCACCATCGACTGCTAGGGTGAGCTATAATGAAGATCACGTGCCCCTGGAGTTGTTGGAAGACACAAGTCCAGCACGTGCGATGACATTTCCATGTGATGAATTCATGGAAGCTGCGGGAATCAAGGATGAGTTTTATAATCTTTGTGCTAATGCAGGTTTGACACGGCTGGTCACGAGCCGTGTTACTCAGTATCAAAAACTCACCTCCAGTTTCATTAACAGTTTTAGATATAATCCTGATTCAGGTGCTATTGAGTTTAAAATTTATAATGATCTTATCACCATGACTTTGGGAAATTTTTGTGAAATAATAGGTGTGCCGAACGTTGGGAGGACGGCTAGGATGGCCACTCAGCCCTCCGAGCTGAAAACCGTCATCAACTCTCTCTGCAGCATGGGTACGAGGGATATTCATCGGTCGAAGATCTCCAGCATCTTATTTCCTCACCTCAGGTATTTTGCATATTATATTGCTAGAGGGGTGTTAGCTCGTGACAACACGAGCAACATTTCTGCTCCGGATATTGCTATCCTGGCAGCAGCCCTCTCAGGGAGGTCTGATTATAATTTGGGTGCCTTAATTGCTCGACGCCTTGCTATGAACGGTAACAAGGGAGACTTATATGGTGGCGTTTATGCCACACTTATCTTAGAACATCTTGGAGGCACCCCACACCCTGATGATACTCCTTTTACTTATTTAAGCTTTGATCTTGCTGCTATGAAAAGGCATAAGTTTGTTACCATGGGTTCTGAACTTGATAATCTTGTTTATATCTTGCGTTTCGGAACTACCGCGGAACGCGAGATCCGTCTACCTGCACCTCTTTTGTTTGATTTTTCTCGCAGGAACGGATGGTCTTTTGATGTTGTTCAGTTCGATGAGTTCATGGTCTAGCATCAGTTTCATAACCCCATGGAGGGGGTTGTGCCCGACGAGGAGGAGCACGGTGAGTTACCACCTTTTCAGGAAGAGACCGCCACCGAATTTGGTGAAGGTTCTTCCTCTGTTTGGCGTTCGGAACCTTCCTCGTGGGAGACTCCGAGGAGTTTGGTGTACGCGCCAGCATCCTTCTACGACCCTTGGACTCACCACCATACCCCTGGAGCAGGAGGCTCCTGGGGGCAGTAGCTGCTACCAACTTAGGCCAAAAGCCTAAGCTTGGGGGAGTACGTGCCCTTCTCACTTTTCCATTGTATTATCCGTTTTATTCGCTTTGATCTTTTCGAAGTTTTTGCCCGTTCTTCTTTGTTTCTCTCATTGCAAAAACAACAAAAAGATTTTCTCTTTCTTTTGCTTTTATTCAACCTTTGAAAAACCCAAAAAGATTTCCTTTCTCTCTTTAGTTTGCTTTGTTTTCAGAGATCAGCTCGAGTCCGTGATGGCATTTAATTACATTTCCTACGTTCGATCGTGCAAGTGACAAGCAGTAATGACGAAGATCAACTGAAGGGGAGCAACAAGGAAGACCGGTATGAACTCTTTTTGTTTCTACTTTTGTACATATGCCTGTACTTATGATCTAGAGACCAGCTTGTAGCGACATAGTGCTATGTTTACAATGCTCTTCCAGTGGTTCATGCTTTCCTTGTGGCTAGTCTCGAATAACTAGAGTATATAATGTGTTATTGAAATGATCTACATGCATTGCACTGTTCATAGTCTGGTATACTAAGGTGGTATTTCCCTTTAGAGAATTTTTGGATTGACTTGGCACATGCTTACACATGTTTAAGACTAAAAAGTCTACTCTGCCTTGATGATCTTTGAGTTTTAGAATAGTTATATCACTTTCATGCCCGATTCAATGTTGCTTTGTCGCTCTGCATGATTATGGCCGTTATTGCTCTCTAGTTGGTCGCTTCCTAGTCTTTTGCTAAACCTCCACCTGTACTAAGCGGAATGACTGCTTGTGCATCCAAACCCTTTAAACCAGTTATGCCATATGAGTCCACTATACCTTCCTATACATGGTATTTACCTGCCATTCCTAACGAAGACTTTCATGTACCATCTCGAAACTAATCAAAAGCATTTCTCTTTTGTGCCTATGTTTTAGCTCATGAGGAAGTAGTAGTTAATTCATGATCTTTTTAAGTTGGACAAGTTTCACCCCTGGATTGCATGTATAATGTGCAAACCCCTAATACGAAAAGGAACTGGCATTGAGTGCGCCCGGCTCAAAAAGATAATATAACAAACAAACCCTCCTTCACGCTTTGTTCATGAGAAATCAGAAAACTTTAGCAGTGATAAACAAAGGAGATTAAGAGGATGTGATCGTCCTCATGTGGGAGCCGTTCCTCGAGACTTGTCCACTCAAAAAGTGATTGAGTTATCTGCTAGCATTCGTTGACGAAATATGCACTTCTCAAAACATGTTTACTTCTGTTTTTAAAACCAAGAGCTCTGGTACATGTTTAGTTTTTGTTTCCGACCACGGGTTTTCAACCTTGCCAACAAAAGCCACGGTTCGAGAGTCTCACCTTCTTTCTTCAAAGCACCGACTAGGAGAGCATAATTGTCATTCTGAGTGTAATGTGCATTGTCCCAAAGTATTACATTGTCTTCTGCATACTTGTGATATGATTTATTCTGAAATTCTTAGTTCTAGTCTCCTTTAAAACTCTGGAGGAGTTTCTGCATTTATGTTTTGCTTCACTCATGGAGGCTAGCGAGATACCACCCTAGTATGCTCAAGCTATGTGCAATGTAATCTTGTCTTGATTTTCAGTAGTATATTATTTACTTGTAAGTATTTGTGACTGGTCACCTGAAAGAAGGATTGCTCCTTGCATTGTCCTCATAGTACTGTTTCAATACTTGTTAAACTCTTTTCGTAGTACATGCTTATATACATCTAATGAAGCAAAAGAGTTTGTCAAAGTTTTCTTTGTCGCGTCCAGTTCGTTGAACTGAATTGCTTGAGGACAAGCAATATGCTAAGCTTGGGGGAGTTGATACGTCTCAAACGTATCTACTATTCCAAACACTTTTGATATTGTTTTGACCTCATTCTTGCCTGATTTGAACTAAGCTAACCTGGACTGACGCTGTTTTCAGCAGAGCTGCCTGTATGGTTTTATTGTGTGCAGGAAAACGGATTTTTAGGTATCTCGGAAAAATCCACGAAAAATCACAGAAAATCCACGCACCCGAAGGAACCAGGGGCCAGAAGTGGGGCCAGGGGGTGCCCAGGCGCCCTGTGGGCGCGCCCCCCCTGGCCGCGCCGGGGGGCCGCCTGGGTGGGTCCCACACCCCCTGGTGCCCTACTTTGCCTCGTATTTTTATTCGCGACACGAAAACCCCAGATCAGAAGTTCTTTCGCAGTTTTCCGTCGCGGAGCCGCCGCCACCCTCTGTTCTTCCTCGGGAGGGCTAATCTGGAGGCTGAATTGGCCTCCGGAGAGGGGAGATCGTCGCCATCATCATCAGCATCACCACTCCATCATCCCTCCATGACTTCTCCCTCCATGTGTGAGTAATTCCCCTTCTGTAGGCGAAGGGGATGGTAGGGATTGGATGAGTTAGATCATGTAATAGTTTATCAGATCGTTGGGGGCATGTTGCCTATCATCTACTATGGTATTTATCATCTTTGCTTCAACTTGTTATTCTTAATGCTTGACACTTAGGGCCCGAGTGCCATGATTTCAGATCTGAACCATATGTGTTTGTATGAATATATTTGTGTTCGTGATCCTATCTATGAGTTGTTTGCACCTGTTATGGTTCAGAACAGGCGATCCCAAAAGTGACAGCTTGGGACACCAAAGGGGATGGTCCGTAGTTTGAGGATTACATGTATCCATTGAGTTCATTGCTTTGTTCCGGTGCTCTTTGACAGGAGCACCTTAATATCCATAAGTTCCTTTTTGGCCCCGTTCGTAGCGGGATGGTAGGACAAAAGATGTTGTGCAAGTTCTTATTGCAAGCACGTACAACTACCTATGGGATACATGCCTAATGTTTGATATTTGCCTAGATGATCATTACTTTTCCGTGTGCCGTGCCCCAAGTTAGAGTCTATCTCATCCATGCAGCGCCCAACAATCCATCTCCCTAGCCTACATTGTTTTAAATCCTGCTTGTCACTAGTTGCTACTTTTGCCATTTACTACTGCTATTTACTTTTGCTGTTTACTTTTACTATTACTGTCATCACTACCATATCACTGTTACCACTTATCTTTTGTTGCAAGTAAGTATATTTCAGGTGCGGTTGAATTGACAACTCAACTGTTAAAGCTTATAAATACTCTTTGGCTCCCCGTGTGTTGAATCAATAAATTGGGTTATTCTTACCCGCGAAGACTATCTCGATCCCTTACGGTTGAGGGTTATCAGGCACCGCACACGGTTGGGAGAGATCAACTGATCAACTTGTGTGTTCTAGGGTGCCCCCTACCCCCGTATATAAAGGAGCAAGGGGGAGGCCGGCCGACCCTCTATGGCACGCCAGGAGACGCAATCCTACTAGGAATAGGATTGCAATCCTATTCCTAGTAGGAATCACCAAGAGGGGAAGGAAAGAGAGGGAGAGAAGGAGAAGGAAAGAGGGGCCGCGCCCCCCTCCCCTAGTCCAATTCGGACTGCCCTTGGGAGAGGGCGTGCCACCTCCTGGCTGCTGTCCTCTTTCTCTCCTATGGCCCACTAAGGCCCAACTTTCCCCCGGGGGGTTCCGGTAACCCCCCCCCCCGGCACTCCGGTAAATTCTGAAACTTTCCAGAACACTTCCGGTGTCCGAATATAGTCGTTCAATATATCAATCTTTACGTCTCGGACATTTCGAGACTCCTCATCATGTCCGTGATCTCATCCGGGACTCCGAACTACCTTCGGTACATCCAAACTCATAAAATCATAATACCGATCGTAATCAAACGTTAAGCGTGCGGACCCTACGGGTTCGAGAACTATGTAGACATGACCGAGACTCATCTCCGGTCAATAACCAATAGCGGAACCTGGATGCTCCTATTGGTTCCTACATATTCTACGAAGATCTTTATCGGTCAAACCGCATAACAACATACGTTGTTCCCTTTGTCATCGGTATGTTACTTGCCCGAGATTCGATCATCAGTATCTCAATACCTAGTTCAATCTCGTTACCGCCAAGTCTCTTTACTCGTTCCGTAATACATCATCTCGTGACTAACTCACTAGTCATTTGCTTGCAAGGCTTATTATGATGTGTATTACCGAGAGGGCCCAGAGATACCTCTCCGACACTCGGAGTGACAAATCCTATTCTTGATCTATGCCAACACCACGAACACTTTCGGAGACACCTGTAGAGCATCTTTATGATCACCCAGTTACATTGTGATGTTTGATAGCACACAAGGTGTTCCTACGGTATTCGGGAGTTGCATAATCTCATAGTCATAGGAACATGTATATGTCATGAAGAAACCAATAGCAGTAAAACTAAACGATCATAGTGCTAAGCTAACGGATGGGTCTAGTCCATCACATCATTCTCCGAATGATGTGATCCTGTTGATCAAATGACAACTCATGTCTATGGCTAGGAAACATAGCCATCTTTGATCAGTGAGCTAGTCTAGTAGAGGCATACTAGGGACATACTATTTTGTCTATGTATTCACACATGTACTAAGTTTCCGGTTAATACAATTCTAGCATGAATAAAAGACATTTATCATGATATAAGGAAATACAAATAACATCTTTATTATTGCCTCTAGGGCATATTTCCTTCAATGGGACCCCTTGATAATTCGCTCAATTTAAAGCTTTTCTAGCAAGGCCCGACATTGGTTTTACATTTGCCTAATAACTAAAACTTGCATTGAGACTAGCTATCTCGAGGACTTAATTAACAACCCCCGGGCCAGTGCTCCTCATGAGTGTTGGTCCAAACTAGAGCCACTTGCGGTGCCACCCAGTTCGCTGGGATCTTCGGTTGCTGTACGTACTGCTCATTCGGTCGTGGCCTGAGACGACATGCGCGCGGCTACTATCAGGGTGTCGGCACGCTGGGAGGTCTTGTTGGATTAGTTTTACCTTTGTCAAAATATCTTGAGCACGAGATTCCGAGAATACTCGGGTCTTCCCACTTTAGGGTTGCGACTCCGCAGATCGTGAGCTTGTGATGGGCTAATTTGGGAGACCCCTGCAGGGTTTTGATCTTTCGAAAGCCGTGCCCATGGTTATGTGGCAGATGGGAATTTGTTAATATCCGGTTGTAGATAACTTGACACCTTATTCATGAATACACTACCAGCAGGAGTAACCGTGATGGTCTCTTTCCGAAGGGCTACGGGAAGTGAACACGGTGGGGTTATGTTTGATCGTGAGTAGCTAGGATCACTTCTTGATCAACTTGGCAATCGTTGGCACTTGTTCTCTTCTCGCTCTAAACTCGTAAGCTAGTGCCTAGTGCTGCTGCAACCTTGTTTACAACCTTTCCACACCTAAGGCTTTGATAGTTTTGCTACCCAGGAACGGGATTGCTGAGTCCTCTCTGGCTCACATATTCAACACACACCAGATGCAGGTACCGTTGAGAACTATACAGGAGATGGTTCAGAGCTGTACTGGGAGTTCGACGAAGAGCGTGGACGTTACTATGTCTCTTATCCCGACGATCAGTAGTTGTTCTTACTAGGAGTATCCGGGCTTGTGTTATTTATGGTATCTTTTCGTTTGGATTTCGTCCGTAGTCGGACTCTGATGTTATCTGGATGATGTATGTTATTGTATTTCTTTGTGTGACGTGGGGAGTGTAAGCCAGCTATCATTTTACACTTTCATCCCTGAATTTTACATGAGCTGTGCAAAGATACCATACTTGAGATCATTCTAGTATGCGTTTATGTCCTTAAGTCATGCCTCGACACGTGGGGGACATAGCCTATAATGCTCAATTTGTGACTATACCTCCCACGTGTCGAGGCACGACTTAAAGGTATAATCACATACTAGAATGATCTCAAGTATGGTATCTTTGCACAACTCATGTAAAGAGGGGATGAAAATGTAAAAGAGTAGTTGGCTTACACTCGCCACATCACACAATGTAATACATTAATATACATCATCCAATAACATCAGAGTCCGGCTACGGACGAAGATCCAAATGAAAGATACCATAAACAGAGCAACACAAGGCCCTGATCATCCTAGTAAGAGCCCTACTGATCCTCTGGGTAAGACACGTAGTATCGCCCACGCTCTTCATCGAACTCCCAATACAACTCTGAACCACCAGCTGTGTAGTTCTCAATGGTACCTGCATCTGGTGTTGTGTAGAATCTGTGAGCCACGGAGGACTCAGCAATCCCGTTCCCGGGTAGCAATACTATCAAAGCCTTAGGTGTGGAAAAGGCTTAAACAAGGTTGCAGCAGCACTAGCACTAGCTTACGTGCTTAGAGCGAGAAGAGAAAGTGCGAACGATCGACAAAGTGATCACGAAGTGATCCTATCTAAGCACGTCAAACGTAACCCCACCGTGTCCACTTTCCGAACCCCTTCGAAAAGCGGCCGTCACGGTTACTCACGCTGGTAGTGTATTATGAACATGGTGTCAAGTTTTCTACAACCGGATATTAACAAAATCCCATCTACCACATAACCGTGGGCACGGCTTTCGAAAGATCAAACCCTGCAGGGGTGTCCCAACTTAGCCCATCACAAGCTCACGATCTGCGGAGTCGCAACTCCAAGGTGGGAAGACCCGAGTATTCTCGGAATCCCGTGCTCAAGATATTCCGACAAACGTAAAACTAATCCAGCAAGACCTCCCAGCATGCCGACACCCTGATAGTAGCCGCACCTATCTCGTCTCAGGCCACGACCGGATGGGACAAGCTACAGGTTTTTACCAGCCCTTGAGTTTCCTCAAGGTGGCCCCGCAGGCTGCCCAGTTTGGACTAACACTCATGTGGAGCACTTGCCCAGGGTTGTTAATTAAGAACTCGGGTTTGCAACGCCCTATGCAACTTTTAGTTATTATGCAAATGTAAAACCAATGTTGGGCCTTGCTGGAAAAGCTTTAGCTCTAAGCGGGTTATCAAGGGGGGCCCATAAACCCCAACCATGTTAGGGACGCAAAATCAAGGAACATAACACCAGTTTAAGCGGTTCCTAGGGTGGCATGAGTGGAACAAATCACCAAGCAAAGGCTTAGCCTTCCACTCATTGCCAAATATATAGGTGATTTAGCTTAACAGATTATATATTGTGATATCCCAACAATAACTTCATCATGAAGCAAGTATCTTCAAATCTTCACCTGCAACTAACAACGCTATAAGAGGGGCTAAGTGATGCTTACGTAGCCAAACAACGGTTTGCTAGGTTGGGTGGTTAGAGAGGTTCATGGCAACAATAGGAGGCTGACAAACAGACATAGGCATCGAGGCAATAAGCTAAAGAGCGAGACATCTAGCATAGGCAAAGATAGTAGTGATATCTGGGTAAGGTCATCTTGCTTGTTGATTCCACGGAGGGATCGTAACCTTGCTCCTCAAACTCAGCCTCGGTAGTAACCTCGAACTCCGAATCGGCTCCCGGCTCTACTCAACACAAGAACACAACACGGCACAACATCAAACACGATGCAATGCACAAACAACATGATGCAAGTCATAACATGAGATGCAAGTACGATGTGCGTATGCATGTGAAAGCACTTGAGCCTAAGGAGAAGATGATGGAAAAGGCCTCATCTTGGAAAACCAAGCAAGCCACTGGATAGAGGGGAAGATTTCGGTTGAAATCGATATAAAGATCACCGGAAACGGACGCACGGTTTGCAAATGGCAAGCAAAACAATATTCACACAAAACTGCAGTTTACAACAACATGGCATCTTTGGAGCAAGAAATAATTATGCTACAACACTGAAACATGGAGAAAAAGGGCATGGATGTGAAATAGATTTGATACTTAACAAGCATGAACTTAGAACACACCCAAAACCCTACGGGGACACAATTAACCAAGCATGGCAAGTTGCAATAAATTCATCCAGACTTAGTCAAAATCTGGGAAGGCAAAAACATCATCATGATGCTGCCTTCGGAGGCACAAAACAACATGCATATCAACTCCACTAAGTATATAAAGATCATGGACATGTAATAGACATAGCATACATCAAACAACTCCATTGGAGCAACTCCATAGGAGGCATGGATCAATAACAACAAGCTTCACCAAATTGATCATGCTGATAAAAACCTGACATGTAAATTTATAGCAACTTGAGAGCAAAAAATAAATAAGCTACAACAGGCCATATATGTAAACAAGGGCATGTATGGATAGAGCATAACATGGAGAACAATACATAATCATTTGACAAACTAAAACATGCATGGATTTGAGTGAGGCATCAAGCAAACATAGCATCTGGTTTAACAGATTCCAGACTTAGCTGTTTTTTTCACTAAGTATAAACAGCAACATTGGCATGGCATGCTTACAAGCTTGTTTAAGTCACCTCAAGGCATATCATGGAAAGTGAATTGCACCACAGCAAAGACCATATGAATGAGCTTCAAAAACATATTGACATGTGACATGAAGACAAACACATCACTAGCAATGAGCAAGTCAAAACAGCATCTCATAACAAGTTTAAGCACTTATCAGCCAAATGCACTTTTGCAACAGAGATTAACATGTCAAGATGACAACTAACATGAATGCTACAGCAATCATCATGTATACCACTTCACAATGAACATTTTGACATATCATATGCTCCATTTGGACCAACATGCACAAAGTTATCAACACCACAAGCATGCAAGAAAATTACAGATAACAACAGTTTTAAACATATAGCACTCTTGCAACAATGATTAGGTCATCAAGATGAACTCAAACAAGCATGTCATAGTGGAAGAAAATGAAGAGCATATCACAACGAACATCTGGACATATCATTCACTCCATTCGGACCAACATGCACAAAGTTATCACATCTCAAACATGGCAACAAATTTACACAGACAACTAGTTACAGCCAAATGCACTTTTCCCACGAAGATTAAGTCAACAAGATGAACTCTAACATGCATGACGATGGGTCAGCATCAGCTGGTTGTGGCCCTCAGACCATGCAAGGATAGAAGCCTTGGGCAATGGCTTCAGCTCTGGACCTGGGTGGAAGATTTTTGTACGAAATGTCTCCCCATGGTCGCTTGATGGCATTCTTCTCAGCATACTCATGGGTCACAAACATGTACTTCTACCACTGTTCTGCCCAATATCTTCGAATCCATTGGATTCGAGTTTTTCTCTGATTGTAGTCCTCCTCTGGATCAGTCTTGTACAGCTCATAGAGGTCAAGAGGCAAATCTCTGGAGGTGTTTCCATGGCGATGTCTGCCACCCTTCCTAGCAGATTTCTCAGTTGCCATGAGGTTCTAACTGAAAGGCTTCAACACTGTCAAAGGCTTCCTCTGTTGGTCAGACAGGAACTGGCTTCGGGAGAGTTAACGTGACGCTTTAAGAATTCTGCAAATGAATGCAGACTATGAGAACCAAGGGATTCTCCCATGGACATGTACCTGTGACAGCATTAGAGATGCGAGGGGAGGGGAAGAGGTCATATGCATTCTCAGAAGATTTTGAAGATAAATCAGTTTAGAAGACATTGACCTCATAGCGCGAAGACATTCACTTATATGTTGAGAGTTGGTTCCAGATTTGTACGAATCCAAGAATAGGTACAAGTGAGGAATCTAACTATGTGTGAAGCATAGGTGAATGTACTAGGCAAAGTATGAGATGCAGACAGGGTAGATCCAAATATGTGGAGGCAGAAACTTCTTTTTGGTAGAAAGGATGAATCTATCGGATCAAATGGACGGTAAAAAGAGGGTTTGAATTTACCACACGATGAACTGCTAGACGGAGACGAAGTGGAGGCCGAGCAGTTCGATCTTCCGTGCCCTAACTTGGCAACGGAGGACGCCTACGGCGGCGGAGAAGACGATGTCCGCGGCCGGCGTGAAGACGGCGTCGACGAGGTCGCGGCAGCTAAGCGCTTCGTCGCCGGCGTCGTCGAGAGCTAGCGGTGGCGCTAGGGTTTGTCGAGGTGGAGAGGTGGTAGAAGTGTTTTGACCGTGATGGGACGGGCATTTATAAGGAAGGGAGACGGCACAACACAATTACGCAGGTGCCCCTAGCGGTTCTCATCTGAGAGACACGTGGCGGACATGTAACACATAGGGAGTTGTTCCATGTTCCCACGCACGCACGCCTGGACTGTCGGGGTGGTCGTTCCGGCTTCTCCAGGTTTCAGGCAATAAGGATTGAGCATTAAAAGCAGATTTAATGTTTGTCTCTGTATCTTCTGCTGACATGGACGCAGAGAAGACATTCGACGATTCCAACAAAATGCATATGATTTGGATAGATAGAATTTGAGGTAGAAAGCATAGAGAGGTTAGGGTCCGATCACATTCACTTAGTTCAAAAGATTCAAATAAGAAGACATAGCTATAAGTGAATGCTGTAGAGGACAGAACACAAGTCTATATATGTATATATCTGAGTAAGATCAATTTGACAAAGAGAAGACATATATGAAGATAAATCAAATGTGAAGATTTTGCAAATGTAACGCCAAGAGAAACACTTCAAGCAAAGATTTGGTGGTGGCGTTACCCACCGTATAGGAAGTATTAGACCCAGACACGGCGCACAATTATCGTGGCGCTCCGAAGTCAAATTCCGCGTTAATGTATTCACACTCAGAATGTAAGTCTTCATTGATTGAAGATATACTTTACTTCGTGTGTTGCACATCTAAGTCATCAACATGCATAAGTGTTAGGATGTGTGCCTGATTACAGGACATTCGAGGATTCCAAGATATTTAGCTCACACCGCAACTTGCAAAACCTTTTCTCATTCAAGGGCTTTGTGAAGATATCTGCCAGCTGCTCTGACGTGTATGATATCAATATCTTCCTTCATGACATGATCTCTGAGAAAGTGATGACGAATTGCAATGTGCTTTGTCTTCGAGTGCTGAACTGGGTTGTTGGCAATCTTGATGGCGCTTTCATTGTCGCAATAGAGTGGCACATGCTTCAGATGGACACCATAGTCCTTGAGAGTTTGCTTCATCCACAGAAGCTGAGCACAACAAGATCCAGCGGCAATGTATTCAGATTCAACAGCAGAGAGTGATACACGGTTCTGCTTCTTTGAAGACCAACAGATTAAGTGATCGTCCCAGAAAGTGACATGTGCCTGATGTAGACTTGCGATCAACTTTGTCACCTGCATAATCATCATCTGAGAATCCAACTAGATCAAACTCTGAGCCCTCTGGATACCATAATCCTAGTGTTGGGGTGTAAGCCAAATATCAAAGAATTCGCTTCACAGCTAAGTGATGCGATTCCTTTGGTGCCGCTTGGAATCGAGCACACATGCAAACACTAAGCATAATATCTGGCCTGGATGCACATAAATAAAGTAAAGAACCAATCATGGAGCGGTATACCTTTTGATCGAAATCTTTACCATTGGCGTCGGGACTCAGATGACTTTTAGTTGGCATAGGCGTCGTGTATCCTTTGCAGTCTTGCATTCCAAACTTCTTCAGGCAATCTTTGAGGTATTTCTCTTGAGATGTGAAGATGTCGTTGCTTTGGTGACGAATTTGAAGACCAAGGAAGAACTTCAGCTCACCCATCATGGACATCTGATATTGCTCTTGCATCATGTGAGCGAACTCATCACTGTATCTTTTGTCAGTACAGCCGAAGATAATGTCATCTACATAGATTTGGCAAACAAACAGTTCACCATCATATGTCTTCGTGAAGAGTGTGGGATCCAGGGAACCAGGTTTGAAGCCGTTGCTCTTCAAGAAGTCTTTGAGTGTGTCATACCAAGCACGAGGGGCTTGTTTGAGGCCATACATGCCTTGTTGAGCTTGTATACCATATTAGGATGTTTTGGATCTTCAAAGCCAGGTGGTTGTGCAACATACACTTCTTCTTCAATCTTGCCATTGAGAATGGCACTCTTCACATCCATTTGATACAGAAGGATGTTGTGATGGTTTGCATAGGCTAGCAGTATGCGAATAGCTTCAAGCCTAGCAACAGGAGCAAATGTTCATCGAAGTCAATCCCTTCAATTTGAGTGTATGCTTGAGCAACGAGACGAGCTTTGTTTCTGACAACTTGACAATGCTCATCTTGCTTGTTGTGATATATCCATTTTGTGCCTATTATGTTGTGCCTTCCGGGGTAAGGACGCTTGCCAAGTTCCCATACGTTGTTCAGCTCAAACTGTTGAAGCTCTTCTTGCATAGCTTGAATCCATTCAAGTTCCATGAAGGCTTCAGCAACTTTCTTGGGTTCAGATATCTAGACAAATGCAAAGTGCCCACAGAAGTTTGCTAGCTGTGTTGCTCTTGAAGGAGTGAGTGGACCAGGTGCATTGATGCAGTCAATAATCTTCTCAACTTGTACTTCATTTGCAACACGGGGATGAACTGGATGAAGATTTTGCTCTTGCTGGTCATTATCATCATTAGGAGGATTGTCTCCAGGCTGAGCATTGTCTTCAGGTTGATTGGGAGTAGAAATGATGAGTTCCTCGTCAGGCTGTGCTTCAGAAGGCATGATTTCACCTGTTCCCATTAGCTTGATAGATTCACTAGGTGGAGCTTCATCCAGCACATTTGGCAGGAACTCTCTTTGTGAGCCATTCGTTTCATCAAACCACACATCCACAATTTCAACCACTTTATAGAGAAAGAGGTTGAAGACTCTGTAGGAGTGCGAGTCCGTTCCGTAGTCGAGCATGAAACCTTCATGTGCTTTTGGTGCAAATTTTGATTTGTGATGTGGATCCTTGATCCAGCACCTAGCTCCAAATACCCTGAAGTAACTGACATTTGGCTTCTTGCCAGTAAGGAGTTCATAGGAAGTTTTCTCCAGAAGCTTGTGAAGATAAACACGGTTGACAACATGGCATGCTGTATCAATAGCTTCGGGCCAGAACTTTCTTGGTGTCTTGTATTCATCGAGCATTGTTCGAGCCATCTCAATGAGGGTTCTGTTCTTGCGCTCCACGATGCCATTCCGCTGAGGTGTGTACGGAGCTGAGAACTCATGAGTGATTCCCATTGTATCCGGATAAAGATCAAGACCGGTATTCTTGAACTTAGTGCCATTGTCACTTATGATATGCTTGATCTTGACGCCATAGTTGTTCATGGCACGGTTGGCGAAGCGTCTGATGACATCCTGTACTTCAGTCTTGTAGATAATTATGTGCACCCATGTGTATCTTGAATAATCATCAACAATGACGAAGCCATAGAGACAAGCTGTAGTAGTGAGCGTAGAGTAGTGAGTAGGGCCAAATAAGTCCATGTGAAGCAGCTCGAAGGGTTGGGGTGTCGTCATGATTGTCTTCGAGGGGTGCTTGGCCCTAGTCATCTTCCCAGCTTCGCAGGCACCGCACATATGATCTTTCTTGAACTTGACACCCTCGATGCCTACGACGTGCTTCTTCTTCGCGAGAGTGTGCAAGTTCCTCATGCCGGCATGTCCTAGCCTCCGATGCCAGAGCCAGCACTCTGAAGCTTTTGCTAGAAGACATACGACCATCTGTGGTCCTGCTAAGAAATCTACCATATACATATCATCTTTCCGATATCCTTCAAAGACTAGAGACTTGTCAGATTCCATTAGCACAAGGCAACACTATTTTCCGAATATCACAATCATGTTTAAGTCACAAAGCATTGAGATAGACATTAAGTTGAAACCAAGGGATTCAACAAGCATGACTTTATCCACGTGCTGATCCTTTGAGATTGCAACTCTACCTAGACCCAATACCTTGCTTTTACCCGTATCAGCAAATGTGATGTGACGATTGTCATATGGACGTAAGGTTGAGTCCATAAGAAGACTTCGACCACCAGTCATATGATTAGTGCATCTGCTGTCCATAATCCATTCTGAGGTCTTTGGTGTCATACCCTACAGTGCAGCTGGGGGATAGGCTTCACGTAGAGTATTGTGAAGCATAAACATTTGATGAGCAAGCAGGTTATGAAAGCTTAGATCCAAGTTGGGACTGTTAGGATGATTGGCAAGCGATTCAGGAACAAAATACATAGTAAGACCATTTGGGCATTTGATCTTGCGCCCTACAAGATGTTTTAGGTCCCCAGCAATAGCATCATACGCCTTTGATTTTCGGCTGGAGACCTTTCCCTGCAAGAGAAAGTTAATTCTTCTTAACCACCCACATCTTTAGGGTTGGCTTAGAAGCAATGAGTCTAAGTGCAGCATCTGAGAATTTTGGCTTTGGAGCCCTAACAAATAACCTTGCAGGAGGAGAATAATACTCATAAGAATAAGTAGAAAAGTTCTTTGTTTTGTGAATATAGCGGTTTGAGGAAACACGCTCATATTCATGGGTCTGAGTACAATTTCCTTGCAAAACATTGGCGTTAGGGTGACTCAGGTGAGTCCTTTGTCTGTATGAAGCCTTAGGACTGTATGAAGCCTTTGGTCTGGGGTTTGTCTTCTTCCTAGGTGGTGTCATGATGACATTTACTGGAAGCTTCTCAAGACAACCTTTGGGAACCCAGATCTTCTTCATAGGTGGCCCGTTCCTGCAGTTAGTACCAATATACCTGGCAAACACTTCACCATTCTGATTCTTAAACAGTTTATAGTTTGCATCAAAGGATTCATCAATGATAATAGGATTAGCACAAGTGAAGCCAGATAAGGTAGACGGATCCACTGAAGGTTCCTTTGCAGCAACCCATGTGGTTTTGGGGTACTGCTCAGGCTTCCAGTATGAACCATCAACATTCATTTTCCTCTCAAACCCTACACCCTCTTTCCTAGGGTTTCTGTTCAGAATCTGCTTTTTGAGGACATCACATAACGTCTGATGCCCTTTGAGGCTTTTGTACATCCCTGTTTCAAGCAAAGTCTTCAACCTAGCATTTTCATCAGCAATAGTAGTGGTATCCTCAGCAGAGGGGTTAGTTACCACATCAGCAGTTGAAGATATTGCGACAGTAGTAGCAGTAGAACATTCAGAAACAGATGTATCGTTATCACGCTCAATGCATTTTAGACATGGTGGTTCAAATCCTTCCTGAGCGGAGCTGATCTATTGAGCACGGAGTGACTTATTTTCTTTTTGAAGATCTTCATGAGCCACTTTCAATTTCTCAAGTTCTTGCTTCCTTTGAAGATAATCGTAGGAAAGCTTTTCATGAGTTTTTGAGAGCGATTCATGATGACTTTCAAGTTCCTCGTACTTAACATGAAGATTTTTTATGTCTTCAATTAAGGACCGAGAATGGGTCATTTCCGCGTCCAACAGGTCATCGCTTTTGTCTAACAGTTTTTGAATATGTTCCATAGCTTTCTGTTGTTCAGTGGCAATTTTAGCAAGTGCTTTGTAGCTAGGTTTGGATTCACAATCGGAGTCATCTTCATTGGATGTTTGAAAGTAAGCATAGCGTGATTTTACCTTGGCACCGCGTGCCATGAAGCAGTAGGTGGGAGCGGAGTCGTCGTTATCATCATCATCAGTGTTGGTGACGGAGCCATGGTCTTCAGTGTTGAAGATGGACTTGGCAACGTAGGCTGTGGCTAGAGCCAGACTTGCAACACCAGAATCGGACTCCTCCTCAGACTCCATCTCCGCTTCTTCTGAAGCTGACTCCTCCTCTGAATCCATCTCCTTGCCAAGAAACGCACAAGCCTTGCCAGACGAATTCTTCTTGTGTGATGAATACTACGATGAAGACTTGGAAGAAGACTTTGAGGATTTCTTCTTTTTCTTGTCATCAGAATCATATTCCTTGCTCTTCTTCTTCTCATTGTACCATTGAGGACACTCAGAGATGTAGTGACCAGGTTTCTTGCACTTGTGACAGGTTCTCTTCATGTGGTCATGGGTAGAAGCTTCATCATTTCTTGAGCTGGATCGTGAAGACTTTCTGAAGCCTTTCTTCTTAGTGAATTTCTGGAACTTCTTCACAAGCATGGCAAGCTCCTTTCCAATGTCTTTAGGATCATCAGAACTGCAGTCAGAATCTTCTTCAGATGAGGAAACAACCTTTGCCTTCAAAGCGCGAGTTCGGCCATAGTTGGGACCCTAGATGTCTTGTTTCTCAAATAGCTGGAACTCATGTGTGTTGAGCCTCTCAAGTATGTCAGACGGATCGAGAGTCTTGAAGTCAGGGCGCTCTTGAATCATCAGGGCAAGGATGTCAAATGAGCTGTCAAGTGATCTCAGGAGTGTCTTGACGATTTCATGCTTGGTGATCTCAGTGGCGCCAAGTGCCTGAAGCTCATTTGTGATGTCAGTGAGGCGATCGAATGTGTGATAGACATTCTCATTGTCATGTCTCTTGAAGCGATTGAAGAGGTTGCGAAGGACACTGATCCTTTGATCTCTCTGGGTTGAGACGCCTTCGTTGACCTTGGAGAGCCAGTCCCAGACTAGCATCGACATTTCCAGAGCACTCACACGACCATACTGTCCTTTGGTCAGATGACCACAGATGATGTTCTTGGCAGTGGAATCCAGTTGAACGAGCTTCTTGACATCAGCAGGGGTGACACCTTCACCAGTCTTGGGAATGCCGTTCTTAACGACATACCAGAGGTCCACATCAATGGCTTCAAGGTGCTTCTGCATCTTGTTCTTCCAGTAGGGGTATTCAGTGCCATTGAAGACGGGGCACGCAGTGGAGACTTTGATTATCCCTGTAGTCGACATAGCTAAAACTCCAGGTGGTTAAACCGAATCACACAGAACAAGGGAGTACCTTGCTCTGATACCAATTGAAAGAGATGTATATCGACTAGAGGGGGGTGAATAGGCGATTTTTTAGGGAAGTCTTCAAATCATGGAAGTTTCGAAGACAAACGATAGAACCGATCCTATTTATATGCAGCGGAAGGTAGACTACACTAGACAAGCCATAGTAAAGTATTCAATGAAGTGAAAGCACGAAGACTAATAGCAGCTAGGCAGTATGGATCAGGATGGACGATTGTATGAAGCCAGTCAGAACAAGCAGTCACACAGTGAAGTCAAACAGTTAAGGCAAGCAGGCAATGACTTCACAAAGACAGACAGTAGGTAAAGAGAAGGAAGGAATAGAACCAGTAGCTTGGGGAGGACAGTGATTTGTTCGACCAGTTCCTGTTGCTGTGACAATTGTACGTCTGGTTAGGGAGGCTGAGATTTAACTCAGAAGACCGCGTATTCACCTTATTCCCCTTGAGCTAAGGACACCCAGTCCTTGCCCAATCACTCTGGTAAGTCTTCAAGGTAGACTTCCAAACCTTCACAGACTTCGTTCACCGGCGATCCACAATGACTCTTGGATGCTCAGAACGTGACGCCTAACCGGCTGGAGGATTCACAGTCCTCAAGTGTAACAAGTCTTCAGATCACGCGGACAGAAAGACTTCAGTGATGCCTAACACTCTTTGGCTCTGGATGTTTGGGCTTTGTCCTCGCAAGGATCTCTCTCTCAAATGCTTCAGAGGTGGGTTGCTCTCAAATGACAAAAGCCGTGTACTAACTCTGAGCAGCCACCAATTTATGGTGTAGGGGGTGGGCTATTTATAGCCACTAGGCAACCCAACCTGATTTGTTCGAAATGACCCTGGGTCACTAAGGAACTGACACATGTTCCAACGGTCAGATTTCAAACACACGCGGCAACTTTACTTGGGCTACAAGTAAAGCTGACTCATCCAGCTCTGGATAAGATTTGCTCTCATTGTCTTCGCTCGAAGACATAGGATTTGGTTGAGCATCACTTCAGTCACTCTGACTTTGTTCACTTGGACCCCACTTAACAGTACGGTGGTTCCTATGACTCAACAAAGAAGAAAAGGAAACAACAAAACGTCTAAGTCTTCGTGCTCCATAGTCTTCACACAATGTCTTCTCTCGTCATAGTCTTCAATATGAATATCTTCATATACCACCATTGTCGTCAATGTCTTCATACATTTGTAGGAGTCATCTCTGGTAGGTACACCGAATCAATGAGGGACTACTACCTGTGTTATACTGCAATTCTCACAAACACATTAGTCCCTCAACCAGGTTTGTCGTCAATACTCCAAAACCAACTAGGGGTGGCACTAGATGCACTTATAGTACTAAGTTTTTGGTTAATACAATTCTTGCATGAATAACAAATATTTATCATGATATGAGGAAATATAAATAACAACTTTATTATTGCCTCTAGCACATATTTCCTTCAATCTCCCACTTGCACTAGAGTCAATAATCTAGTTCACATCGCCATGCGATTTAATACCGATAGTTCACATCGTTATGTGAATAACACCCACAGTTCACATCCACATGTGACCAACACCCAGTGGGTTTACTAGAGTCAATAATCTAGTTCACATCACCATGTGATTAACACCCAAAGAGTACTAAGGTGTGATCATGTTTTACTTCGTGAGAGAAGTTTAGTCAATGGGTTTGTTACATTCAGATCCGTATGTATTTCACAAATTTCTATGTCTACAATGCTCTGCATGGAGCTACTCTAGATAAATGCTCCCACTTTCAATATGTATCCAGATTGATACTTAGAGTCATCTGGATTAATGTCAAAGCTTGCATCGGTGTAACTCTTTACGACGAACTCTTTATCACCTCCATAATCGAGAAACATTTCCATAGTCATCCAGTAACTAAGGATAATTTTGACCGCTGTCTAGTGATCTACTCCTAGATCACTTTTGTACCTCCTTGCCAAACTCATGGCAAGGTACACAACAGGTTTGGTATACAGTATGGCATACTTTATAGAACCTATGGTTGAGGCATAGGAAATGACTTTCATTCTTTCTCTATCTTCTGCCGTGGTCGGGTTTTGAATCTTACTCAACTTCATACCTTACAACTCAGGCAAGAACTCCTTCTTTGAATGATCCATTTTGAACTTCTTCAAAATCTTATTAAGCTTTGTACTCATTGAAAATCTTATCAAGTGTCTTAGTCTATCTCTATAGATCTTGGTGCCCAATATGTAAGCAGCTTCACCGAGGTCTTTTATTGAAAAACTCTTTTAAACAATCCTTTATGCTTTCCAGAACATTCTACATCCTTTCTGATCAATAATATGTCATTCACATATACTTATCAGAAAGGCTGCAGTGCTCCCACTCACGTTCATGTAAATACAGGCTTCATCGCAAGTCTGTATAAAACCATATGCTTTGATCACACTATCAAAGCGTATATTCCAACTCCGAGATGCTTGCACCAGTCCATAGATGGATCGCTGGAGCTTGCACACTTTGTTAGCACCTTTAGGATCGACAAAACCTTCTGGTTGCATCATATACAACTCCTCTTTGAGGTATCCATTAAGGAATGTAGTTTTGACATCCATTTGACAAATTTCATAATCATAAAATGCGGCAATTGCTAACATGATTCAAACAGACTTAAGCATCGCTGCGGGTGAGAAAGTATCATCGTAGTCAACTCCTTGAACTTGTCGAAAACCTTTCGCAACAAGTCTAACTTTGTAGACAGTAAGATTACCATCGGCGTCGGTCTTCCTCTTAAAGATCCATTTATTTCCAATGGCTTGCCAATCGTCGGGCAAGTCAACCAAAGTCCACACTTTGTTCTCATACATGGATCCCATCTCAGATATCATGGCCTCAAGCCATTTTGAGGAATCTAGGATCATCATTGCTTCCTCATAGTTCGTAGGTTCATCATGGTCTAGTAACATGACTTCCAGAACTGGGTTATCGTACCATTCTGTTGCGGAACGCACTTTGGTTGACCTACGAGGTTCAATAGTAACTTGATCTGAAGTTTTATGATCATCATCATTAGCTTCCTCACTGATTGGTGTAGGAATCACTGGAACTAGTTTCTGTGATGTACTACTTTCCAATTCGAGAGAAGGTACGATTACCTCATCAAGTTCTACTTTCCTCCCACTCACTTCTTTCTAGAGAAACTCCTTCTCTAGGAAGGATCCATTATTAGCAACAAAAGTCTTGCCTTCGGATCTGTGATAGAATGTGTACCCAACGGTTTCTTTTAGGTATCCTATGAAGACGCATTTCTCTGATTTGGGTTCGAGCTTATCAGGCTGAAGCTTTTTCACATAAGCATTGCAACCCCAAACTTTAAGAAACGACAACTTTGGTTTCTTGCCAAACCACAGTTCATAAGGCATCGTCTCAACAGATTTAGATGGTGCCCTATTTAACGGGAATGCATATGTCTCTAAAGCATAACCCCAAAACGATAGTGGTAAATCGGTAAGAGACATCATAAATCGCACCATTATCTAATAAAGTGGGGTTACGACGTTCAGACACACCATTACACTATGGTGTTCAAGGTGGCGTGAGCTGTGAAACTATTCCCCATTGTTTCAAATGAAGACCAAACTCATAACTCAAATATTCGCCTCCGCGGTCAGATCATATAAACTTTATTTTCTTGTTACGATGATTCTCTACTTCACTCTGAAATTCTTTGAAATTTTCAAATGTTTCAGACTTGTGCTTCATCAAGTAGATATACTCATATCTGCTCAAATCATCAGTGAAGGTGAGAAAATAATGATACTCGCCGCGAGCATCAACACTCATTGGTCCGCATACATCAGTATGTATTATTTCCAATAAGTCACTTGCTCACTCCATTGTTCTGGAGAACAAAGTTTTAGTCGTCTAGCCCATGAGGCATGGTTCGCAAGCATCAAAAGATTCATAATCAAGTGATTCCCAAAGTCCGTCAACATGGAGTTTCTTCATGCGCTTTACACCAATATGACCTAAACGGCAGTGCCACAAATAAGTTGCACTATCATTATCAAATTTGCATCTTTTGGCTTCAATATTATGAATATGTGTATTAATACGATTGAGATTCAATAAACCATTTACCTTGGGTGTATGACCATATAAGGTTTTATTCATGCAAACAGAATAACAATTATTCTCTCACTTAAATGAAGAACCGTATTGCAATAAACATGGTCAAATCTTGTTTATGCTCAACACAAGCACCAAATAACATTTATTTAGGTTTAACACTAATCCCGAAAGTATAGGGAGTGTGTGATGGTGATCATATCAGTTTTGGAACTACTTCCAACACACATCGTCACCTCACGCTCAACTAGTCTTTGTTTATTCTGCAACTCCTGTTTCGAGTTACTAATATTAGCAACCAAACTAGTATCAAATACCCAGGGGCTACTATGAATACTAGTAAGGTACACATCAATAACATATATATCAAATATACCTTTGTTCACTTTGCCATCCTTCTTATCCGCCAAATATTCGGGGAACTTCCGCTTCCAATGACCATTTCCTTTGCAGTTAGAAGCACTCCGTTTCAGGATTAGCTCCAGCTTTGGGCTTCTTCACGGGAGTGACAACTTGCTTGCCATTCTTCTTGAAGTTCCCTTTCTTCCCCTTGCCATTTTCTTGAAACTAGTGGTCTTGTTAACCATCAACAATTGATGCTCTTTCTTGATTTCTACCTTCGTTGATTTCAGCATCACGAAGAGCTCGGGAATCATTTTCGTCATCCCTTGCATATTATAGTTCATCACGAAGTTCTAGTAACTTGGTGATAGTGACTAGAGAACTCTGTCAATCACTATTTTATCTGGAAGATTAACTCCCACTTGATTCAAGCGATTGTAGTACTCAGACATTCTGAGCACATGCTCATTGGTTGAGCTATTCTCCTCCATCTTGTAGGAAACGCATTTGTTAGAGGTCTCATACCTCTTGACATGGGCATGAGTCTGAAATATTATTTTCAACTCTTGGAACATCTCATATGCTCCATGGCGTTCAAAACGTTTTTTAAGTCCCGGTTATAAGCCGTAAAGCATGTCGCACTAAACTATCAAGTAGTCATCATACCGAGCTTGTCAAACATTCATAACGTCTGCATCTGCTCATGATGCCACTGTTGGGGAACGTAGTATTTCAAAATTTTCCTACGATCACGCAAGATCTATCTAGGAAAAGCATAGCAACGAGCGGGGAGAGTGTGTCCATGTACCCTGGTAGATCGAAAGCGGAAGCGTCTAGTGACACGGTTGATGTAGTCGAACGTCTTCGCGATCCAACCGATCCAAGCACCGAACGTACGGCACCTCCGCGTTCAGCACACGTTCAGCTCGATGACGTCCCACGATCTCTTGATCCAGTTGAGCGTCACGGGAGAGTTTCGTCAGCACGACGGCGTGGTGACGGTGATGATGAAGTTACCGGCGTGGGGCTTTGCCTAAGCACTGCAACGATATGACCGAGGTGTGTAACTGTGGAGGCGGGCACCGCACACAGCTTGCAAATCAACTTGTGTGTATATGGGGTGCCCCCTCCCCACGTATATAAAGGAGGGAGGGAGGAGGAGGCGACCAAGGAGGGGGCGTGCTAAGAGGGGGAGTCCTACTCCCACTAGGAGTAGGACTCCTCCTTTTCCTAGTAGGAGTAGGAGAGAGGGAAGGAAGGGAGAGGAGGAGAAGGAAAGGAGGGGGCGCCGCCCCCACCCTAGTCCAATTCGGACTAGGCTTGGGGGGCGCGGCCCAGCCCTAGCCAGCCCTCTCTCTCTCCCCTAAGGCCCATCAAGGCCCATATACCCCCGGGGGGTTCTGGTAACCTCCCGGTACTCCGGCTTTTATCCGGTGACCTACAGAACACTTCTAGTATCTGAATATAACCTTCCAATATATCAATCTTTATGTCTCAACCATTTCGAGACTCCTCTTCAAGTCCGTGATCACATCCGGGACTCCGAACTACCTTCGGTACATCAAAACACATACACTCATAATACCGATCGTCATCGAATGTTAAGCGTGTGGACCCTACGGGTTCGAGAACTATGTAGACATGACCGAGACATATCTTCGGTCAATAACCAATAGCAGAACCTGGATGCTCACTTTGGCTTCTACATATTCTACGAATATCTTTATCGGTCAAACCGCATAATAATATACGTTATTCCCTTTGTCATTGGTATGTTACTTGCCCGAGATTTGATCGTCGTTATCATCGTACCTAGTTCAATCTCGTTACCGGCAAGTCTCTTTACTCATTCTGTAATACATCATCTCGTGACTAACTCATTAGTCGTTTGCTTGCAAGGCTATTATGATGTGTATTACCGAGAGGGCCCAGAGATACCTCTCCGACACTCGGAGTGACAAATCTTATTCTTGATCTATGCAAACACCACAAACACCTTCGGAGACACCTATAGAGCATCTTTATAATCACCCAGTTACGTTGTGACGTTTGATAGCACACAAGGTGTTCCTCTGGTATTCGGGAGTTGCATAATCTCATAGTCATAGGAACATGTATATGTCATGAAGAAAGCAATAGCAGTAAAACTAAACGATCAAAGTGCTAAGCTAACGGATGGGTCTGGTCCATCACATCATTCTCTGAATGATGTGATCCCGTTCATCAAACGACAACAAATTTCTATGGTTAAACATAACCATCTTTGATCAACGAGCTAGTCAAGTAGAGGCATACTAGGGACACTCTGTTTTTTCTATGTATTCACACATGTACTAAGTTTCCAGTTAATACAATTCTAGCATGAATAATAAACATTTACCATCATATAAGGAAATATAAATAACAACTTTATTATTGCCTCTAGGGCATATTTCCTTCAGTTTGGGTGGTTCTTCAACCATTGGTTCAGTAGGTACCACTATATTTTTGGTATTTTGCGTTTTCTATCCAAAACTAAAGATAGAAAACAAGAGCACAGAATAAAAACTACTAGTGATAAAGCAAACAAGCACACATGAGAATATTCACCCCATGCTATAACTCCCCGGCAACGGCGCCAGAAAAAGGTCTTGATAACCAGTAGTACAGAATCGGGCTATAGCACCGGTTCATAAGGCCCTTTAGTGCCGGTTCTACAACCGACACTAAATGGTGGAGACTAAAGGTCCTCCCCTTTAGTATCGGTTCAACTCGAACCGCCACTAAAGGGCCACCACGTGGCACGAGCCCGCGCCGGGGGCGGGGAGACCTTTAGTACCAACCGGTACTAAAGGATTGTTTTATTTTTATTTTTTCGAAATAAAGCAAAAACAGCTTGCCTACTAGGCCGGCGCGGCCTGCATACGACTAGAAATCCAACCTCTAGTTGGGCTAGGATGCAGGCCCAAATGGCCTAGTGATACGTCCAAAACGTATCTATAATTTCTGCTTGCTCCATGCCTCTTTTGTGTGATATTGCTATGATATTTATGCACTTCCATACACTTTTGATCATATTTGGACTAACCTATTAACTCTGTGCACCCCAGTGCCAGTTTCTGTTTTCTGCTGTTTTTGTATTTCAGGTTTTCCCTGCTGTTTTTGTATTTCAGGTTTTCCCATTATGTAAATTGCCAGAAAAATCACGGGAAAAATATATAAAAAATCAGCGCTCCGGAAGCTTCCTTGCGGCCAAAGTAGGGCCGGAGGGGGGCCACCAGGGCTCCAGGCGACCAGAGGGGGCGGCCCCCCTCCTGGCCGCGCCGCCAGGGCGCCTAGGCCCCCCTGGCCTCTTCTGACGCCCCCCTTTGGCATATATTTACACCGCGTCCCGAAACCCTCGAGGACGGAACCCTTTTTCACGATCTCATCTCTGTTCCACCGCCGCCGCGCTTCCAAGATTGGGAGCACCAGGAGAACTCTTCTCGGCACCCTGCCGGAGGGGAGGATCACCACCGAGAGCTTCTCCTCCACCATGGACGCCTCCCGGATGAGTTGTGAGTAGTCTCCCTTGGACCATGGGTCCATGACCACTAGCTATGTGATGTTCTCCTCCCCTCTTTGTTCTTCACCGATTAGACCTCGTGAGCTGCCCTACATGATCGAGGCACATATGTAATCATTATGTTGTTGCTATGATGAGTTTGCTGGGATCCGATGGATTATGAGATTATGTTTAGATTGTGTTTGAGTAATATATTTGATTCACCTCTTTTATATTTATGTTCTTGAGTAATTCTTGCATGTTCTCCGTTGTTGTTTATTGCTTTGGCCAAGTAGTAGGTAGTGACTCCAAGAGGGAACGTTATGCTTGATTGTGGGTTCATGCCCCTCGATGACTAGCTTGAGTGACAGAAACATGAGTCTAGGGGATGTGCTGTTGCCATAAGGGGGAAAACAATGGTGCTTGTACTTGCGGGTGCAAGGATTGTTTACTTTACGCAAAGTTCTTTTAATGCAGTTGTCTGTTGCTTTGAGTTTACACTATGGGTGGGACTCGCAACTTAATACCAGCGAGATGTTCTGGATAGATATCTCAAGGTGGATGATTAGTAGTAGATGCAGATGGATTTCGGTCTACTTGCCTTGGCGTACCGCCCATGCTTTTGAGCCTCTACCTTTCTTGCAGCATAGTTAGCATTGGTTTGCGCACATAATCCTGTCAATTGCCCAGCTGTAATTTGTTTACCTCGCTTAGCTGTTTTATCGTCTTTTGGGAGAGAGACATCACTAGTGAACATCATGGGACCCCGGTCCATATTACCATCACTGATCACACCCGTTATTTACTTTCTGTTCTTGCTTACTAGTTGGAGTAATACCTATCACTATTATCTCTTGCGTTTGATCCTTTGTAAACGACAATGCCGGAGGGATTGACAACCTCTCTGTACTCGTTGGGAGCAAAGTTATTTGTATCTGTGTGCAGGTCCAGTTAATCGCTAAGTTGCGCCGCTTGCAGTTGACACCTTCTTGTTGACCCTCGGAGTCTCAGGGGAATTCGATCCTTGGTATCTTTGCCAAGGGAAAACTACCGCTACACTGCATCTCAAACCTTCCACTTGGGGTAACCAACGAGGGGCGAGAAGCCATCAAGCAAAGTTTTCTGGCGCCGTCGCCGGGGACTCCACTCTTCAAGATAGGGGAGTTGCATGCTATCTTTTACCTTTGCTTTTTAGTCTTGTTAGTTTACCTTTCAGTTTTTGCTTTAGTGTCCTTTATCAAAAAAATCACAAAAATAGTTATCTTGCTTGCTTGCTGCTATGGGTTCCACCGAGAACACCAAGTTGTGTGACTTCACTAGTCATAACAACGATGACTTTATCTGCACGCCTATTACTACACCTGCCACTTCAGCACCTTTTTATGAAATTAAACCTGCTTTACTGAACCTAGTTATGAAAGATCAATTCTCCGGTGCTGTAGGTGATGCTGCTTTACACTTACACAATTTTGTTGAACTCTGTGATAT
Source organism: Secale cereale (assembly GCA_902687465.1). Taxonomy (NCBI): domain Eukaryota; kingdom Viridiplantae; phylum Streptophyta; class Magnoliopsida; order Poales; family Poaceae; genus Secale; species Secale cereale. The sequence continues at coordinate 620,265,529 of LR738712.1, read as the reverse complement.
GCAAAAGTACCAAGAAATAGATGGTAATATTGTTAAGCTTAAGCTTTTTCCTTTCTCCTTGAGAGGAGGAGCTAAAATTTGGTTTCAATCTTTGCCTAGAAATAGCATAGATTCTTGGGACAAGTGCAAGGATACCTTTATTGGGAAGTACTATCCACCTGCTAAAATTATCCAACTAAGGAGTAACATAATGAATTTTAAACAATTGGATAATGAACACGTTGCCCAAGCTTGGGAACGCATGAAATCTCTTGTCAAGAACTGCCCTACTCATGGTTTGACTACTTGGATGGTTATCCAAACTTTTTATGCAGGCTTGAACTTTACCTCGCGGAACTTGTTAGATTCGGTCGCAGGAGGAACCTTTATGTCAACTACACTTGGTGCTGCCACGAAGCTTCTCGTTGAGATGATGACCAATTATTCCTAATGGCACACCGAACGTGCTCCAACAGGTAGGAAGGTAAACTCTGTCGAGGAGATTTCCTCCCTAAATGAAAAAGTTGACTTGATCATGTCTCTACTTTCCAAGCAATCTTCTATTGATCCTCGTGATGTTCCTTTAAATTCTTTGATTGCTCAAGAACAAGTAGATGTGAACTTTATCTCTAGAAACAATTTCAATAACAATGCTTATAGGAGTAATTTTGGTAGCAATCCTAGACCGTTCCCCTCTAATTCCTATGGGAACAACCATGCTTATCCTAGCACCAAGAACTCCACTTCTAAACTAGAGATTATGCTTAAAGATTTCATCACTACCCAAAAAACCTTCAATAAGAGTGTAGAAGAAAAACTAGCCAAACTAGATGATCTCTCTTTGAAGGTAGACAATTTAGCCCATGAGGTAGAATTGCTTAAAATTAGAACTTCCCCTCTTGAGGAGAGGAAGACCACTCCTATGAATGCTATTCAAGTGAAAATTAATGAAAACATTAGGATGTTGGCTAAACATAAAGAGAGATGGGCTAGAGAAAAGGAGGAAGAAGATAGAATTAAGAACCTTCCTACCCACCACACTGTTGCTACTATCCAGGTTGTTGAGGATATCCAAACTCTTAGCACCAATGCACTCCTGGTCCCATTGGACCTATTAATGGTGATGCTACGACCATAGAAACTACCAAACAAGTGAGCCTAAAGGACACCACTACCACTTTACTTGATAGTAGTGACCTTGATTTTGATAATTGCACCCTTACCGAAGTTATTGATTTCCTTCACAAGATGTCTAGAGATCCCCGCACTAGCACGCTTAATCTTGCCTTCACAGAGCATATCACTAATGCTCTCATCAAATCTAGGGAGGAGAAACTTAGGGTAGAAGCCTCCATACCTAGAAAGCTAGAAGATGGTTGGGATCCTATGATTAAAATTAAGTTGAATAACTTCTCTTGCTATGCTTTATGTGATGTTGGAGCTAGTACCTCCATTATGCCCAAAAGAATATATGATATGCTTAAATTGAAACCTTTTGATTCTTGTTCTTTTGGTGTTCGTCTTGTTGATTCTTCCATAAAGAAACCTTTGGGGAGGATCGACGATGTTCTTATCATTGTCAATGACAATTATGTTCCCATTGATTTTGCTATTATGGATATTGAATGTGAACCTTCTTGTCCAATTATTTTGGGACGTCCTTTTCTTCGCACCGTGGGTGCTATCATTGACATGAAAGAGGGGAATATAAAATTCCAATTTCCTCTCAAGAAAGGGATGGAACACTTCCCTAGAAAGAAGATTAAGTTACCTTTTGAGTCCGTTATACGGGCTAGCTATTCTTTTACTCTTGATAAAACTTGATCTCTTTGCATTATGCCTAGCTTAAAGGCATAAAAGAAAGCACTTTTGGGAGGCAGCCCACAATGAATAAATTTTTATTTTGCTTTTGTTGTGTCTTGATGGTTGTTACTACAGTAGCATCATCATTGTATCTTTACTTTTCAGCTTTGTGCCAAGTTTAGCCTCTGATTGCAAGAAAGTTCAAAAGTTGTGACGTGCTGTCCAGGAAACAGATTCTGTCCTTGGACAGAAAAATTCGTATAAAATCACCAGATCATATTTTTGGTCTGAATTTTTTTGACAGCGTGCTCTATACAATTGGCTTTCGGGCATCTGTTCTGAGTTTTTTGATTTGAGTTGCTGAAGTGCCCCGAATAAATTATTTACTACCTGCTGGTCTGTTTTTCACAGATTCTGTCCTGTTTTGCCTTTCCTTCATTTTGCAAACCTTGAGCTTGCTTTTTCTTTGTAAAAACCTTTTGGCAATCTTGAGAAACAGTAGACCTTCAAGAATATCCTTATTTCCAGCAAGGAAAAAATATTTTATTATGGGTACTAACCTCGCTAATCAGATTATGATGAGTTATGTATGAAGGGAGTTTTCAAGTGTGCGAGGGAAGATGATACACAGATTCAGGAGTGTCAAACGCTCAAGCTTGGGGATGCCCCCGTGCACCCCCAAGAAATATTCAAGAAGACTCAAGCGTCTAAGCTTGGGGATGCCCCCGTGCATCCCCTTCTCCATCAACAATTATCAGTTCGTCTTTCGTTCCACTATATTTTAATCACTTCATGTGTTATGTGCTATGCTTGGAGCGTCTTGCTTTTAGTTTCCTTTTTAGTTTTCTTTAGCTTTGCTTGCTTTTCATAACGAGTTGGAACTCAGCTTTCTTTGTGTGGGAGAGAAACACGCTCCACTTCAACCTAGAACACAACATAGGATTTTCATGTTTATCTTTGCTGTGTATGTTCTTGGTCTTTCAATAGCTACTGTCATGTTTAGCTCTTAGTTTTCATGCTTTTCTTTTTAAAGAGCTTTTGTTTAGTTGGTTGCTGGAACTCTCTTGAGTTATCATGCTTATCTTGTTAAGAAAGTTGGCTTCTGTTGCACTGGTTGATATGTCTATGATAAAAATGCTATGTGCATAATGGTGCTTAGTAGTTCATGTTTTCTTATGGTTAGTCTCAAATAGCTGGGGGGTTCTTAATGTGTTATTGAAGTACCAACATGATTTGTTTGCCTATGATGTGGTATGGTTTAGTGATATCTTCCTCCAAGAATTTATTTTGATTGACTTGGCATATGCTCACGCATATTTAAGACTGTAAAGAAAGTCTATCAAGCCTTGATGATCTTTAATTTCTGAGTAGCAATATAACTTCCATGCCCGATTCAATGTTGCTTTGTCGCTCTGCATGATTATGACCGTCATTGCTCTTTTAGTTGGTCGCTCCCAGTCTTTTGCTAACCTTCGCGTGTACTAAGCGGACTGACTGCTTGTGCATCCAAAATCCTTTAAACCAGTTATGCCATATGAGTCCAACATACCTTCCTATACATGGTATTTACCTGCCATTCCAAACGAAGACTTTCGTGTACCATCTCGAAATTAATCAAAAAAAAGCATTTCTCTTTTGTGCCTCTGTTTTAGCTCATGAGGAAGTAGTAGTTAATTCATGATCTTTTTAAGTTGGACAAGCTTCACCCCGGGATTGCATGTCTAATGTGCAAACCCCTAATACGAGAAGGAACTGGCAAAGAGTGCGCCCGGCTCATTAAAAAATATACAACAAACAAACCCTCCTTCACGCTTTGTTCATGAGAAATCAAAAAACTTTGGCAGTGATAAACAAAGGAGATTAAGAGGATGTGATCGTCCTCGTGCGGGAGCCGTTCCTCGAAACTTGTCCAGCTCGAGAAGTAATTGAGTTATCTACTAGCATTCTTTGACGAAATATGCATATCCCAATAATAATTTTACCTCTGTTTTAAAAACCAAGAGCTCTGGTACATGTTTAGTTTTTGTTTCCGACCACGGGTTTTCAACCTTGCCATCAAAAGCCACGGTTCGAGAGTCTCCACCTTCTTTAAAGCACCAACTATTGAGAGCATGATTGTCATTCTCAGTGTAATGTGCATTGTCCCAAAGTACCATTGTCTTTTGCATGATTATGATATCGTTTATTCTGAAATCATTGTATCTAGTCGTCACTTAAACTTTGGAGGTGCCCCTGCATTTATGTTTTGCTTCACTAAAGGGGGCAAGCGAGGTATCACTTTGTCATATTTGCACACCATGCTCACTATAAATCTATTGAGTGTTTCAGTATCATATTGTAAAACTTTTAGTTCTTTGTGATTTTCTCATGAGGCAACTTAATTACTACAGATTCATTATCTCAGTAAGCATTTGTCATGTGACTGTGAAAAGTTCTTATATGGTTAATAGCATGTCACCACAGAAATTATGCTTGTTATCATTTACCTACTCGAGGACGAGCAGGAATTAAGCTTGGGGATGTTGATACGTCCAAAACGTATCTATAATTTCTGCTTGCTCCATGCCTCTTTTGTGTGATATTGCTATGATATTTATGCACTTCCATACACTTTTGATCATATTTGGACTAACCTATTAACTCAGTGCACCCCAGTGCCAGTTTCTGTTTTCTGCTGTTTTTGTATTTCAGGTTTTCCCATTACGTAAATTGCCAGAAAAATCCCGGGAAAAATATATAAAAAATTAGCGTTCCGGAAGCTTCCTTGCGGCCAAAGTAGGGCCGGAGGGGGGGCACCAGGGCTCCAGGCGACCAGAGGGGGCGGCCCCCCTCTTGGCCGCGCCGCCAGGGCGCCTGGGCCCCCCTGGCCTCTTCTGACGCCCCCCTTTGGCATATATTTACACCGCGTCCCGAAACCCTCGAGGACGGAACCCTTTTTCGCGATCTCATCTCTGTTCCGCCGCCGCCGCGCTTCCAAGGTCGGGAGCACCAGGAGAACTCTTCCCGGCACCCTGCTAGAGGGGAGGATCACCACCGGGAGCTTCTCCTCCACCATGGACGCCTCCCGGATGAGTTGTGAGTAGTCTCCCTTGGACCATGGGTCCATGACCAGTAGCTATGTGATGTTCTCCTCCGCTCTTTGTTCTTCACCGATTAGACCTCGTGAGCTGCCCTACATGATCGAGGCACATATGTAATCCTTATGCTGTTGCTATGATGAGTTTGCTGGGATCCGATGGATTATGAGATTATGTTCAGATTGTGTTTGAGTAATATATATGATTCACCTCTTTTATATTTATGTTCTTGAGTAATTCTTGCATGTTCTCCGTTGCTGTTTATTGCTTTGGCCAAGTAGTAGGTAGTGACTCCAAGAGGGAACGTTATGCTTGATTGTGGGTTCACGCCCCTTGATGACTAGCTTGAGTGACAAAAACATGAGTCTAGGGGATGTGTTGTTGCCACAAGGAGGAAAACAACGGTGCTTGTACTTGCGGGTGCAAGGATTGTTTACTTTACGCAAAGTTCTTTTAATGCAGTTGTCTGTTGCTTTGAGTTTACACTATGGGTGGGACTCGCAACTTAATACCAGCGAGATGTTCTGGATAGATATCTCAAGGTGGATGATTAGTAGTAGATGCAGATGGATTTCGGTCTAGTTGCCTTGGTGTACCGCCCATGCTTTTGAGCCTCTACCTTTCTTGCAGCATAGTTAGCATTGGTTTGCGCACGTAATCCTGTCAATTGCCCAGCTGTAATTTGTTTACCTTGCTTAGCTGTTTCATCGTCTTTTGGGAGAGAGACATCACTAGTGAACATCATGGGACCCCGGTCCATATTACCATCACTGATCACACCCATTATTTACTTTCTGTTCCTGCTTACTAGTTGCAGTAATACCTATCACTATTATCTCTTGCGTTTGATCCTTTGTAAACGACAAGGCCGGAGGGATTGACAACCTCTCTGTACTCGTTGGGAGCAAAGTTATTTGTATCTGTGTGCAGGTCCAGTCAATCGCTAAGTTGCGCCGCTTACAGTTGACACCTTCTTGTTGACCCTCGGAGTCTCAGGGGAATTCGATCCTTGGTATCTTTGCCAAGGGAAAACTACCGCTACACTGCATCTCAAACCTTCCACTTGGGGTAACCAACGAGGGGCGAGAAGCCATCACCTAGTAGGCCCCATAGGGCAGAAGACTTGCAATAGGCCCACAAAGGCCTGCTTAGAGAGGAGCTCAATACGGTAGCCGCGGCGGGGCTTATAAACCGGTGCGAACTCCTCTCAACTAGCGAGGTGGGACTAAACATTGTGCACTACGGGTGGCAGCGCACCTCTTTAGTACCGGTTGGTGGCTCCAACCGGTACTAAAGGGGGGTCTTTAGTACTGGTTGGAGCCACCAACCCGTACTAAAGGCCACCACCTCTTTAGTACCGGTTCATGGCACGAACCGGTACTAAAGGTTTTCCATGAGTCGGTACTAATGAGCGCCGCCCGGCTAGCCGTTGGAACCGGCACTAATGGTCACATTAGTGCCAGTTCAAAGACTAATGAGCTTCACATTAGGTCCTTTTTCTACTAGTGAACCCACAAGTATAGGGGATCGTTTGTAGCCTTTCTCGATAAGTAAGAGTGTTGAACCCAACAAGGAGCTAAAGGTAGAACAAATATTCCCTGAAGTTATATCGACCACCGATACAACTGTACGCACGCTTAACGTTTGCTTTGCCGGAAACAAGTATGAAACTATTTTGTAGTTGTGATGCTAGAACTAATTTGCAAGAATAAAACTAGAAGTACTTTGCAAGATAATAAAAATGGATAGCTTTTGTCAACAAGAAAGTTATTTGTCTCTAGGTAATCGATAACAAGTACCGGTAATCATTCTTGTAATTTTATATGAGGGAGAGGCATGAGCTAACATACTTTCTATACTTGGATCATATGCACTTATAATTGGAACTTTAGCAAGCATCCGCAACTACTAAAGATCATTAAGGTCGTGAAACCCAACCATAGCATTAAGTATCAAGTCTTCTTTACTCCCATACGTCATACACCCTTACTCGGGTTTAAGTTTCTGTCACTCTCGCAACCCATTGTAAACGAACCATGAACATATTGCAACACCCTATAGCGGGGGCCCCTCACATTTGCGTGAGAACGGAGGGCACCGTAGGACAGCACCATAAATTAAATATACAAGCATACCAATCAAGATCACGATTAACCCATAGGACAAAGCGGATCTACTAAAACATCATAGGATAACCATAGATTATTGGGAAATAATGTATGGAGTTGAGCACCATGTTTAAGTAGAGATTCCGCATGGAGAAAGAGGTGATACACCATTGCAATGAGGGGAGAGAGTTGGTGTGGACGGTAGCGAGATTGTTGATGTAGATCATCGTCCTGATCGTTGCCCCGGTGGCACTCTGGCGCCACCGGAAGGGAGGGGGAGAGAGCCCCCCTCTTTCTCCTTCTTCCTTGGACTCCTCCCTAGGTGGGAGAAGGGTTCTCCCTCTGGTCCTTGGTCTCCATGGCATGGGAGGGGCGAGAGCCCCTCCGAGATTGGATCTGTTTCTCTGTCTCTCTCTGTTTAACGTTCCCAGATCTGGCCGAAAACCGTTTCTTATATTCCCGGAGATTCGTAACTCCGATTGCGCTGAGATTTTTACACGATTTTTTTCCAGATATAAGCTTCCTTGCGCCCGAAGTACAGCTCCAACCGACGTTCCAGGAGGGCATAATACACCAGGCCATGCCTGGCTCCTCTGGCGTGCAGTGGTGGGTTGTGCCCACCACATGCCTCCATTTACGTAGCTTCCACCTCCCAAAAATCACATATATTCCAAAATAATGCTCCGTGAAATGTTATTGCATTTGGACTTCATTTGATATGGATACTCTGCGATAAAAAAACATACAGAAAACAGGAACTAACACTGGGCACTAGGTAAGTAAGTTAGTCAAAATAAATCATATAAAAAGTTGCCAAAAGTATGTGCAAGTTGTATAATATTGGCATGAAACAATCATAAATTATAGATACGATGGAGACGTATCAGGTACTACTGCATGGTCTCCGCATGGCCGTATCCATGTGCATACAACGCCTCGAGGTGCGAGGAGACTCAAACCTCGCAACATCTCAGGTAAACAGAGAATTTGATGTGAAAGATTCAAATATGGCAGCTTATCGAAATGTCATATTAGAAATGTCGACTCGATTTGAGGAGTTGGAATTTCACCATGTAGCCCGGGACAGTAACCAGGCAGCGGATATACTCGCTCCGTCGCTCATATGGGCGCTAAACGCGAGCTGGTCCCACCTAAAGCCTTTGTAGAAGGGTTGTTCAAGCCATCAGTGAAATGGTAGGATGAGAGTAGAGACGCTAATACAGACCTGAACACGCTCCCACCAGCCGAACTCAATACAGATGTCATCAGGGACTCATACATGAAAATAACACCCTCGGCTCATGAGATCATGGCTGTCATAGTCCCCTGGACCGAACCTTTCCTGGCCTACCTTAATAGGCAGGAGCTCCCCCATGACAAAAATGAGGCCCGCCGCATAATTCAGCGTTCTAAAGCCTATAAAGTTCATGAAGGTGAAGTATACAAGAAAAGCATTACTGGTGTCCTCCAAAGGTGCATCTCCGAAGAGGAGGGACGACAACTTCTAGTCGAAATACATGCTGGCATGGGAGGCCATCACGCCGCAGCTTGGGCTCTCGTAAGCAAGGCTTTCCGAACTGGTTTTTTCTGGCCAACTGCTCAAGCAGATGCTCAAACCCTAGTCCAACATTGTGTTGGATGCCAGATTTTCGCAAACCAAAGTCATATGCCTCCCACCGCTGTGAGAACCATCCCCATTACTTGGCCTTTTGCGGTCTGGGGGCTGGATATGGTCGGACCTCTTAAAGGGGAAAGCCATAAAAAGAAATATTTACTGTTCATGGTGGATAAATTCACTAAATGGATAGAAGCCAAGCCAGTCAGAACAGCTGAGGGAGGGCCAATGATAGATTTTATAGCCAGTGTAGTACACCGTTATGGTGTCCCGCATAGTATTATCACAGATAACGGCTCCAACTTCACAGTTGATGAGGTGAAAAACTGGTGCGCCAAGTTAGGCATTAAACTTGATTACGCCTCTGTGTATCATCCTCAAACAAATGGTCAAGTTGAAAGGGCCAATGGCTTGATAATGAGCGGAATTAAACCCCGACTAATGCGCTCCCTGCGGGAGAGATAAACACCAGGTTGAGGAGCTCGACTCCGTACTCCGGGGGCTGCGGACCACACCTAACCGGACAATCGGATACACACCTTTTTTCATGGTGTACAGCGCAGGGCTGTTTTGCCCTACAATATTATTCAAGACTCACCTCGAGTGCCCATGTATGAAGAGCAAGAGGCCGAGATTGATCGGAAGGATGACCTAGACGGTCTCGAGGAGGAGCAGGATATCGCGCAGGCCCGTTCCGCATTCTATCAACAACAGGCCAGGCGATACCAAAGTAGAGAAGTGCGAGCTAAAACATACAATGTTGGCGAACTTGTTTTGCGCCTTCCGGAGAAGAAAATGGACAAGCTCAAACCAAGTTGGGAGGGCCCGTTCATTATTGAAGAAGTACTCACCAGAGGATCCTACCGCCTTCGAAACGCATCAGACAATCGCCTTGAGCAGAATCCATGGAACACTGCCAGGCTTCAACGATTCTATGGATAGTTCGATAGCACCTTTTATTCTCTTTTTCAGTTTAGGTCTTATCCCTTGTTTTATTTTAGTTCTCCTCTTCATTTCTTATTTTTCCTTACCGAAAAGTGTTCGGCTTAACCGAATTGTTAAGGGGTAAAGCATCCTCAAATGTATATACCTCAAAATACGTGGGGGCTTCTATAACGAAGCTCATTATTAAAAGCATATTGCTTACAATAATCATGTCGTCTGTCTCATACAGTCTCTTCACCATTATATGCACCTTTATGACATAAGTTTTTGCCAAGCTGGGTTGCCTGGCACCTGTGGTTATACCCTACGTTCCCTATTGTTCGGCTAGGGTGTAAAGGGAGCACCTCTGCGATTGTTACAACCGGGTAATACGGACCTGTACCTCAGACAAGTGAAGCTGAAAGCTACCTTTCTTAAGGGAATCATTGGTCAGCAGACAAACGATGAATTGATTTTTGGCACATAATTTTTCAATCTCATAGGATAGGCTTCCTATAATCCTATTTTTTAGGATCAAAGCCTAGGCCCGCGTACATATACATGCTGACCCAGGGAAAGGAACCCTTAATGGAAATATTCTCCGGAAGATGTTTCTTACGTTAAATAGTAATATAACATAACTCCTCGAACACAGTTTGTCTGTTTAAGCAAATATGACTGGATTGCATGGTTTCCGAACATACCATGCGTTTACCACAGGCATATTATTCGGAAACACTCCAGCCCTTGGGTTTCGGAGGTCAAAGCAGAACGTCTACCATGACAATCTTTTAATAAATTCGGTCGGAGATAAGTTTGATGATAAAGTACATTGTTACATGGAATCAAATGCTTACTCTTCATCTATACCATCTATAAGACTCTCTAATTTACAGTCTTGTTGTGAGAATTTCTAGTCCGTCCTGTCCTCGAGGTCCAACCCGGGCCATATGATTTAGATCAAGTCCGGTGTAGCATGTCTTCACCATAGCCCAGGCTTCCCGAGCACCTTCTCGACATGCCTTCCATAGTTCAAAACGGTGTCGAGCCCCTTTGAATAAATTTGCCAGTTCCTCCATAACTTCTGGAGGTGAATCAGCTGGCCATATGGCTTTGGCCATATTCTTCATGGCCACCCGAGCTCGCTCGTGTACCTTGGAGAGCTCTTGCAGCAGGTTGCCTTGAAATCTGGACACCTCTCCCTCGGGCCGCCCTGATACGTCTCTAATGTATCTACTTTTCCAAACACTTTTGCCCTTGTTTGGGACTCTAACTTGCATGATTTGAATGGAACTAACCTGGACTGACGCTGCTTTCAGCAGAATTGCCATGGTGTTATTTTTGTGCAGAAATAAAAGTTTCGGAATGACCTGAAATTCAACGGAATTATTTTGGAATATAAAAAAATATCTGCGGAAAGAACCAATCCAGGGGCCCACACCATGTCCATGAGGGTGGGGGCGCATCCCCCTGCCTCGTGGGCCCCCTGTTGCTCCACCGACGTCTATCCTGACTCCATTTATTCACTTTCGGCGAGAAAAAATCAAAGAGGAAGAACTATCGCGTTATACGATACGGAGTCGCCGCCAAGCCCTAATCTCTCTCGGGAGGGCTGATCTGGAGTCCGTTCGGGGCTCCGGAGAGTGGAGATCGTCGCCATCGTCATCATCAACCTTCCTCCATCACCAATTCCATGATGCTCGCCATCGTGCGTGAGTAATCCCATCGTAGGCTTGCTGGACGGTGATGGGTTGGATGAGATTTACCATGTAATCGAGTAATTTTTGTTAGGGTTTGTTCCCTAGTATCCACTATGTTCTAAGATTGATGTTGCTATGACTTTGCCATGCTTAATGCTTGTCACTAGGGCCCGAGTTCCATGATTTCAGATCTAAACCGATTATGTTTTCATGAATATATGTGTTCATGATCCTATCTTGCAAGTCAATAGTCACCTACTATGTGTTAGGATCCAGCAACCCCAAACTGACAATAGTCGGGACCACTCCTGGTGATGACTGTAGTTTGAGGAGTTCATGTATTCACTATGTGTTAATACTTTGGTCCGGTACTCTATTAAAAAGAGGCCTTAATATCCCTTAGTTTCCACTAGGACCCCGCTGCCACGGGAGGGTAGGACAAAAGATGTCATGCAAGTTCTTTTCCATAAGCATGTGTGACTATATTCGGAATACATGCCAACATTACATTGATGAACTGGAGATAGTTCTTTGTCACCCTAGGTTATAACTATTACATGAGGAATCACATCCGACATAATTCCCCATCACCGATCCAATACCTACGAGCTTTTCACATATTGCTTGTTGCTTATTTACTTTTCCGCTGCTACTGTTACAATCACTACAAAAACACTATCGCTACTTTTGCTACTGTTACCGTTACTTCCATATTACCTTGCTACTAAACTACCTTGCTGCACAAACTAAGTTTCTAGGTGTGGTTGAATCGACAACTCAGCTGCTAATACTTGAGAGTATTCTTTGGCTCCCCTTGTGTCAAATCAATAAATTTGGGTTGAATAATTTACCCTCGAAAACTGTTGCGACCCCCTACACTTGTGGGTTATCACGCCCTGATAACAAACATACAGGTACAGTTTTGTAAAAAATTTGAATCAAGGGACTATAATGAAAGCTAGGTTCAAGGTCATACTGAATATGCTACATTTTAGCTTCTCGTTCTCTTCCAAGGCATCCGCGAGTCGGGCACGTATGTCCTTTAGCTCTTCGGCTTGCTTGACATTCGTATCCTGCAGTTTGTTCTTCTCCTCTACGGTCTGTGTTAATACACATTGACCAGTAGCCATTTGCCCTTCGGCGTGTTTTTAATCTGCCAGTGCAACATGTAGCTTCTCCCCCAGTTGGTCTGTCGACCCTGCTGCTGCAATTCAAACAATGTATATTTAAAAATCATTGATTGGCGTCGGATTATACCTGCCGAATACTATTGTTCTTATCGTCAGAACCCTTCTTGGACCTCTTCGAATCTTCCAATTCGGCAGTAACTACAGTCAACTTGGTCTGGCATTCTTCAAGTTCCTTGGATAATACGTTATTCTTTTCCTTGAGTACCTGAGGATATAGCGATCCTTAAATTAGTTGGGCCAACTGCTTCAAGTCTCGGGGGCTACCGGCATATGATTATTGAATCTACACGTTCTTACCCGCATATCCTTTGTAAGCTGGTGAGTGGCTCTGGCAAGTCCATCTTGGGCAGCTCAGATATGTGCATCCGCATAACTGAGGGCGTTGAATGCCTCTTCAGTAAAAGTTGGATCGTGCATGGCTGCTTTTTGCCGTCGATGATTCATCGCGCTTTCCACTTCGGAATTGGTAACAGATACCTCACTCAATCCTCTTGAAGAGGACAGTCCGACATTACGCCCGTATCGACCCTAGTCCTTGTTGATGGGTCTAGGGCCGGATTGGTTGAAGCATGGCCAGCAGGATCACCGGACATGGTCCGATGTATGCTCCTCCTAAAGTAAAACAAAGCGGAAGAGTACAATCCGACTCCGCCACCGAGCACACGTTAAAAAGTCATGCCTCTTTGATAAAGGAGGAGGTTCGGTGGTGTCTCCGGTCTCCTTTCGCTTCAGAGACTCGCCCTGCGCAAGCGTCGCCTTCCAGGAAGACGCTCTTGATGCAGTACGGCGGGATGAGCGTCGCCCCTTTTGATTATGAGACAGTGCGGTGGGTGAGTCATGCTGGGAAAGCTCTCTTTGAAGAGGTGTCTTCCGGGTACTTACGTGGGAGGAAAGAAGAAGGCCAGGGTAATCGGCTACAATAGCCACTTCAGTACCATCATGGCTAGCCTGATAGAAAACTCCATCCTTAAGCTCTATGCCTATGTCCGGATCTTCTTTGAATCCAGGATCCATGTCTCGAATATGGTCGTCTGGCTGCAGGATGGGGCTATGAATCCCTTCGACCACCTTCCTCCACTCCTATTGGAGATAACCGAATTCATTTCTGTTAGTGTGTCTCAAAAGAAAAGTTGAGCAAAACAAGCAATCAAATAAAGACTCACCCAGTCGATGGGGTTTTACATAGAGAAACCTTCCCGACACTTCAAGCGAAGTAAATCCTCCTTCTCCCCTTTGTAGAGGTCAGCTAGGATGGCGGCCAAGGTGGCAGGGTTGTCCGGACCCTTGCGTAGACATCACAAGGCATCGTCCTGCCCATTATAATGCCACATAGGAAACCCTTTGGCTTGAAGCGTCTGCACGCATCGCGTTATGGAGGTCGCCATTACTTCAATTATTGTCAGCTCGGAATGGGAAAGTACTCTGATCTTGGTTACTAGCCTTTTAATCTCCGCACTATGTTCTTCCTTGAGGCTTTGGGGACACCAATTGAAACACTTATTTAAAGGAGCACTGGAGAATTTGAGAAGGCCACGCCGGCTTGGGTCCGGAAGAACAATGTATTCAATATAAAACCACTCTGAGGGCCACTCTTCGGATGCCTTCTTCGGAGTACCGGACATGTAACATGTCCCTGCTATGCGCCACACTTCGGCGCCGCCCACCTCGAATATAGATCCCTTTTGGGGAGTGAGGGATGAGGCAGAACAATTTTCGCCATAGCTCGAAATGAGCCTCACAGCCCAGAAACAGCTCACAAAGAGCGACGAAGCCCGTGATGTGCAAGATAGAGATTGGCGTAAGATCGTGCAGCTGGAGACCATAGAACTGGAGAAACGCCCTGAGGAAAGGATGGATAGGGAATCCTACGCCTCTCAAAAGGAAGGAGACAAAGCACACCCGCTCCTCTTTGGTAGGATTGGGGAAATTCTCCGCCAAGGCTTCGCCATCAATAGAGGTTAATCCAACCGGGACGGGAACTAGATCCGCGGGAGGAAGATACCCCTGCATCTGAAGTTTACTTAGATGAGCATGGGATACTGAGAAACTTTCCCAATCGCGTGCTTGAGGGCCATGAGGGCGTGAGGAAGAACTGGGAACGTCGGCCATGTTTGGAAATTTTCCGTGGCAAGCTCTAAGGATTTTTTGCGTGGAGTGGAAAGGCATCTGAGATTTAGTCTCCTTAAATAGGCGTCTTCCTTACACAGTCAAGGGGTTATTTGTAAAAACACCCAGACGATTCGCATTCATCCGACACGTGGAAGCCGAGACAACGACAACAAGGAATCGACAAGATATAATATTAAATATCGAGCTGAACTATCAACTATTCCGAAGAGGAACCTACCTTACAAAACCGAAGACATGAAGCCGGATACAACCTCTTCATTGAAGGCAAGTTCGGGGGCTACTGAGGGAGTCCTGGATTTGGGGGTCCACGAGTGTCCGGTCTACCGTAGCTGGGCCGGGTAGATGGGCCGTGAAGATGAAGATGAACTGACATCCCCCGTGTCCGGTTAGGACTCCTATGTATGTAGAAAGGCAGAATAGATGTTCGGATGTAATGATTCCTTTCTTCCCAAGTAATCCTTGTAAACCTAGGTCTCCTCCGGTGGATATATAAAGTAGCGGGTCTAGTCTGCAGAGGGTAGCAGAATCACAATTGCATAGTCTAGACTCGTAGGATTTAGCCATTATGATCTCGAGGTAGATCAACTCTTGTAACCCTATATCCATCAAGATCAATCAAGCAGGAAGTAGGGTATCACCTCGATCGAGAGGGCCTGAACGTTGGTAAACATCTGTCCCCTGTCTCCTATTACCATCGATCCTCACGCACAGCTTGGGCACCCCTACCCGAGATCTGCCGGTTTTGACACCGACACTGGCCAAGTTACTGGAAGCCGGATTCATAAGGGAAATTAAACATCTGGACTGGCTAGCCAACTTAGTCATGATACCAAAGAAGGATAAATCCTGGCGCCTTTGTGTCGACTTTACGGACTTAAATTGTAACGCCCCAGATGTAACAATTCCCAATATGGCAATATATTCATCGTTGAATTATCCAATTCCATTCTTGGCTCATCCTTCATTTCGGGTATTTTGTGTTTTTGCGTTGAGTGAATGTGCGTTATATCGACTAGAGGGGGGTGAATAGGCGATTTTTATGAATTCTTCACTGAGGAATTTGCGGGTGAGGAAATTCCTTAGCAAAGAACTACTTGCAGCGGAATAAGTACTCAGAAATAAACATAACAGAACACAAGCATGGTCATCATGATGAAATGAAGACAAGCGCAGAGTACAAAAAGCGTAAACACAGGATAACACAAAATGAAGACAAATAGACTGAAGAAATTGAACTGAGGAAATAGAGAAAGTCTTCAATCAAAGTCTTCAAATAGATATGAACAAGCACACAACACAGATATGAGGAAATGAAAGAGCTTAGGAAATAGAACTAGTAAGCTTGGTGAAGACAATGATTTGTTAGACCAGTTCCAACTGTTGTCTCAGTTGTACATCTGGTTAAGGCGGCTAGGTATTTAAACCTGAGGACACACAGTCCCAGACACCCAGTCCTAGACACACAGTCCAAGACACCAGGTCCTCACCGTATTCCCCTTGAGCTAAGGTCACACAGACCTCGCCCAATCACTCGTGGTAAATCTTCACAGGTGACTTCCGAACCTTCACAAACTCGGTCACTCGGCAATCCACAATTCCTCTTGGATGCTCTAGACCATGACGCCTAACCATCTGGAAGAAACACAGTCTTCAAAGGTAACAAGCGTCAGATCCACTCAGGATCATTCTCTTCAGTGATGCTCAATCACTTTCGGGTTTGTAGGTGTTTGGGTTTGGTTTTGGTTTTTTCGTCACTTGATGATTTTCACTCAAAGTCCTCGGAGGATGGGTTGCTCTTATGACAAGTGTCAGTTTCTCTCCGAGCAGCCAACCAGCTATTGGTTGTAGGGGCGGCTATTTATAGCCTAGGGAGCAGCCCGACATGATAAGACATAAATGTCCTTTAATGATATGACCGTTAGGTAGGTAGATATTTTGGGACAGCTGGCGCGTAGCACAGCAACGGTCGGAAATTTGAGTATCAAATTCCTCAGGGCTATCATGTTACTCAATTGTAGGAAATCCACACTAGCGAATTCCTAACTCCTCAGTTAGAACAAATTCCTCAGAGACCAGAAGAACTTCGTCTCTGTCACTGAAGAATATGACTGAACTGTATGAGATTTCCAATGGCTTCACTCGAAGGGATTGGCAGGTGTAGGATTTTGAGTTGAGCATCACATGGAAATTTTTCCTTAGTATTTCCTTGACCCCCTTTAATAGTACAGTGTTTCCTATGACTCAAGAAAGAGAAAATGAAACTATGAAAACAAAAGTCTTCATGCTTCATGTTCCTCAAATGAATACCAAGTCTTCAAGGTCACACCAATTTCTTCACTTTCAAAGTCTTCAGAAATCCAAAGTCATCAGTTGAAGAACTTCATTTTTAGGGGTCGACTTTCTCTGTAAATATCAAACTCCTCATAGACTTATAGACATGTGTACACTCATAAACACATTAGTCCCTTAACCTATAAGTCTTCAATACACCAAAATCACTACGGGGCACTAGATGCACTTACAATCTCCCCCTTTTTGGTGATTGATGACAATATAGGTTAAGTTTTGAACGGGGATAAACATATGAAGTGTAAATACTGATATTGAGGAATTTGATTGCAAGATATAGAAGAACTCCCCCTGAAGATGTGCATCGTGAGGAATTTTCTTTTCAAGCAGTGCACACTTGAAGAGTACTATCATGGAGATCTCCCCCTATATCTTGTAATTCATACACGCATCTGACATATAATATGAAGAATTTGAAATGCAAGGTCAAATATGGTGACTGATGTAATTCAGCATGCGTGCATAACATTAATGAGGAATAAGCATGCAGAAACACCACAGCAAAAGTATCAGGTCACCATAGAGTTTAAGTTTACAACTCGATCCAGCAAAGTCATCAGAAGAACGAGAGTTGTAACTTAGCAAAAAAATGCCCATATATATAGACCCGCTTGAAGGCTAACTCAAATTTCTCCCCCTTTGTCATCGAATGACCAAAAGGATCGAAACTAAGGACTAACGCCCCTGAAGAATCTCAAGATGATGAAGGAGCACCAGCGTTGTTGGGGTCGATGGTTGATGTAGGGCCTGTCGCAGTGTCATCCAAGTCTTCATACTCGTCGGTTTCGCGCGATGAAGAATAGGAGCTAGCCACCAAGGGAGGAACCTTGACCTTCTTGTATTTCTTCGGTGGAGAAGCAGACCAGTCAAAGTCATCCTTGAGACCCATTTTCTTCAGATCTTCTTCGCCATAAAGGTGAGACAGAACATCCCAGGTACAGTTGAGGGTTTCATGGAGGTAGTAATGGTTTTTCTTCACTGCATTGTGGGTAGAAGTCATGTTGTGAAGAATTGAACCAAACTGACGCTTGACCCATTTGTGGTTGCGATCAACCTTCTGGTGAAGACTGAGGAGAAGCTCACGATCAGTCAACATCCTGGGAGTTGTGCCTTGGATTTTGCTTGGGAGCGTTGGCGGCAGAGTCATGGGTGGCAGAGTCATCATTGGTGGAGTAAGATGCAGCTTTGCAAAATTGACCATCCAATGGACGAATGCCTTCATCAATAACAGCACAAGCCTTGCCCTTGTCATCAGCTGAGGAAAATGTCCGTTTGAGGACTTCAATCGGGGGAAAGTAGCTGCAATGATTCAGTGTATCAGCTTTGTAGTTTACTGAAGACCTTGTCCTGATGAATCTCATAATCCACGGAGCATAAGGCTTCAGGCTGAAAGGGGACAGTGCAACATTTGCCATAGTCCTCATGAAGAAATCATGGAAGTTGACGGGAACGCCATGGATGATGTTGAACAGTAGATTCTTCATTATGCCAACGACTTCTTCATCATTCGAGTCGTGGCCCTTGATTGGACTCAATGCCTTCGTCAGAATGCAATAGACAGTCCGAGGCAGAAACAACAATTCCTTCACGAGGAATTTGGTCCTTGGGGCTTGACCTGGCTTCAAAGGCTTCATCACCACTTCCTTGTAGTGCCTTTAAGCAGATGTTTCTTCAGCACTAGTGGCTAGAATGTCTTCATGGATAGACTGTGTGGGATGAGTTTCTTCAGAGCCCGATGGAATAGTTTGTGCCGGGGACTGAGGAATTTGTTGCAGTGGCATGAACAGAGGGGAGTTGGGATGCTGACTATCCCAAAATTCATCATTCGTCAATGGTGTGGCACTCCCAATGTCCACGTCAGATTCTTGTCCATCCAATTCCTCAACGCCGGCCTCTTCAGCAATGAACTGAGGCACAGGCGAGGAGATGATTGGGGTTGAAGGACTTGCATCCGCTTCAATTTCTTCATCTGTCTGCTCTGAGGAAGCAGCAGAGGGAATGTCTTCAACTCTGAATCACATATTCTTCATCAAACGGAATAAGTTCTTTTGATGGCATGGATGAAATGGGAACGGAATCGATTGGGTTGTCAGCTGAGCTTGTCAAAGGCTTCATCTTCTTCAGAGCTGAAGAATCTGATGAAGTTGATGCCTTTCGTTTCTTCACGGCTGCACGCTCTGCAGCCTTGGTGTTCTTCACATCTGATGCAGATGGAAGGATCGGAGTTGGAGTAGGCGTAGGAGGAGCAGAGGAATCTGGTTGAATTTCTTCAGGCACAACTTGTGCAGTTGCCCTGATTTCTTCATGTTCTTCTGGCACATCCTTTGGAGCTTCAGCTGGCCTAACATTTTCTTCAGGCACAACACTAGAGGTTGCCCTGGCAATTTCTTCAGCGGCTGGAATGCAGTCATCAGCCCTGGTATTTTCTTCAGCAGCCTGATGTTCTTCAGCGGTGCTGGCATGTCCTTCAGTAGACTGAGCAGATGCTTCAGCCTGAGGAATTTCATGTGCGTTTGACGAGCAGCACTTGAAGAAAAACCTTTAGTCAAATTCACAAATCTGACTTTGGCACCCATCCAGTCTGCGCGATATGCGTCGAATTCATCACTGAGGGTTTTGATTTCACCCTGAATCTTTACAAGTTCTTCAGTTGTCATGTTGACAACATTCTTCTTCAGGAAGCGCTCCATCTTGTACTGCGCTTTCTTCGTCTGCCTGGCCTTTTCAAATTTCCATTTTTCTTCGCCTATGAAGGTGGCCAGCATGTGACTTTGGCGAGGAGTCAGGTTGAAGTCAGGCATAGGAGTGTTGGGATCCTGATGCTAGAGATCAATAAAGTCGAGGATCACTTTTGGATCCAAAAGCAGTGGCACAGTGCTTCCGTTGGCTCTAGCGGCCCTTTCTTTCCTATCTCTGATGATTTGAACAAGTTCTTCATCATCAGCTTTGTCAACAGACGGCACTTGGAAAGCAACCTGTTTCTTGTGAGGACTTGGGCGAGAACCTCGTCCAGCAGTGGTCTTTTTCTTCAGTAGAGAGGGACCAGCTGAGGTACTTGGTATCGCTGAGGAACTTGGAGCAGCTGAGGAACTTGTAGAGGCTCCTGAGGCAATGGATATGCCCGCATTCCTTTGACATGTGGCAAGATGCACTAGTGCAGATGATTTTGCTGGAGCATATGAAGACTTTGGCAGAGGAGCTGAGGACTTAGGTGGAGCAGGAGCAGTTTGAGGAATTTGCCGTGAGGGCTTTGAGGAATCTGGCCGTGAGGGCATTGCTGATTAACTAGGCCGTGAGGGCACTGCAGGTGAAGCACTTGGCTTATGTGCAGACTTCTTTACCATGGCCTTCTTCGGCTTGGAAGCAGAGGCCTCAGCAGAGATAGCAGCAGCAGAGTCTTCATTAAATTTCCTCACTGCTTCTTTAGCTTGTTTGGCCAACTTGGCCTGGCGCTTAGCCCATTCATCAGGATAGTCCTCACCGCGCTTAAGGCTAGTGGGATCAGCAACTTGGCCATGTGCGAGTGGAGGTCTTGGGCATGGAGGATTGAGTGTGAATTTGTTCATGTGTTTGGGAGTTACATACCTGTACTCCCTCCACTCTCTTGCCCATCTCCTCTCTATTCTTTGTATGCGCACCTTGCGCTGATTCTTGTCCTCTTTTCTGTACTTTGCCTCATCAGGAGTGCAATAGTCAGCATATATGTCTTCAGGTATTTCGAAAGCAGTGTTGGCCTCAGGCCTCTTTCCTCCCTTATGTGGCTTCTTTCCATCAGCCATTTTCTTCAGACGAGGAATTTGAACAATTGAACTCTCTGAAGAATGTGCAACTTTTCTTTGAGGAACGCTGCAAATGAGTTAAGTTGATGAGAACCTAGTGATTCAGCAGCGGACATGAGTACATGTGAATAGAGTATAGTTGCGAGGAATTTGGAGAGGTCATATGCGTTCTCAGAAGGTTTTGTAAAAAGAACAAGTTTGAGGAATTTGACCAGATGAGTCTTGAAGAATTTCACAAAGCGTTCTTTGTCTTAGGTTCCAGAGTTGTATGGATTGAAAATCCACACAATTGAGGAATCTTGAAGAAAAACATAGCTTAGAGAAATTGAATCAAGAATAGATGACATGTGAGGTGTTTAGTGTGTGAAGATTTGAAGAAGAAAACACCTTTGAGAATTTTGAAGAAAACATTCGAATAAAAGAGGGCAGTAAAATTAACTTTTTATTACCCTGGATGAAGAACAGGACGAACTGTGAGGTGGAGAATTTTGAAGAACAGGACGTCTGTGCAGATCTTCCACACCCTAACTTGGCTGAGGAAGACAACTACGGCGGCGACGGAGTGAAGTAATCCGCGGCCGGCGCGAGTACGACGGCGACGAGGTCGAGGCAGTGAAGCTCTTCCTCACCGGCGACGATGAAGTAGCGGCGGCGCTAGGGTTGGAGAAGCTCGAGCGGGAGAGAGAACGAGCGGAGTAAAAAGTGAAGTGAGGAAGGGGAGGGGTATTTATAGCGGAGATGAATAACCATTTGCCCGAAGAATTTGGACAAACGTGCCCCTGACCCTTCTCATTCGCTCGACTTGTGTCACCCACGTACTGAGAAGTGGAGATTGTGTGAGATCGTGGGTGAATAGATAAGTGTTGTCGTGGGATGCGGAACGATTTGAGTGGCAAAACCGAAAATTTTGGAAAAGATAAGTTTTAGCGTTGCGTTCGCAATTTCTTCAGCTGACAAAGACACCATGAAGATTTTGAATGAGTTTCAAATAGAACGCATATGAAGAATTTGTGAATAGAATGGGTTGAGTTTAGCATAGAGGGGGAAGGGTCCGATCACATTCACTTAGCAGGAAAAGCAACTTGAAGAAATAGCAATAAGTGAATGTTGCAGAGGACATAAACTCATATATAGCCAATGAAGAAAAGAGACGGAAAAGGTGAAGACAATGCAAAGTTGAAGAATATGAATAACTGAGGAATTTCAGAAAGACTCAAATTTGAAAAAAAAAATAACTTTGGTGGTGGTGTGACCCACCGTATAAGAATGATGATTTCAGACACCGCGTACAGTTGTCGTAGGGTTCTGAGAATCTTCATTAATTTCTTCACACTTAGAGCGTTATTCTTCATTGATTGAAGAAAAACATTTCTTCATGTGTTGCACATCTAAGTCATCAATTTTGCATAAGTATTAGGATGAGTGTCATATTCAAAGAACATTCGAAGATTCTAAGATATTTAGCTCACACCGCAACTTGCTAAATCTCTTATCATCCAAGGGCTTTGTGAAGATATCGGCTAGCTGTTCTTTAGTCTTCACATGCTCAATATAAATGTCGCCCTTCAACACATGATCGCGAAGAAAATGATGACGAATCTGAATGTGCTTTGTCTTCGAGTGCTGAACTGGGTTGCGAGCAATCTTGATGGCACTCTCATTGTCACAGAAGAGAGGCACATTCTTCACGTTGACGCCATAGTCCTTGAGAGTTTGCTTCATCCAAAGCAATTGAGCACAGCAAGAACCGGTAGCAATATACTCAGCTTCAGTAGTAGATAGTGATACGCAGTTCTATTTCTTCGAATACCAACAGACCAAAATCTTCCGAGGAAGTGACATGTACCAGATGTTGACTTGCGGTCCACACGATCACCAGCATAGTTAGAGTCTGAATATCCAATGAGATGAAAAGCCGAGCCCTTGGGGTACCATAATCCAAGTGTTGGTGTGTGAGCTAGATATCAAAGAATATGTTTCACAGCCTTATGGTGTGATTCCTTCGGTGTAGCTTGAAATCGAGCACACATGCAAACACTAAGAATTATATCTGGCCTAGATGCACACAAGAACAATAAAGAACCAATCATGGAGCGGTATACCTTATGATCGAAGTCAATACCATTTTCATCAGTGCATAGATGGCCATTTGTGGGCATGGGGATTTTTACGCCTTTGCAATCGTGCATGCCGAATTTCCTCAGTACATCCTTGAGGTATTTCTCTTGAGATATGAATATGCCATTGCGTTGTTGATGAATTTGAAGACCTAAGAAGAATTTCAATTCTCCTATCATCGACATTTGATATTCTTCACTCATCATGTAGGCAAATTCATCACTATAACGTTGGTTAGTACGGCCAAAGATAATATCATCAATGTATATTTGGCACACAAATAATTCACCATCATAAGATTTAGTGAAAAGAGTAGGATCAAGTGAACCGGGTTTGAAGCCTTTCTTCATGAGGAATTCCTTAAAAGTATCATACCACGCCCGAGGGGCCTGCTTGAGGCCATAGAGGGCCTTATTGAGTCTGAAGACTTTGTCGGGATTCTTTGGATCTTCAAAACCTGGGGGTTGAGCAACATATACTTCTTCCTCAAGCTTACCATTGAGGAATGCACTTTTCACATCCATTTGATATAGAGTGATATCATGATGGTTAGCATAAGCAAGTAATATGTGAATAGCCTCAAGTCTAGCAACAGGTGCAAAAGTTTCATCGAAATCAATTCCTTCAACATGTGTGTAGCCTTGAGCTACAAGTCGTGCCTTATTCCTTACCACAAGGCCATTTTCATCTTGCTTGTTGCGGTAGATCCACTTTGTGCCAATGATATTATGCTTGCGAGGATTTGGACATTTGACCAGTTCCTAGACGTTGTTGAGCTTGAATTGATGTAATTCTTCTTGCATAGCTTGAATCCACTCAACTCCATAAATGCTTCATCTACCTTAGTGGGTTCTGTGATAGAGACAAAAGCAAAGTGCCCACAAAAGTTAGATAAATGTGAAGCTCTTGAGCGCGTGAGAGGACCTGGTATTTTGATGTCGCTGATGATTTTCTCAATCTGCACTTCTTTTGCAACGCGAGGATGAGCTGGTGGTCGTCGAGGAATTTGATCAGCATTTTCTTCAGCACCATTTTCTTCAGCATTTTCTTCAGGTGCATTAGCTCGACGTTCTTCACGTTCTGGAATGAATTCTTCAGCAGATTCTTCGGCCGGAATGACATCCTCAGTAGCCTTGAATTTGATAGTTTCCTCAGGTGCTGGTTCATCTATCACAGTAGGTAGGTGCTCTCTTTGTGAGCCATTCGTTTCATCGAACCGCACATCTACAGTTTCAACAACCTTGTGAAGAACGTTGTTGAAGACTCTGTAGGTGTGCGGGTCCTTTCTGTAACCAAGCATGAACCCTTCATGTGCTTTCGGTGCAAATTTTGAGTTGTGATGAGGATCTCTAATCCAACATTTAGCACCGAAGACTTTGAAATAACTCACATTGGGTTTCTTGTTAGTGTGGAGTTCATAGGCAGTCTTCTTGAAGAATTTGTGAAGATATACTCTGTTGATGATGTGGCACGCGGTATCATTTGCATCAATCCAGAAACGACGAGGCGTTTTGTATTCATCAAGCATAGTGCGAGCCATCTCAGCAAGAGTCCTGTTCTTGCCCTCCACGACGCCATTCTGCTGAGGAGTATAAGGAGCAGATAACTCATGAGTAATACCAAGTTCATCAAGATAGTCATCGAGACCAGAGTTCTTGAACTCATTTCCATTGTCACTTCTGATGTGCTTGATCTTCACACCAAAGTTGGTTGAAGCCCTCGAGGAAAACCGTTTAAAGACTTCCTGCACTTCATATTTGTAAGTAACAATGTGTACCCATGTGTATCGAGAGTAATCATCAACAATAACAAAGCCGTATTCAGAAGCATCATTTGAAACTGCAGAATAATGGTTAGGACCGAAGAGATCCATGTGAAGCAATTCAAATGGTCGAGTAGTAGTCATGATAGTCTTCGTTGGATGCTTGGTCTTGGTCATCTTTCCAGCTTCACAGGCTCCGCATAAGTAATCCTTGAGGAATTTGACATTCTCAATGCCAATGACATGCTTCTTCTTTGCAAGCATGTGCAAATTCCTCATGCCTGCATCACCAAGTCGTCGATGCCATAGCCAGCCTTCTGAAGCTTTAGCAAGTAGACACACAGCTGGTTGAGGTCATGTAGATAAATCAACAATATACAAGTCTCCTCTCCTAAAGCCTTCAAAGACTTTGGAATTGTCAGATTCCATGACCACAACACAACGGTACTTGCTGAAGACTACAACCATATCAAGAGGTTGTATCCTAAGGACTCGACAAGCATGACTTTGTCCATGTGTCGATCCTTTGAGATCGCAACCTTACCTAGACCCAATACCTGACTTTTGCCTTTGTCAGCGAAGATGATATGCTTCAAATGAGATGGTGATAAGGGAGGATCCATCAAAAGATTCTTGTCACCAGTCATGTGATTTGTACATCCTCTATCGAGGACCCACTCAAAGGCTTTGGGTTGATCATCCTGTAGATGAATTAGTGCAGCTTACAAACTCATATACTTCATCAGTGAAGAATATGACATCAATTCATCAGTTCAATTTCATCAAGCAATGCAACAGATAAAGCAATATGAGGACGTGAGAAATGAGAGTTCATTTCTTCATGATTAGCCTGCGTCCTTTCAGGCACTTTTCAGGTCTCCAACAAATTCTTCACACGTTTGAGCACGTCCGGAGACCTGACCATGCAGAAGAGATTAGTTCTTTTTCTTCACCACCCACATCTAAAGGGGTGGCAAAGAGTTCATCATCTGCGAGCTCCATACGAGAAAGGTGGCATAGAAGCCAGCCCACTTCGTTTCACATAAGAGGAGTTACGATAAGCATATGAATAAGCAGAGTAATTCTTCAAGGACTTATGAACATAATGGTTAGAAGAATAATGCTCATATTCATAGCCCTTAGCTTTTCCCTGCGAGACAGAGTTGTTAGCACGATAATATTCATACGAGGACTTAGATCCTTTTGAAGAATTTGATCCGTGTGAGGAATTTGGTCCGTACGAGGATTTGAATCCATCTAAAGATTTTGATCCATATGAAGAATTGGATCTGGGGTTCCTATTCCTCACACGAGGTGTTATGAGGACATTCACTTGAATATTTTCAAGGTGCCTCTTAGGGACCAAGATTTTCTTCATAGGGGGGCCATTCCTGTAGTTAGTTCCAACATATCTAGCAAATACTTCACCATTCTGATTTTTGAACAGTTTATAGTTGGAGTCAAATGACTCATCAAAAGAATGAGGAGATTCACATGTAAAGCGAGATAAATTGGATGGATCAACTGGAGGTCCCTTTGCAGCAACCCATGAGGTTTTGGGGTACTACTCAGGCTTCCAATATGAACCATTAGCATTAAGTTTCCTCTCAAAGGCAATACCCTCTTTCCTAGGATTCCTGTTGAGGATCTGCTTTTTAAGCACATCACAAAGAGTCTGATGCCCTTTGAGGCTTTTGTACATGCCTATCATGTACAGTTCCTTCAGCCCTGCATTATCAGTGATACTAGCAATGTCCTCGGATGAGGAATTAGTGATAGCAGAGACAGTTGAAGAATTTGTAGCATTAGAAGCGTTTGAACATTCAGGTGAAGAATTAGCAGTTTCATGTTCAATGCATTTCAAGCATGGAGGAATGAATTCTTCCTGAGAAGCGCTGATTTGTTGAGCAAGTAATGAATCACGCTCCTTCTGAAGATCTTCATAACTCACTCTTAGCTTTTCAAGATCTTGCTTTCTTTGAAGAAATTCATAAGAAAGCTTCTCATGATCACACAAGAGAGTGTTATGATGACCTTGAAGGTTATCATACTTGGACTGAAGTCTCTGAAGATTTTTCAGTCAAGATTTTAGATCGATCCATTTCTTCACCCAACATATCATCACTTTTATATAGCATGTTTTGAACCTTATCAAGAGCCTTTTGTTGTTGCACAACAATCTTAGCAAGTTTAGAATAGCTGGGCTTAAGATTTTCATCAGATTCATTCTCACTAGATTCAGAAGAGGCATATTTGAGTACCTTGGCACCTTTTGCCATGAAGCAATAGGTGGGAGCATAGTCATCATTGCCTTCATCAGCCTTGTTGGTGAAACCATTTTCTTCAGGATTGGAGATAGACTTGCTGACGAATGCAGTAGCGAGGGCTAGACTCGCCATAACAGACTCGGACTCCTTAGATTCCTCCTCTTCCTCATGATCCTCAGATTCAGCCTTAGAGTCCATTTCCTTGCCAATGAATGCCCGGGCTTTCTTGGAGCTGCTCTTCTTGTGAGATGAAGACTTTGAGGATTTTGATGATGACGATTTTGACAATTTCTTCTTCTTCTTTGCATCATCAGAACTATAATCCTTGTATTTCTTCTTCTTAGATTCCTTTTCCCACTGAGGACAATCTTGAATGTAGTGACCAGGCTTCTTGCATTTGTGGCATAGCCTCTTATTGTAGTCACTGGATGAGGAATCATTTCTCCTTGAGAATTTTTCAAAGCGACCACACCTTGAGAACCTTTGGAATTTCTTCACGAGCAGTGCTAGCTCCTGGCTCAGTTCTTTAGGATCACCAAGGCTACTACCAGAATCTTCACCTTCAGATTTAGAGACGACCTTGGCCTTTAGGGCACGTGATCTTCCATAGCTCGGACCATAGATATCTCTCTTTTCAGCAAGCTGGAACTCATGAGTATTTAGCCTTTCGAGGATATCAGCGGGATCAAGTGACTTGTAATCACCATGCTCTTGTATCATCAGTGGCAGAGTATCAAATGAGGAATCAAGCGATCTAAGCAATTTCTTCACCACTTCATGGTCGGTGATGTCAGTGGCACCAAGTGCATGAAGCTCATTTGAGATGTCAGTGAGGCGATCGAAGATTTGCTGAACATTTTCATTATCAAGTCTTGTGAAGCAGTTGAAAAGATTGCGAAGAACATCAACTCAAGATTCACGCTGTGTTGAGACTCCTTCATTAACTTTGGACAGCCTATCCCAGATAAGCTTAGCAGTTTCCAAAGCACTCACTCTTCCATACTTTTCTTTGCTCAGATGGCCACAAATGATATTCTTCACTTGAGAGTCGAGTTGCTTGAACCTCTTCACATCAGCAGCGTTCAGAGTGGGTGAGACCGAGGGAACACCATTTTCCACAACATACCAGAGATCGTTATCAATTGCCTTAAGATGCATTCGCATCTTGTTCTTCCAGTAGGGGTAGTCCGTCCCATCGAAGGTAGGACACCCAGCTGAGACATTGATCATACCTGCGGTCGACATAACTAAAACTCCAGGCGGTTAAACCAAAATCACACAGAACAAGGGAGTACCTTGCTCTGATACCAATTGAAAGTGTGTTATATCGACTGGAGGGGGGTGAATAGGCGATTTTTATGAATTCTTCACTGAGGAATTTGCGGGTGAGGAAATTCCTTAGCAAAGAACTACTTGCAGCGGAATAAGTACTCAGAAGTAAACATAACAGAACACAAGCAGGGTCATCATGATGAAATGAAGACAAGCACAGAGTACAGAAAGCGTAAACACGGGATAACACAGAATGAAGACAAATAGACTGAAGAAATTGAACTAAGGAAATAGAGAAAGTCTTCAGTCAAAGTCTTCAAACCGATATGAACAAGCACACAACACATATATGAGGAAATGAAAGATTTTAGGAAATAGAACCAGTAAGCTTGGTGAAGACAATTATTTGTTAGACCAGTTCCAACTATTGTCTCACTTGTACATCTGGTTAGGGCGGCTAGGAATTTAAACCTGAGGACAGACAGTCCCGGACACCCAGTCCTGGACACACAGTCCAAGACACCAAGTCCTCACCATATTCCCCTTGAGCTAAGGTCACACAGACCTCGCCCAATCACTCATGGTAAGTCTTCACAGGTGACTTCCGAACCTTCACAAACTCGTTCACTCAGCGATCCACAATTCCTCCTGGATGCTCTAGACCATGACGCCTAACCGTCTAGTAGAAGCACAATCTTCAAAGTTAACAAGCGTCGGATCCACTCAGGATCAATCTCTTCAGTGATGCTCAACCACTTTTGGGTTTGTAGGTGTTTGGGTTTGGTTTTGGGTTTTTCCTCACTTGATGATTTTCACTCAAAGTCCTCGGAGGATGGGTTGCTCTTATGACAAGTGTCAGTTTCTCTCGGAGCAGCCAACCAGCTAGTGGTTGTAGGGGGCGGCTATTTATAGCCTAGGGAGCAGCCCGACATGATCGGACATAAATGCCCTTTAATGATATGACCGTTAGGTAGGTAGATATTTTGGGACAGCTGGCGCGCAGCACAACAATGGTCGGAAATTTGAGTATCAAATTCCTCAGGGCTATCATGTTCCTCAATTGTAGGAAATCCGCACTGGCGAATTCCCAGCTCCTCAGTTAGAACAAATTCCTCAAAGACCAGAAGAACTTCATCTCTGTCACTGAAGAATATGACTGAACTGTATGAGATTTCCAATGGCTTCACTCGAAGGGATTGGTAGGTGTAGGATTTTGAGTTGAGCATCACATGGAAATTTTTCCTTAGTATTTCCTCGACCCCCTTTAATAGTACGGTGTTTCCTATGACTCAAGAAAGAGAAAATGAAACTACAAAAACAAAATTCTTCATGCTTCATGTTCCTCAAATGAATACCAAGTCTTCAAGCTCACACCAATTTCTTCACTTTTAAAGTCTTCAAAAAGTCCCCAGAAACCCAAAGTCTTCAGTTGAAGAACTTCTTTTTTAGGGGTCGACTTTCTCTGTTAATATCAAACTCCTCATAGACTTATAGACCTGTGTACACTCATAAGCACATTAGTCCCTTAACCTATAAGTCTTCAATACACCAAAATCACTACGAGGCACTAGATGCACTTACTGTGTGTGCATATCACCATGTCATGTCATCATGTGCATTGCACTGCATTCATGTTGTCACTTGCATACGGTCATGTTCGTTTCTCTCCGTTGTCTGTTTCGAGTTCTGACACTCACACACGTGCCCGTGGCACCTCCGAATCCTCATTTTGTAAGTGGTCGAAGAATGTTCCCGGAGTGGGTGAAAGTTGAAGTGCGGTGTTGTTATAGTGTGGGTAGACCGCCTGTCAAGTTTCATCTCGTTTGGAGGTCGTTTGATACTCCAACGGCTAACCGCGTTCCCCGCGTAAGCCCTCTCTCTTTTGGCACAGCACCCCTCCACAACAGCCCACTAGCCCAACCCAACCACCTCCATGCTCTCGGCTATTGGATCACGATCGTGTGGGCGAAAACCGCACCTCATTTGGACTCTCCTAGCTCCCTCTACCTATAAATATGTCCATCTCCCTCGATTCCTGGATCCAACCCTAAAAAACCCGCTTCTCACCACGACAGACACGTCCGCGCCGCGCCGGACGTGTCCAGCCGCGCACCTGACGAATCGGCACCCGCCACGTGGCCTCCCTCGCCACTGGCTCCTTCCCCGCGCCGCCGGGCCCACCAGCCCGGATCGGGACCTCCCGGCCCGGTCGCCTCCGCCACCCCGCCCGCACGCACCGCCGCCCAAATCCACGCGTCGCTGCCCCCGCGCCTCGAGATGTGCGACGCCGCCCGCCGCGACTCCGCCGGCGAGCTCCGCACCGGCCGTCGACCCCCGTCGGACATCTTGCCCGCCGCCGGCGCCGCTCCTCCACCTCCCTCGGGCGCCTCCGGCCGCCCTCTCCACCGCCGCCGCCGGACCTCCTCGAGCTCTGGCGGGCCGCCGCCGCCGCCGCCACCGGCGAGCTCCGGCCGGATCCCGTTTCGGATCCGGAAGGTGGACAAGATCCACCAGCCCCACCAACCAAACACCACCCCGCCTCCCGGATCTCCTCGCCCCGTTGACTTTTCAGAGGGTAAAAATCCACTAAGTCCCAGATCTGTGTAATTTTGTTGCCTCCTTGTGAGGGTCATAACTTGGTGCTCGGTGCTCCGTTTTGCATGCATAATATATCAAAATGTTCATCTTGTGATGCTCTACATGTTAGCTGCATTTGCATACATGATACTGTTCATCTTGATGCATGTATCTTCGTTGCAAAAGTGCTACGTGATGAAAGTTTCTAGCGTTAGTTGTCTATTTTCAGCATGATGCCATGTTTAGCATGTCATAATTTGGTGAATGTTTGTCCAAATGAAGTGTATGATATGTCAAAATTTTCATTGCAAAGTGCTCTACAGGATGGGGTAGTTTCCTTTCATGCTGGAGTGCATCTTGCCATGTTTATCTCTGTTGCAAAAGTGCTAAGTGTTTAAAATTGTTGTCATTTGTAACAACTTGCTCATTTGTCTTTTTCGTGTGAATTAATCAGTGTGCCATATGGGCTAGGTGTCAGCATGATTTTTGCTCATTGGAATGTGCTCTACATTATACATTTATTTTTATGCCATGATATGTCTTTGATATGAGTGCATCAAGCTTCTTAACATGCTATCGTGATGATAAGTTTCAGCTAAGGCTGAATCTGTTAATTTTTTATGCCATGTTTTCATGATGCTACCGTCATTGTTGTGCATGGTTAGAGTTGTACAGTGGGTGTTCCTTGATGTATATGTTATGCTCTAGCTATCCATGCTCTTGTTTGCCATGATGCCATGTTGTAGCTTGTTCTTTTGAGGCCCTGTAGTTGCTTCAAAATATATTTTGTCAGTATGCCCAGTTTTCTCTAAGTCTAGATAAACTTTTGCACTTTTGCCATCCTGTTTGTGAGATGTTCTAGTATGTTGTAAAACTAGCCATGTGGTTATTCTTGAAGAGCATGTTATGTAAGTTATGTCCATGCCTTTTGCTTGTATGTTGGAGTGCTGTAGCATACTTAAACGTGATCACTTAGTGGTCAACTTTATGTTTTTGGCAGATTGCATCGTGTAGTGTTTTGCTTGTTATTTGCAAACCGTGCATCCGTTTCCGGTGATCCTTATATCGATTTCAACCGAAATCTTCCCCTCTATTCAGTGGCTTGCTTGGGTGCCCAACATGAAGCCATTTTCATCATCTTATTCTTTAGGCTCGAGAGCATCCTCATGCATATGCACATCATGACTTGCATCCCATGACATGTCTTGCATCATGTTGTTTGTGCATTGCACCATGATTGATCTTGTACCGTTGTTGTGCTCTTGTGTTGGGTAGAGCCGGGAGCCGATACCGAGTTCGAGGATCTTGTTGAGACTGAGTTTGAGGAGCCGTCTTACCATCCTACCGAGGACTTAAGAAGCAAGATGACTGTTCCCCTATATCACCTCTATCTTTCCTTTGCTAGTTGTCTCGCTCTATAGTTATGCCTCGATGCCTATTCTTGTCTTGTCAGCCTCCTATGTTGTCATGAAACACTCTAACCGCCTTCCTACCAAACCGTTGATTGGCTAAGTACGCTTTTGCCCAGCCCCTCTTATAGCGTTGTTAGTTGCAGTTGAAGTTTGAAGATTGCTCCATGTTGGATTTGTTATTGGGATAACACAATATATATCTTTTTTAATTAATGCACATATATATTGGTAATGGGTGGAAGGCTTGGCCTTCTGCTTGGTGTTTTGTTCCACTCATGCCGCCTTAGGACTCGATAAACCGATGTTATGTTCCTTGATTTTGCGTTCCTAACACGGTTGGGGTTTATGGCCCCCCTTGATAATTGGCATTGCTTAAAGCTTTTCCAGCAAGACCCAACTTTGGTACTACTTTTGCTTAACAACTAAAAACTTGCATAGGGAGTAATTAACCCAGTTCTTAATCAACCCCAGGGCCAGTGCTCCTCATGAGTGTTGGTCCAAAATGGTTGTAGCCGGGGCCACCAACGGGTGTGCCAGCCGGAAACTTAGCCGATCCGGTCGTGGCCTAAGGCGAGATACGCGCGGCTCCTATCAGGGTGTCGCACACCGGGAGGTCTTGCTGGATTAGTTTTACCTTTGTCGAAATATCTTGAGCACGGGATTCCGAGAACACTCGGGTCTTCCCAACATGGAGTTGCGACTCCGCGGATCGTGAGCTTGTGATGGGATAAGTTGGGACATCCCTGCAGGGTTATGAACTTTTGAAAGCCGTGCCCGCGGTTATGTGGCACATGAGAATTTGTTAATATCCGGTTGTAGATAACTTGACACCATATCCTTAAGAATACACAACCTCTGTGAGTAACCGTGATGGTCTCTTTTCGAAGGGTTTGAGAAAGTGAACACGGTGGGGTTATGCATGAACGTGAGTAGCTAGGATCACTTATTGATCATCTTTGGCGACCGTTGGCACATATCCTCATCTCGCTCTGACTTCGTAAGCTAGTTGCTTAGTGCTTGCTGCAGCCACTTAATTACCTCTCCACACCTAAAAGGCTTTGTTAGTTTTGATACCCGGGAATGAGATTGTTGAGTCCTTGTGACTCACAGATTACAACACACACCAGATGTAGGTACAACTGAGTATGACGCCGGAGATGGACAAGAACTTCACTGGGAGTTCGATGAAGAGTGTGGTCGTATGTATGTGACGTATCCCAACGATCAGTAGTGGATCTTACCAGGGGAGATCAGGACTTGTGGCTGTGGGTTTTTTTCTCGTTTGATTTCGTCCGTAGCCGGACCCTGTGTTATTTGGATGAATGTATGAATGTTGAATTAATTGTGTGACGTGACGAGTGTAAGCCAACTATTTTTATCTCTTTCATCCATGTTCATTACAAGAGTTGTCAAAGGTACCACACTTGCGATCATTCCAGAATGCGATTATGCCTCTAGCTCGTGCCTCGATACGTAGGAGCTATAGTCGCATCCTAGGCATTACATAAACAAGGCTTGCCTTAAGGATCCTTTTCCACTACCCCGCATTGATCAAATTATTGATGCAACCACAGGACATGACTCGTCGTGTTTCCTCAATGCTTACTTCGGATACCATCAGATAAAACGAAGGAATCTGACCAGGCCGCAATGGCGTTTATCACTTCGTACGGGCCCTTTTGCTTCAACACTATGCCCTTTGGTATCAAAAACACTGGTGCCATGTATGAACGCATGATTCAAACATGCTTAGAGAAAATATTGGCAAGACAGCGGAGGCATACATCGAGGATGTAGTCATCAAGACCAAACATGCCAAAACATTGGTGGATGATCTTCGCCTCACGTTCGATAACCTCCGAACATATGAGATACGACTCAATCCGGAAAAATGTGTCTTCGGCATTCCGGCTGGAAAGCTGTTAGGGTTCATCGTATCCCATAGAGGAATTGAGGCGAACCCAGCTAAAATTCGGGCCCTGTCACAGCTGACTAGGCCAACCGATATAAAACAAGTCCAGAAGGTAGCAGGTTGTGTGGCGGCCTTAAGGCGCTTTATCTCCAGATTGGGGGAAAAGCATTACCACTTTATAGACTGCTGAGGCGCACAGACAACTTCGAATGGACGAATGCGGCCACAGCCGGATTGGAGAAGATAAAAACCCTGTTAGCGGGCAACCCAATCCTAGCCGCTCCAAGTGTTGGCGAGCCAATGCTGCTTTACATCTCAGCCACTCACGAGGTAGTGAGTGTGGTACTCGTCGTCAAACGAGAGGAAGAGGGACATAAATTCCCCATCCAAGAACCAGTATACTACGTATCATAGGTTCTCACACCATGCAAATCATGATACCCCCACTATCATAAAATTGCCTATGCGGTGTTCATGGCATCTCAAAAGCCTCGACACTACTTTCAAGAGTGTTCGATCATGGTGGCATTCGAAGTTCCGCTCATTGATATCATAAACAATAAAGATGCCACATAACGCATAGCCAAATGGGCCATCGAGCTCTTGTCGTTCGAAATAACATACAAACCACGTCGGACTATTAAATCTCGGGTGTTGGCCGACTTTGTCGCAGAATGGACTGAAGCCGCACTCCCTAAAGAGTACGGAGCATACTCCCACTTGACCATGTATTTCGACGGCTCCAAAATGCTAGCCGGATTGGGGGCCAGCGTCATTTTTATATCTCCAACAGGGGATACAGTCTGTTACGTACTGCAACTCATGTATACGGACTCAAACAATGTGGCCAATTATGAGGCATTACTGCACGGTCTCCTCATGGCCGTATCCATGGGTATACAACACCTCGAGGTGCACGGAGACTCAAACCTCGCAATATCTCAGGTAAATGGAGAATTTGATGCGAAGGATTCAAAGATGCCAGCTTATCGAAACACCATATTAAAAATATCGGCTCGATTTGAGGGGCTGGAATTTCACCATGTAGCTGGGGACAGTAATCATGCAGCGGATATACTCGCTCGCATGGGCGCTAAACATGACCCGGTCCCACACAACACATTTGTAGAAAGGATGTTTAAGCCATCAGTGACATGGCAGGACGAGAGCGGAAACGCTAGTGCAGACCCGAACGTATCCCCACCAGCCGAACTCCACGCGGATGTCATAGGGAATTCGGACATGGAAATAACATCGTCGACTCATGAGATCAGGGTTATCATAGCCCCCTGAACCGAACCCTTTCTAGCCTACCTTAATAGGCAAGAACTTCCCGATGACCAAAATGAGGTCGGTCGCATAATTCGGTGTTCTAAAGCCTATAAAGTTCACGAAGGTGAATTATACTAGAGAAGCACTACTGGTATTCTCCAAAGGTGCATCTCCAGAGAAGAGGGACGGCAACTTCTAGCCAAAATACACGCTGGCATGGGCAGCCATCACGCTGCAGCTCGGGCTCTCGTAAGCAAGGCTTTCCAAACAGGTTTCTTCTGGCCAACTGCCCGAGCAGATGCTCAAGCCCTAGTCCAACACTGTGTTGGATGCCAGCTTTTTGCAAATCAAAGTCATATGCCTCCCACCGCTCTGAGAACCATCCCCATTACTTGGCCCTTTGCGGTCTGGGGGATGGATATGGTTGGACACCTTAAAGGGGGAGGCCACACAAAGAAATATTTGCTGGTCATGGTGGGCAAATTCACTAAATGGATAGAAGCCAAACAAGTTAGAACAGCTGAGGCAGGGCCAATGATAGATTTTATATCCAGTGTAGTACACCGTTATGGTGTCCAGCATAGTATTATCACAAATAACGGCTCCAACTTTACAGTTGACGAGGTGAAGAACTGGTGCGCCAAGTTAGGCACTAAACTTGATTACGCCTCTGTGTACCATCCTCAAACAAATGGTCAAGTCGAAAGTGCCAATGGCTTAATAATGAGCGACACTAAACCCCAACTGGTGCGCTCCCTACGAGAGTCAGATAAACATTGGGTTGAGGAGCTCGACTCTGTACTCTCGGGGCTGTGGACCACACCTAACCGGACAACCGGATACACGCCTTTTTTCATGGTGTACGGTGCAGAGGCTGTTCCACCCTGCGATATTATTCATGACTCACCTCGAGTGCGTATGTATGAAGAGTGAGAGACCGAGCTCGATTGGTAGGATGACCTAGACGGTCTTGAAGAGGAGCGCGATA
Organism: Secale cereale; assembly: GCA_902687465.1. Lineage (NCBI taxonomy): Eukaryota > Viridiplantae > Streptophyta > Magnoliopsida > Poales > Poaceae > Secale > Secale cereale. Next base: position 620,229,295 of record LR738712.1, on the reverse strand, counting down.
TCATGCATGTCTGTTCTGCATTCTATCAACAACAAGCCAGGCGATACCAAAGCAGAGAAGTGTGGGCCAGAACATACAATGTTGGCGAATTTGTTTTACGCCTCCCAGGGAAGAAAAAGGATAATCTCAAACCAAGATGGGAGGGGCCCTTCATTATTGACGAACTACTCACCGAAGGAGCCTATCGCATTCGAAACGCATCAGACAATCGTCTTGAGCCGAATCCATGGATTGCTGCTAGGCTCCAACGATTCTACGGATAGTTCGGTAGCGCCTTTTATTCTCTTTTTCTGTTTAGGTCCCATCCTTTGTTTTTAGTTTTCCTCTTCACTTTTTATTTTATTTTTCCTTACCAAAAAGTGTTCGGCTAAACCGAACTGTTAAGGGGTGAACATTCTCAAATGCATATACTACGAAATACCTGGGGGCTTCTATAAAGAAGCTCATTATTACAAGCTTATTGCTTACAGTACTCATGTCGTCTTTTTCGTGCAGTCTCTTTCCCATTATATGCACCTTTATGACTTAAGTTTTTGCCAAGCTAGATTGCCTGGCTCCTCTGTTTATACCCTACATTCCCGATTGTTCGGCTAGGGTGTAAAGGGAGCACCTCTGCGATTGTTACAACCGGGTAATCCGGACCTGTAGCTCAAACGGGTGAAGCCGAAAGCTAGCGTTCTTAAGGGAATCATTGGTCGGCGGACAAATGACAAATCGCCTTTTGGCACATAATCTTTCAATCTCATAGGATAGGCTTCCTACAATCCTATTTTCTGGATTAGAGCCTAGGCACGCATACATACGCATGCTGACCCAGGAAAAGGAACCCTTAACGGAACTATTCTATCTGGAAGATGTTTCTTACGTTAAATAGTAATATAACATAACTCCCCGAACACAGCTTGACTCTTCAAGCAATGATGACCGGATTGCCTGGTTTCCGAACATACTAGGTGTTTACCACATGTGTAGTATTCGGAAACACTCCAGCCCTTGGGTTTCGGAGGTCAAAGCGAAAGGTCTGCCCTGACAATCTTTTAATAAATTCGGTCAGAGATAAGTTTGATGATAAAAGTACATTGTTACATGGAAACAAACACCCACTCTTCATCTATACCATCTATAATATTGTCTAATTTACAGTCTTGTTGTGAAAATTTGGCGGTTGTCCTTACTTGGTCATATATCAAGCTAATGGGAATTTCTTGTTTGTCTGGTCCCCAAGGTCCAACCCGGGCTATATGATTCGGATCAAGTCCGGTGTAGCGTGTCTTCACCATAGCCCAGGCTTCTCGTGCACCTTCTCGACATGCTCCTTTGAATAAATTCACCAGTTCCTCCATAATTTCTAGAGGCGAATCGACTGGCCATAAGGCTTTGGCCATATTCTTCATGGCTTTCCGAGCTCTCTTGTGTACCTGGGAGAGCTCTTGCGGCACGTCGCCCTGAAATCCGAACACTTCTCCCTCGGGCCGCCCAGATAACAAACCTACAGGAACAATATTGTAAAAATCTGAATCAAGGGATTATACGAAAGCTAGGTTCAAGGTCATACTGAATATGGCGCCTTTTAGCTTCATGTTCTCCTTGAAGGCATCCGAGAGTTGGGCTCGTATGTCCTTTAGGTCTTCGGCTTGCTTGATATTTGCATCCTACAGTTTGTTCTTCTCCTCTATGGTCCGTGTTAATATATGTTGACGAGCGGCCCCTTGCCCTCCGCCAGAACAGCCCTTAGCTTCTCCTCTAGTTGGTCCGTCGATCCTACCGATGTAGTTAAAACAATGTATATTTAAAAATCACTGTTGGCGCAGGATCATACCCGGACACTATTGTTCTTACCATCAGATCCCTTCTTGGACTTCTTCGAATCTTCCAATTTGGCGATGACATCAGTTAACTTGGTCTGACATTCTTCAAGTTCCTTGGATAATGCGTTATTCTTTTCCATGAGTACCTGAGGATATAACGATCCTTAAATCAGTTGGGCCAACTGCTTCAAGTCTCAGGGGCTACTGGCATGTGATTATTGGATCTACACGTTCTTACCCGCATATCCTTTGAAAGCTGGTGAGTGGCTCCGGCCAGTCCATCCCGAGCAGCTCAGATATATGCATCCACAGAGCTGAGGGCACTGACCGCCTCTTCAGTAAAAGTTGGATCGCGCATGGCCTCTTTTCGCCGCTGATGATTCATTGCGCTCTCCACTTCATAATTGGTAACAGATACATTATCCGAATCCTCTTGGAGAGGACAGTCCAGCCTTACGCCCGTATCAGCCCTAGTCCTTGTGGATGGGTCTGGTGCCGGATTGGTTGGAGCGTGGCCAGCAGGATCCCCGGACATAGTCCGACGTATGCTCCTCCTAAAATAAGACTAAGCGGAAAATACTACAATCTGGCCTTTCCATCGAGCATATGTTAAAAATTATACCTCTTCAAGAAAGGAGGAGGTTCGGTGGGGTCTCCGGTCTCCTTTCGTTTCAAAGACTCATCCTATACAGGTGTCTCCTTCCTGGAAGACGCCCTTGATGCAGTACAGCAAGACGGGCACTGCCCCTTTTGAGCATGAGATAGTGAGGTGGGTGAGGTGCGAAGGAAAGGCTCTCTTGGAAGAGGTGTCTCCCGGGTACTTACGTGGGAGGAAGGAAGAAGCTCATGGTAATCGGCTAGAATGGCCACTTCTGTGCCGTCATGGCTCGCCTGATGGAAAACCCCAACTGTAAGCTCTATGAATATGTTCGGATCTTCTTCAAATCCAGGATCCATGTCTCGGACATGGTCTTCCGGCTGCGGAATGGGGCTATGGACCCCCTCAACCACCTTCCTCCACTCCTATTGGAGATAGCCGGATTCAGTTCGGTTAGCGTGTCTCAGAAGAGAAATTAAGCAAGACTAACAATTAAAGAAGGACTCACCCATTCAATGGGGTTGTGCATGGAGAAACCTTCCCGACATTTCAAAAGAAGAAAACCTTCCTTCTCCCCTTTGTAAAGATCAGCTAGGATGGCGGCCAGGGTGACAGGATTGTCTGGACCTTTGCGTAGACAGCACGAGGCATCGTCCTCCCCATTGTAATGCCACATGGGAAACCCTATGGATTGAAGCGGCTGAACGCATCATGTTATTGAGATCGCCATTACTTCGATTATTGTCTGCTCGAAGTGGGCAAGTACTCTAATCTTGCTTATTAGAATTTTAACCTCATCGATGTCTTCTTCCTTGAGGCTTCGGGGACACCAGTTGAAGCGTTTCTTCAGAGGAGCGCCGGAGAATATGGGAAGGCCACGTCGGATTGGCTCCGGAAGAACAATGTCTTCAATGTAAAACCATTCTGAGGGACACTCTTTGGATGCCTTCTTCAGAGTGCCGGACAGGTAACCTGTCCATGCTATGCGCCACACTTCGGCGCCGCCCACCTCGAATATAGATCCCTTTTGGGTGCGGGGGACGAGGCAGAAGAACTTCCGCCATAGCTCGAAATGAGCCTCACAACCTAGAAACAACTCTCCCAATCACCTGCTTGAGGGCCATGAGGGCGTGAGGAAGAACTGGGAATGCCGGCCATGTTTGGGAGATTTTCCGTGGCAAGCTCTAAGGATTTCCGCGTGGTGTGGAATGGCATATGAGATTTAGTCTCCTTAAATAGACGCCTTCCTTGCATGGTCAAGGGCTTATTTGTAAAAATACCCGGACGGTTCACATTTGTCTGACACGTGGAAGCCGAGGTGACGGTGGCAAGGAATCGACATGATATAATATTAAATATGGAGCCGTACAAAGGCAAGTTCGGGGGCTACTGAGGGAGTCTTGGATTTGGGGGGTCCACGAGTGTCTGGTCTACCGAAGCTGGGCCGGACAGATGGGCTGTGAAGATGGAGATAAACAGGCATCCCCCGTGTCCGGGTAGGACTCCTGTGTATGTAAAAAGGCAGGGTAGATGTTCGGGTGTAATGATTCCTTTCTTCCCAAGTAATCTTTGTAACCCTAGGTCTCCTCCGATGGATATATAAACTGGAGGGCCTAGTCTGTAGGGGGTGGTAGAATCACAATTGCATAGGATAGACTCCTAGGGTTTTAGCCATTATGATCTCAAGGTAGATCAACTCTTGAAACCCTATATTCATCAAGATCAATCAAGCAGGAAGTAGGGTATTAACTCGATCGAGAGGGCCTGAACCTGGGTAAACATCGTGTCCCTAGTCTCCTGTTACCATTGGTCCTTAGACGCACAGCTTGGGCACCCCTACCCGAGATCTGTTGGTTTTGACACAGACAATCACATTTTCGGTTTTAAGGATATCGTGAAGTGTAACGATGATCCTAAAACAACATCGAGATTATGATGTTGTAAGAATAATCGTATTGAACCGACCCAATCTTGTTTGGAAATTGAGTTAATATCGTCTACATTCAATTGTAGTAACACAGAGTGTTAACGTGTGTAATTTCTCTTTAGACCATAAGAGCATTATGGTCACTTCTACATCCAACATTTGTACTTTTCAATGTTAAGTGAGTAAATATACATTTCAGGCCAAAATGTTTGGAAATCCAAGTTCAATCTATTATTTTTATATATAATAAATTAGTGGTTCAACTATTAGCTACATCGTTCTCTATAGTGACCCCCTAACGAAAACAAGAAAGGGAAGCACTTCTTCATGACTTAATTAAATATATGAGATTTATCTTTTCCTTGATTGCCAGATTTTATGCACTTTTCTCATTGTACATACTCCCCCGGTCCTTTTTAGTTCGCATATAAGATTTGTCTGAAGTCAAGCCTTGTAAAGTTTGACCAATTTTATAGAAAAATAAGAAACATTTACAATGTGGAATCATTATCATTAGATGCGCCGTGACTTAAATTTTCATATTGTATAACTTTAGCATTGTAGATGTTGATATTTTTTCATATAAATATGGTCAAACTTTACAAAGTTTGACTTTAGACAATTTTTATATGCAGAGTAAAAAGGATCGGAGGGAGTATATGAGAGTATGTGGATTCATCGGACAAGGTCAAGGTCTATGTGTGCAACCTTCCCTACAACGTCAGCAGTGACTGCCTCGTGCGGCTCTTCAAGCAGGCCAGCATCGTCGAGGTCACTGATACGTCTCCAATATATCTATAATTTTTTATTGTTCCATGTTTTTATATTATCATTCTTGGATGTTTTATAATCATTTTATAGTCACTTTATATCATTTTTGGTACTAACCTATTGACATATTCCCAAGTGCCAGTTGTTGTTTTCTGCATGTTTTTTACCTAGCAGGAAATCAACATCAAACGGAGTCCAAACACCGCGAAACTTCTTGGATATTTTTATGGGCCAGAAGACACCCAATGGGCCAGAGCTGCACCTGGGGGGTGCCCCGAGGGGGGCACAACCGACCAGGGTGCGCCAGGTCCCCTTGGCGTGCCCAAGTGGGTTGTGCCCACCTCGGTGGCCTCCCGCACCGCCTCTTTGCTCTATAAATACTCAGATATTCTAGAAACCCTAGAGGAGTCGACGAAATTCAATTCCAGTCACCGCAAAGTCCAAAACCACCAGATCTAATCTATACACCATCACGGAGGGGTTCTGTAATGTCCAGGATGCGACTATGTCTCGCACGTGTCGAGGCACGACTTAGAGACATAAGCGCATTCTGGAATGATCGCAAGCGTGGTATCTTTGCACAACTCATGTAAAAGTTCACGGATGAAAGTGTAAAAGATAGTTGGCTTACACTCGCCACGTCACACAATGAATACAATAGCATACATTCATCCATATAACACAAACACAAGCCCGAATCACTCCTAGTAGGAACCACTACTGATCGTCGGGATACGATACATAGTAACGACCACGCTCTTCATCGAACTCCCAGTGAAGTTCTGATCCATCTCCTGCACTGTTCTCGGCTGTACCTGCATCTGGTGTGTGTTGCAAACTATGAGCCACAAGGACTCAGCAATCCCATTCCCGGGTATCAAAACTAACAAAGCCTTAGGTGTGGAAGGCTATTAGAGAGTTTGCAGCAAGCACTAAGCAACTAGCTTACGAGTTCAGAGCGAGATGAGAACATGTGCCAACGGTCGCCAAGTTGATCAAGAAGTGATCCTAGCTACTCACGTTCATACATAACCTCACCATGTTCACTTCCTAAAGCCCTTCAGAAAGAGACCGTCACGGTTACTCACACAGGTAGTGTATTCTTAAGGATATGGTGTCAAGTTATCTAGAACCGTATATTAACAAATTGCCATCTGCCACATAACCGCGGGCACGACTTTCAAAAGTTCAAAACCCTGCAGGGGTGTCCCAACTTAGCCTATCACAAGCTCACGATCTGCGGAGTCGCAACTCCAAAGTGGGAAGACCCGAGTATTCTCGGAATCCCGTGCTCAAGATATTTCGACAAACGTAAAACTAATCCAGCAAGACCTCCCGGCGTGCCGACACCCTGATAGTAGCCACGTGTATCTCGTCTCAGGCCACGACCGGATGGGTGATCCTACAGGTAAAACCAATCCTCGAGTTTCCCCGTGGTGGCCCTGCATAACCCCCAGTTTGGACCAACACTCAAGAGGAGCACTGGCCCGGGTTGTTGATTAAGAACTCAGGTTTGCAACGCCCTATGCAAGTTTTAGTTGTTAGGCAAATGTAAAACCAATGTTGGGTCTTGTTGGAAAAGCTTTAAGCAGTGTGAATTATCAAGGGGGGGCCCATAAATCCCAACCGTGTTAGGAACGCAAAATCAAGGAACATAACATCGGTTTATCGGGTCCTAAGGTGGCATGAGTGGAACAAAACACCAAGCAGAAGGCCAAGCCTTCCACCCATTACCAATATATAGGTGCATTAGTTAAAACAGATATATATCGTGGTATCCCAATAAACAAGACTGAACGTGGAGCAATCTTCGAAAACTTCACCTGCAACTAACAATGTTATACGAGGGGCTGAGCAAAAGCGTACTTAGCCAATCAACGGTTTGCTAGGAAGGCGGTTAGAGTGTTTCATGGCAACAATAGGTGGCTGACAAACAGGAATAGGCATCGAGGCATAGCTAAAGAGCGAGACAACTAGCATAGGCAAAGGTAGAGGTGATATCGGGGAATGGTCATCTTGCCTGTTAAGTCCACGGAGGGATCGTTACCTTGCTCCTCAAACTCAGCCTCGATAGGAACCCCGAACTCCGAATCGTCACCGGGCTCTAACCAACACAACAATACAAACACCGGAACGACAATCAATCACCATGCAATGCTCAAACACATGATGCAAGATATGATGCATATGAGCATGGGCAGGATATGATGCATCTCCATGGAACATGATGAGTGCACATGTGACATGACAAAATGCAAGAGCACAAATATGTAGGGGAGACCCCATGCAAAGAGTGCAAGAACAACCATAGTCACAAAGTGGTTATGTAGTAGAACCAACCAAACACCCAACCAGATTTTAAAAGTTGTTTAACATGGCAAGGGGTGCAACTAGGACCAACAACATCATGCCAGCATTTTAAATGGGCCGGAAAGAACAAACAACAATTCCAGAAACGCCCATGAACATTAAAACAATTATAGGACAGATCCAATGTATCCATATTTTAGAGTTGTTAAAACATGCAAAGTAATATCACCAGATTAATCTACACATTTTTACACCCCAAATACATATAAAGTTTGACAAAATTGGAGCTACGGTGATTTAGTTATGAATTAAACAAGTTTCAACATGTTTTAAAAACAAATAAAATCAAACAGCATTTTAAATGTTGTTAACATGGCATCAAGTTGCATATAAATAATCTACACTAAAAACTAAGCAGTTTTCATATATAAAGTATTTTGAACAGATGCATATATTAAAAGATATGAAAAAATGCAAAAGAAAATGCAAAACTGAAATTTAAATCAAAACAGAAAAGAAAAGAAAACTAGACAGACCCAACCTGGACTAGCCGCGACCACTGACAAGTGCGTCCAGAGGGGCTGATGTGGCAGCGTGGGTGCGGGGGTGGGTGCGAGTGCGCTGAGAGGCTGCCAGGTAGGACCCCTCTGTCGGCGAGATAGAAAATGCAAAAGGGGGCCGAATTCCACTGGCCTTGCGGGGACTCGAACCCAGGTCGCTGGAATAATAGAACAAGAGACAGACCACTGGGCTAGCTGCGTGCGACTGATAGGAGAGGGGCTTGGCTCCTCTTGAGCTGGCCCGGGAGGGACCTGACTCCTCTGCGCGCACATGGAAGCTGCCGACGGTGCTGGCCAGCAACGGCGGCGATGGCGAGGCTCTGGAGCTGCGGCGGGCGTGCGGAATGGAGAGGAGGGTGCGGTGGTGTGTACAGGGGTGCTCGAGCCCGAGCTTGCGCTCGGCTCGGGGCCATGGCGACGGTGCGCTACAGGGCGCGGTGATGGCACAGCGATGCGGCGGCGGCGACAAGGCTTGCGGGCGAACCAAGTGCTGCGGCGGATGCGGGGAAAAGGCGCGAGGCCAGCGGTGCATCTGTGGAGCCAAAACTAGCCTCGGGGATGCGCGGGATGCAGGGAGCGGGCTACTGAACCTGATAAAAATTCAGGTAAGCCGGAGCGGCGAGAGCGCGACGCGAACCCGACCTTGGCGACGTCTACGATGATCGATAAGCGACAGGAGAACGCAGATGGGGAAAAGGTATACCTAGCTCACCCTAGGACGCGAAGAAGAAGACGGGGGCGCAGCAGAACGACGACGTCGATGCGAGGAACTCCGGAGCGCTGCTACCCGAGAAGACGAAGAAGAAGACGTGGACATGGGGGTCGTTTCCGAGGTTGTGTCGTCGCGTGCGTCGTCGTGCGGGAAGTAGGGGAACTTGGCGATCCTCTCCATGGCGTCGAGGAGGTTGGAGGCGCGGCGATGATCAAGCCTGAGCTCGAGCTGAAGCTAGCTCGGTTCATGGCGAGCAGGGCGAGGGCGTGCAGGCCCACCTAGGCGGCGGCGAGGGAAGGAGAGAAGGGGGTCGCTCAAGGGGAAAACCCTAGGGCGCCGCGGCTTTCTTTATAGGGAGGGCCGAGTTGTCCTCGGTGTCCGTGATGATCACGGCACGATGGCGCGTTTTTGTTCTGAAGCGAAGGGAAACGGAGGAGAGACGGAGCAGGTGGCCGTGAGCCACGGGTCACTGGCAGGCGGGGCCCGGCGAGAGGGAGAGAGAGGGAAACTGCGCTGGTGGGCTGGCGCGCGGGGAGATTGCTGGGCCGAGGGCGAGGCCAAGGCCCAGGCTGGCTGCACTGCTGCTACTGCTGGGCTGCTCTGTTGCTGGGTGCTGCTCTTTTCTTTTTCTATTTTCTTTAGGCAGAAAACAAAAAGAAAATCCCAGGTCAAAAGAAAGGAATTAGGATGAAACAAAAATATTCCCTAGCTCCTGGAGTTATGCCCTATTTTATAAAAATGATGTGGACATTTTTAGAGGTGAAAAAAAACAAGTTTGAATATGGTTCAAACTTCTTCCATTTTTAAACTTGACCAAAACATTTCCAAATAGGGTGAGGTTTTGCAAGGTGACTTAGGACAAGGTGCCAAAGAAGTAGGGAGGAGATGAACATTTAAAAGAAGAGGTTAAAACCACTTGCAAAATTTAAAGAAAGGGAAAGAAAGGAGGGGAAGTGGTGCAAGTTGGAAGGGTTTAAGGAATGAGCATGTCTTGCATCCACCACCACAACAAGATCAAGAAGAACTCATTTGACATAAAGGAAGAGCAATGCACAATGACAAGATGGAATGCACTATGATGACCATGATGCAATGATGGTGATGAAGCAAATGCATGAATGCATAAAGGAAGAAAACATGCAATGCAATGACAAGGCATAATTGAAAAGAACCCCCAAGGAAAGGACAAGGATCAAATGGTAAATGTTATATTGCCATAAGGAAGTATTACATATGGGGTGTTACAGGTTCACCATCTCCATTGGTGCCTCTCTGATGATTTGTGAGTAGTTCCTTGTAGACCTACGAGTCCGTAGTTAGTAGCTAGATGACTTCCTCTCTCTCTTTTGGTTATCAATAAAATGATCTCTTGGAGATCCATGTGATGTAACTCTTTTTGCGGTGTGTTTGTTAGGATCCGATGAACTTTGAGTTTATGATCAGATCTATCTTTTTATATCCATGAAAGTTATTTGAGTCTTCCTTGATCTATTATATGCATGACTTCTTATAGCCTCGTATTTCTTCTCTGATATTTTGGTTTTGTTTAGCCAACTTGATCTATTTATCTTGCAATGGGAACAAGTGCTTTGTAGTGGGTTCGATCTTACGGTGCTTGATCCCAGTGACAGAAAGGGAACCGGCACGTATGTATCGTTGCGACTAAGGATAAAACGATGGGCTCTATTTCTACATAAATAGATCTTGTCTATATCATGTCATCGTTTTTATTGCATTACTCCGTTTCTCCATGAACTTAATACACTAGATGCATGCTGGATAGCGGTCGATGTGTGGAGTAATAGTAGTAGATGCAGGCAGGAATCGGTCTACTAATCTTGGACGTGATGCCTATATAATGATCATTGCCTGGATATCGTCATGATTATTTGAAGTTCTATCAATTGCCCAACAGTAATTGTTTTCCCATCGTTTGCTATTTTCTCGAGAAAAACCACTAGTGAAATCTACGCCCCTAGGGTCTCTTTCTCATATTATTTGCCTTTACGGTCTATTTTCCTTTGCTTTTAGTTTCATATCTATTAAACCAAAAACCCAAAAATACCTTGCTGCAATTTATCTTATTTAGTGTTCGATCTATCAATATTTACAACTCTATCTCGTCCTTTACCCGAAAGGGATTGACAACCCCATTTACACGTTGGGTTGCGAGTATTTGTTATTTGTGTGTAGGTGTTGTTTACGTTGTGTTGCTTGGTTCTCCTACTGGTTCGATAACCTTGGTTTCATCACTGAGGTAAATACCTACCGCTGCTATACTGCATCATCCCTTCTTCTTTGGGGAAAAAACTGACGTAGTCCTAGCAGTCATCAGTCACCATGGCGAGCAGCTCTTCCACTTACACCATCTTCAGTGCTGGATGATAGCATAAGGTGATATGATTTGTTTCATACTCGATGTGTGGCATCTATGACAAAAGATGCATGAAGTGCTTGGGTATTTTCCTCCAATGTGGTAAACTACTGAAGGTGTTTTCAATCTGTAAATAACACCCATACTTAGCATCAAGCGTTGCAAGAGAGGACGCATAGATGGTTTTAAATTTTACGGTATTTATTTTCTCTTCTCTGAACGTCTACAGAGTCGACCTGTATTATAGATGATATTAGCCTGCTCCCACTGTCGTTCCTCTGTAGACACACGCACATTATTCTTTATTTAATGTGGTGGTTGTGTTGTTTAAGCTCATATGATAGACGTTTCTGCACAACTGAAGTGACACATTCAGTTCTGCATGTATTGAACGACCTCCAAAATTCAGAAAGCAAAGAGCTGGAGAAATATCCTCTAGGCTCTCTTATACCCCCATAGTTATTTTTCTGCTTCCAAAACTACTGATCAATGCAGCAAGTTTTAAGTGCAATTCCACTTCCAGATGTTGTTCTTCAGGTTTTCATGATACTATATCAGCTTCAAAGTTTATTTTTACTCTCAAGTAGTCCATAAATATGTGAACCTGAACACTCAAACTACTGTTTGGGGAGGATTTCCATAGCATCCCTGGGTTGGTTAACCTGTTTGGAGTGGAATTCCCTGAATTGACATCAAGCTTGGCAACTACAGAATATATTGTCTCGGGGTATAACAACACTTGATTCTCTAACAATAGTCGACTCATGAATTAAAGCAAGGTGAGCCCAAGGCATCCCTTGTGAATCTCATTGCTTACAATGATTTCATATCTCGGGATTTAACATTTTGTATTTTTCTTGTTTATTTATTTTCTTTCGGAGGAGAACAAGATGCAGGTTGTAAATGCGTGACTTTGCAAGTTTAGCTAAATAAACAGAATATATCCTCTCTAAGTGGATGTGTAGAATAGTGGATCCTTGCATAGGTTTTGTATTATATACAGCTAACTCAGTATAGTTAACATTTCTTATGTTTCTCCGGGAGCTTTTCACATATCATCTACACCTCACACAAGTAACATTCTAACTTGCTAAAAGCAAGAAAAGTAACACTAGGTTTTCAAGTTTGACAAAGTTTTTCCTCTGCTCTTCAATATAGCTATTTTTATCTTTCCTTTTAGTCAAACTGTTGTAGATGTGAGGTTTCTCAAAGTTGAGTAGAAGAAATACTAGTACGCAGTGGCACACAAAGAGGTTCATAAAACGAGTAAAAATGCTAATGTTTTTCTCCCGATGCAACAGACAACCATATGTGCTAGATAAAAAGGAAAAGAAGTATGTTGATGCACTGGAAGTTTTACGGAGTCATGATGCACATTGAGAAGTTAGTGGTGTGTTCTCCTTTTCTTTTGAGATAATTGTTGTATAATGGAAAAATGGCACTACCGTTGGGGTGAAACCCATCATATTTCTAATGGTCTACAACCAAAATCAGGGTGAGACCAGATGTTATACTAAAACTTTCAGGTTAGTGAGCAGAAATTTATTTCCTTTTCTCCAGTTGCAGTGCACGGCTATGTTTGGCATGCAACGATGATATCTAATTGCATTGTTTCCTGAACCATTTAAACAGAAATTATTTATCAATTTTGCTTAGAAATCTTATCCTAATACTTTTGACCACTATTGTACTTCGACCACAATAATTGTTTTAGCTTGCCATGTGCCAAATCACCAACGACACAGAGGCCATGCAACTTGGAACATCAAGTAAGAGCATATCTATTTTGTTTCTTGAGAAAGTAATGGGATTTCGTACTGAAAATATTAATTGTTTGAAAAATCTTTCTTGACCCAAATAGTTTCAACAATGTTGTTCTCCTATGGTTGTTTGATTATTTGCAAAGTTTGAGTGGTATTTTTTTTTCAAGTGACTATGCATATATTTATTTACTTTGTCCCTGGTGCAACACACGTACCCTTCACGAGAACTCGAACTCGGCACCTCCTAGTAGTACGCAGTGGTACATAACCAGTGAATACATTCTTTGGTGTCTACAAATTGCAGCCTAGCTAATAAGAACTGTGAGCGGTGATAGATCAAAAAATTATTTGGAATTATGAACATATTTTTATTTTGGAAAGCAAATATTTATTGAAACAAAAACATTTCCAATTTCTGAACAAGTTTCCCAAATTGGAAAATTATTTGAAAACACGGAAATTTATGGAAAAGTCACACATTTTAGAAAAAGTGGAAATTCTAGATCAAATTTGAAAACGTTAACGTTTTTAAAATATTAACATTTTTGAAAGAGATGAACATTTATTGAAATTCTGATTTTTTTGAAAAGCGTATAATTTTTGCAACTGGCAATAAAATTAGGAAAAGGAAAACTTGAACATTATTCGAGTTTGTAAACAAAATTTGAAAAACCAGGAACAATTCTGAACTTCTAAACAATTTCTGAAACGGTGAACAAAATTTGTGATAAAAAGATAATTAGTTCAAATATCTGAACTTTTCTTGAAAATTCCGATTTTTTTTTTGAATTTATGGACAAAATTGTACAGACAAGAGCATTTTTTGAACTTCTGAACAAAATTTTGAAACCCGAGAAATAAATTTGGGAAAGGCAAATAATTTTTCTAGTATGTGAAATGAAGAACATTTTTAAAATTTGTAAACAAACATTTTAAAGGAACATTACTTCTGAACAATTTTTTTGAAAGGTTGAACATTTTTGAAATTTGGGAACAAATTTGAAAACAAGAACATTTTATTAAATTTTGAACACTTTATAACCATTACAAACATTCTATGAAAAAGAAACTTGAAAAGAGAAAAGGAAAAAAATAAAAAATTGGAAAAAAAGAAAAAGAAAAAGGAAACAAAAAAAGAAAAGAAAAATCTACAACCTTCTAGAAGGTTTCCAAAGCGCAGAAAATCAGCTGGGAACCAGGTAGAAAGTTCCTGAAACCGGAATCACTAAAACATTTAACCGTTCAGGCAGTACTGAACCCTCGTTGATCTCCTCTGTGCCTCGCTCCGGCAATTTGCTGCAACGAGCCGCAACAAGGAAAACCCTATACCGGGCGCTTGAAGCACCAAATAGGATTCCCTCGCGTCAAGGATGCACTGGTCGGCTGGACCAGTATTCCCAACCGTAAGTAATGGCCAGGTGTTTCTCCTTCTTTCTTTTTTATTTTATTTTGTTTTATTTTTCATTTTAAGTACTCATACGCCAAAACTTAATTTAACTTCAGAAAGGTTAAATCTTATAATTAAGAAAATTTATCCCAACTTAATTCTTTTGTTGGCATAATTTTCTTAAATGGTTATAGGTTTCCAAATAAATATTTGTGGCATTTACAAAATGTTCACGTGTTCCAAAATGATGTACAAAGAATTATTGGAAAAAATGTTTACACGTTGCAAACAAGTATACTGTAATTATGTTGAACGTGTATAAAAATGTATTTCACATGTATACGAAAACTTCACTACTGCATGACAGAATGTAGACATCAAAAAATATATGTGAAAAATAAGACCAATCATGTATATGAAATTTTTTAAACCTGTATTAAAAAATTATAAAAAATTGTATTATGTGAATGAAAAATTAGAAACCTAACTAATATATTTCTAAAAAAAATGTAAACCTTTACTAAAAAAGTGCTAAACGTGTATAAAAAATGTTTCGTTGGCATAAGAAAAATGTACGATGTGTACACAAAGAGTAGACATCAAAACATATGTTTAAAGAAATGTTAATCATATACTCCCTCCATCCAAAAATACTTGTTGAAGAATGGATAAAAATGGATGTATCTAGAACTGAATAGATCTAGATACATCCATTTCTTCGACAAGTATTTCCGGACGGAGGGAGTATATGAAAAATGTTATCCCTATGTAAAATATCTTTTAAATTTATAAAAAGTATAACGTATATGAAAACAATAGACATAAAAACATATATTTAAAGGAATACTAATCATGTACTTGTATTTCAAAGATGTTAACCTTGTACTCCCTAGTGATCTAAAAAGTGGTATATTAGTTTGTTGAGAGAGTATTCAGAAAATGTTCTTGACGTATAAGAAAATTGTAAATGTGTAATAAAAATATAGACATGTGCTGAAAATAGAGAAAAAAGGAAAAAAATAAGAATCCCAAAGAAAGAAACAATGCAAACATAAGAGTATAATTTTTAAAAATAACTCCAGAGAAAAACCGGAGAAAAAAAAGGAAAAGAGACCAAAAACAAGAAAATCATATAAAGCCAAAAAATAAATAAATAACCAAAAATGAACAAACAACAACTGAAAACTAAGAAAGAAGTAAAAAAAAATCAGAGAAGAAAATCAATCCAAAAGAGTGGAAACCATGAAGATGATAAAGAAAGAAATAAAACCGAAATAACAACAAAAACTGAAGAAAAACAAAGAACAAAGAAAAGAAAAAACTGAAAAATTCTGTAGAAGACCAACGAAAAACTACATCTAACGATTGAAAAGATTCAGGCAAGGGGAGAATGTATCTCTTTACGAGCAAGATATAGTTCCCACTATTTGGTCTATTAAGTTGCTTTGTATAGGAGGTAGTGAGGCCGAGAGAGGGCCCAATTGGGGTAATAGAAGGGGAAATGAAGAAATAATAGGCTTTGGCGGCAGCTGACATTTAGTCCAAATAAATAGCAAACGACCTCTTCTAATTCTAGGAAAAGTTACGGAGGCTATTTAGAAGATTAGTCAACTAATAAAAATATTTAGATCCAAAATACAAATTAATTATGTCATACAATCAAATAAAAATATTATATTAACTTGCTTTATCAACAATATAGTTTTAGGCCATAAAACAGAGGATGTGTACTCGGCCACTAGGTCCACCCCGTTCATCTTACCATGCGCGATCCTTTGGGGCCACGAATGAGGCAGAGGAGAGAGCATTTGGATATGGGTGTTTGTCGTTTAATACTAATGGAGCGGAACCAACATCAGAAAACCGAAGTGGAGTCATACAAGCTGAGGATATGGCTCAAAATAGGATAATGTCCTTTGGTTCTGCGTGTATATTCATTTGATATGAGGTGGGGGGGGGGGGGGGGGGGG
>LR738712.1:620133471-620213083 GCA_902687465.1 Secale cereale | reverse complement strand
AAAGTAAAAAAAATAGATTTTTTTAGAATAAACTTGACTTTCTTTTGCACAAGTATATTTTCTTTTAGAAATAAAAAACCAGCGTCAACTTCATGGCAAAAAAAAACAAAAATTGTTGCAACTATAGGTCATTATTCACACTATTTTGGCCCAAATGTTTGTTTTTTTCAAAGAAGTCAACAATTTGTTTTCTCATTTTTAGAATTTTGTACAAGTACAACTGAAGGCCAAGTTTATTCAAAATTATTTTGAGAGTTTTTTCAACTTTTCATTTCATTACTTTTTCTCATATAGGGTCTATATAGACCTAAAAACCAAACATTCATGTCCGCTCGAAATAGGGCTTTCATGTGCTCAGGGCTTTCGTTCGTAAGTAAGATGTTAAGGGGTGAAATTACCTTGTTAAACTTGTAGCTTGACATCTCCACTCGTCCTCTAAGGGCGCATGTGGGTTAAGTAGCAAATGGATGTGGTGAGAAGTTCAGTCTCATACTTCTAGTTGGAGAGGAGTTGGACCTCCTTATAAGGGATTCTTTGCTACATGCTACCGGAGCTTGAGAAGAGAAGTGGTTCCCGCGCGCTGTCGGGGATATACCCCGCGGTATGACCCGGCCGGAAGTATGACCCGACTGGACTTGGTGCTTCATCGTAACCCGCCGGAGGACTGGCGACTCACGGGTCTGGCGGTTCACTGGTCTGACGACTCACGAGCCTGGCGACTCACGGATGGCCCCGACGGCGGGTCAGAAAGAGGACTAGGCCCAAGGTCCAGAAGGCCGGCTCATGTTATGGTGGGCCGGTTTAAGAGGAAAGCGTAAGGAGTATTCCCTTACAAAGGAAGCAAGACTAGGACTCCACTTGTAATAGAGTAATCACAATCCTACTAGGATTAGTCATGTAACCCGCCCCTTCAACATATGTAAGGAGGGGCAGGGCTCCCCAAGAGGGATAGGTAACAACAAACAATCTCTAGGGCTAGACACAATAAGGAGAGCCGACTTATGCGGCGACTCCATGAGGATCATAATGAGACCTAGCCACAAACAGCATGTAGGGTTATTATCGTATGGTGTTTCCCGGGGCCCTAAGCTGTCTAAATCCTTGTCTTGTGTTGCATCTCTTGATTCCAATCAACCCCTCTCAAGCTACTACATAGATGCGTTGGCCTCACGACTAAGTCCTGACATTAGGACATCTGCCATGACAATTCCACGACACGCGCTCCTCCTCCGCCGCCCTCCCGGCCTCGCCACGACGCTCCACGGGTTGTGGGAACGAGCGGAGCCGAGCTCACATCTATGCACTTATTTTTGCTGGTCAGGAACAAAGAGTCTTTGACAGGTGGACCGCAATCTGAGACGTCGGATCATGGGCTATTACCGACTTGGACATGGGTCCAGCCCACGTCTCTCCACGTGACTGCGCCTATATATGTGAGTCGTCTCCCAACCCTAGCCGTCACGCAAATCAGATCGCATCTCTACCTCCATGCCCACTATCGTCCATTGTTGCTGCTACCGCCGGTGATCCCATCCCGTTCGCCGTGATACATGGTCGACGCGAGAGTAAGCCTCCGAAACCCCGCCTCTCCGGATCCCATACAGGAGATAAACGATTAGGTTTTTGGGGAGCATCTCCTATGCGACTGCTCACCATCGTTCGTCCGCGTCTGCTGCATCATCTACGTCATGTCGTCACCATGTCAACAACCATCGAGAAAGCCATCGTCGAGAAACTCGAATCCGGCAAGAAGGCCGCCGAGGATGCCGTTGCTGCCATCGCCGCCACGCCGGCTTCTGTCTGGCCTACTGGAGGGTATAACTCGTTTACCCCGCTCCTATTTATTTATGTTTTATCCTTACTAGTATTATATGTAGATGTGTCTACCATTTGTGTAGTATGTGCCTATCTAGTTTGTAATCAGTATGTCTATAACTCTGTCAATGCCATGTTCATGATTATTTCGTACATTAGATTAATAAAAAAATTGCCCATTTACTCGGCAATCCAAAAACTAATTTGTTTAGGTATTTTTCGTCTAGTGGATTTGCTGCTGCACTGAAACCGGATAAGTTTACCAGTACATACTTTAAGCATTGGCAGACCAAAATCACCTTATGGCTCATAGCTGTGAACGTGTTCTGGGTCGTTGGTGTCCCTTCCATGGGATCTATTGGTCCTGAACAAGAGAAGGCATTAAGGGAGGCCACCGTCGTATTTCTCGGAGCAGTTCTGAGTGTGATCGAGATAACTTGGTTGACGCATATTTACATGTGCGGGTTGCCAAGGACTTGTGAGAGCCGCTCGAATCTAAGTTCAACGCCATCGATGTTGGGAGCGAGATGTATATTATAGAGTAGTTCCACGATTACAAAATGGTTGAGAAACGTTCTGTATTGGAACAGGCTCATTGTTGGGGAACATAGTATTTCGAAAAAAGCCTACGATCACGCAAGATCTATCTAGGAAAAGTATAGCAACGAGCGAGAGAGTGTGTCCACGTACCCATGTAGACCGAAAGCGGAAGCGTTTAGTAACGCGGTTCATGTAGTCGAACGTCTTCGCGATCCAACCGATCAAGCACTGAGCGCACGGCACCTCTGCGATCTGCACACGTTCAACTCGATGACGTCCCTCGAACTCTTGATCCAATTGAGGCCGAGGGAGAGTTTCGTCAGCACGACGGCGTGGTGACGATGTTGATGAAGTTACCGATGCAGGGGTTCGCCTAAGCACCGCGACAATATGACCGAGGTGAGTAACAGTGGAGGGGGGCACCACACACTGCTAAAACAATTGTTAACTTGTGTGTCTAGGGTGACCCCTGCCCCTTTATATAAAGGAGCAAGAGGGAGGCCGGCCGGCTGAAAGCACATTTGCTCCCTGGGTGGTTTTGGTAATTAATGACAACATACTTTGTGGTTGGACTAATGCTTTTATCAAGTATGTTTCAGGAAATTCAATCACATTGGCTATGGCAATGACTGAAGAAGTGGACCCCTCAAATGCTAAGACAAGCATTGGCAAAAGCTCAAGACTCCATTTTTGGTTTAGTGATCAAAGATCACATTGAGTCCATAGGAAAAGCCAATACTATTAAAAGGGGATGAGGTTGTGTTGATGATCTGGTTGCTCAAGTGCTTAGTGATATATCTCCTTCAACTATCAGCACCTTTCACTACTATACACACTCATAAGTAATCTCGGACAAACCGATTCTTCCAACTCAGTCCCACCGAGATGAACCACTTCTGCCATATTCCAAACCCTAGAAAAATCGGTCCATCCGAGTTTGAGATCGGTCTCACCGAAATATGGACTGCCTGTTGGAAATATGCCCTAGAGGCAATAATAAATTGGTTATTATTATATTTCCTTGTTCACGATAATCGTTTATTATCCATGCTAGAATTGTATTGATAGGAAACTCAGATACATGTATGGATACAAACACCATGTCCCTAGTGAGCCTCTAGACGACTAGCTCGTTGATCAATAGATGGTTACGGTTTCCTAACCATGGACATTGGATGTCGTTGATAACGGGATCACATCATTAGGAGAATGATGTGATGGACAAGACCCAATCCTAAGCCTAGCACAGATCGTGTAGTTCGTATGCTAAAGCTTTTCTATATGTCAAGTATTTTTTCCTTAGACCATGAGATTGTGCAACTCCCAGATACCGTAGGAATGCTTTGGGTGTACCAAACGTCACAACGTAACTGGGTGGCTATAAAGGTGCACAACAGGTATCTCCGAAAGTGTCTGTTGGGTTGGCACGAATCGAGACTGGGATTTGTCACTCCGTATGACGGAGAGGTATCTCTGGGCCCACTCGGTAGGACATCATCATAATGTGCACAATATGTGATCAAGGAGTTGATCACGGGATGATGTGTTACGGAACGAGTAAAGAGACTTGCCGGTAACGAGATTGAGCAAGGTATCGGTATACCGACGATCGAATCTCGGGCAAGTGCTATACCGATAGACAAAGGGAATCGTATACGGGATTGATTGAATCCTTGACATCGTGGTTCATCCGATGAGATCATCGTGGAACATGTGGGAGCCAACATGGTTATCCAGATCCCGCTGTTGGTTATTGGCCGGAGAGTTGTCTCGGTCATGTCTACATGGTTCCCGAGCCCGTAGGGTCTACACACTTAAGGTTCGATGACGCTAGGGTTATAGGGAAAGTATGTACGCGGTTACCGAATGTTGTTCGGAGTCCCGGATGAGATCCCGGACGTCACGAGGAGTTCCGGAATGGTCCGGAGGTAAAGATTCATATATGGGAAGTCCTGTTTTGGTCACCGGAAAAGTTTCGGGCAATATCGGTAATGTACCGGGACCACCGGGAGGGTCCCGGGGGTCCACCAGGTGGGGCCACCAGCCCCAGAAGGCTACGTGGGCTAAGTGTGGGAGGGGACCAGCCCCAAGGGGGCTGGTGCGCCCCCCCACCAAGTCCCAGGGCGCCTCCAAGAGGGGAGGGGGGCAAACCCTAGGGCAGTTGGGCCCTAGGGCCCAATAGTGGTGCGCCTCCCCCTCTCTCCCCCTTGGCCGCCCCCCTAGATGGGATCTAGGGCTGGCCGCACCCTAGGGGTGGGAAACCCTAAAGGGGGGCGCAGCCCTCCCTTCCCCCTATATATATGTGAGGTTTTAGGGCTGCTAGACACACGAGAACGTCTCCCTCTTGGCGCAGCCCTACCCCTCTCCCTCCTCGTCTCTTGCAGCGCTTGGCGAAGCCCTGCTGGAGTCCCGCGCTCCTCCACCACCACCACGCCGTCGTGCTGCTGTTGGTTGGAGTTTTCCCAACCTCTCCCTCTCTCCTTGCTGGATCAAGGCGTGGGAGACGTCACCGGGCTGCACGTGTGTTGAACGCGGAGGCGCCGTCCGTTCGGCGCTAGGATCATCGGTGATTTGGATCACGACGAGTACGACTCCATCAACCGCGTTCTAGTAACGCTTCCGCTTAGCGATCTACAAGGGTATGTGGATCCAACTCTCCTCTCGTAGATGTGCATCTCCTAGATTGATCTTGGTGAGCGTAGGAAAATTTTTGTTTCCCATGCTACGTTCCCCAACAGTGGCATCATGAGCTAGGTTCTTGCGTAGATGCTTTCTCGAGTAGAACACAAAAGGGTTTGTGACGTTGATGTTTAAATTGCTGCCCTCCTTAGTCTTTCTTGATTCAGCGGTATTATGGGATGAAGCGGCCCGGACCAACTTTACATGTCCACGTACATGAGACCGGTTCCATCGACAGACATGTGACTTTTGTTGCATAAGATGGCTGGCGGGTGTCTGTCTCTCCTATCTTAGTTGAATCGGAATAGAACAAGGCGGTCCTTGTAGAAGGTTAAATAGCAACTTGAATATCACCGTTGTGGCTTTGCGTAGGTAAGAAGCGTTCTTGCTAGATACCCATAGCAGCCACGTAAAACAGGCAACAACAAATTAGAGGACGTCTAACTTGTTTTTGCAGGGTATGTATGTGATATGATATGGCCAATGACATGATGAGATATATTTGATGTATGAGATGATCATGTTGTAATAGTTAATATCGACTTGCATGTCGATGCATACGGCAACCGGCAGGAGCCATAGGGTTGTCTTTAATTTTTGTATGACCTGCGTGTCAATCATTAAGCGCTTTGTAATGCTTTACTTTATCGCTAAACGGTAGCAATAGTAGTAAGAGCATAGTGGGCGCGCGACAACCCCGATGGCGACACGATGATGGAGATCATGATGATGGAGATCATGGTGTGGCGCCGGTGACGATGGAGATCATGCCGGTGCTTTGGAGATGGAGATCAAAAGCACGAGTTGATGGCCATATCATGTCACTTATGATTTGCATGTGATGTTAATCCTTTCATGCATCTTATTTTGCTTAGGACGACGGTAGCATTATAAGATGATCCCTCACTAAAATTTCAAGATGAAATTGTGTTCCCCTCGAGTGTGCGCCGTTGCGAAGGTTCGTCGTTTCGAAGCACCACGTGATGATCGGGTGTGATAGACTCTACGTTCGCATACAACGGGTGCAAGCCAGTTTTGCACATGCAGAACACTCGGGTTAGACTTGACGAGCCTAGCATGTACAGACATGGCCTCGGAACACGGAAGACCGAAAGGTCGAGCATGAGTCATATAGTAGATATGATCAACATGAAGATGTTCACCATTGACACCACCTCATCTCACGTGATGATCGGACTTGGGTTGGTGGATTTGGATCATGTCACGCTCGGATGACCAGAGGGATGTCAATTTGAGTGGGAGTTATAAGTAATTTGATTAGTTAAACTCACTTATCATGAACAATAGTCTAAGTTGACTTTGCAAATTATGTTGTAGACCAATAACTGCGTTGTAGCTCCCTGTTTAATACGATCCTAGAGAAAGACTAAGTTGAAAGATAATGTAAGCAAGGATGCGTACTGGGTCCGTAGTCCGAGGAGTGTCCTCACTGCTGCACAGAAAGCTTACGTCTTTGATGCACCGCTCGATGTGCAAACCCCTACAACGTTGTCTGTGGATGTTGTGAACACCTGACAGAGACGTCCTGATGACTACTTGATAGTTTAGTGCACCATACTTCACGGCTTAGAATCGGGATTCCAATGACGTTTTGAACGCCATAGAACATATGAGATGTTCTAAGAGCTGAAATTGGGATTTCAGGCTCATGCCCGTGCTGAGAGGTATGAGACCTCTGACAAGTTCTTTTGCCAAAAAGATGGAGGAGAATGGCTCAACTAGTGAGCATGTGCTCAGAATGTCTGGGTGCTGAAATCACTTGAACCAAGTGGGAGTTAATCTTCCAGGTGAGATAGTGGTTGACAGAATTCTCTAGACACTATCACCAAGCTACTAGAACTTCGTGATGAACTATGACATGCAATGGATGGAGATGATCCCGGTGCTGTTAGCGGTTCTTAGTACCGCAAAAGTAGAAATCAAGAAGGAGCATCAAGTGTTGATGGTTTAGCAAGACCACTGGTTTCAAAAGGGGCAAGGGCTAGAAGGGAAACTTCATGAATGGCAAACCAGTTGTCGCTCTAATGAGGGAACCCAAGGTTGCACCCAAACCTCGAGACTAAGTGCTTCGATTGTAAGGGTAACGGTCACATGGTAGCGGAACCACCCCAAATACATGGTAGATATGATAGCTGGCAACTTCAACAAAGTATATTTGATATACGTGTTATTGATGTGTACCTTAGTAGTACTCCTTGTAGCACCTGGGTATTGGATACCGGTTCAGTTGCTATTATTAGTGACTTGAAGCAAAAGCTACGGACTGAACGGAGACTAGCTAAGGACGAGGTGACGATGTGTGTTGGAAGTGTTTCCAAGGTTGATGAGATCACCATCGCACACTTCCTCTATTTTCGAGATTAGTGTTGAACCTAGATAAATGTTATCAGGTGTCTACGTTGAGCATGAAAATGATTAGATCATGTTCATAGCAATACGGTTATTCATTTAAGTTAGAGAATAATGGTTATTCTGTTTACATGAATAATACCTTTATGGTCATGCACCCAATGGTTCGTTGAATCTCGATCATGGTAATACACATAATGATAATAATAATGCCAAAAGATGTAGAGTTAATAATGATAGTACCACTTTCTTGTGGCACTGCCGCTTAGGTCATTTTGGCATAAAATGCATGAAGAAACTCCATGCTGATGGACGTTTGGAGTCACTTGATTTTGAATCGCTTGACACATGCGAGCCATGCCTCATGGGCAGGATGACTGAGATCTCGTTTTCAGGTACAATGAAACGGGTAAGTGACTTATTGGAAATCATACATGCTGATGTATGTGATCCAATGAGAATTAAGGCGTGTGGTGGATATCGTTATTTTCTCATCTTCACTGACGATTCGAGTAGATATGGTATATTTACTTAATGAAGCAAAAGTCTGAAACGTTTGAAAGGTTCAAAAATTTCAGAGTGAAGATTAAGAATCATCATAACAAGAAGATCATGTTCCTACGATCTGATCAAGGGGATATTATCTTAATTATGAGTTTGGCAATCACTTAAGACATTGTGGAATTGTTTCGCAGTTGAAGTCCCCTGGAACACCACAGCGTAATGGTGTGTCCGGACATCGTAATCGAACCTTATGAGATATGGTGCGATCTATGGTGTGTCTTACCGATCTACCGCTATTATTTTGAGGTTATGCATTAGAGACAGCTGCATTCACTTTATATAGGGCACCATCTAAGTCCGTTGAGACGACGTCGTATGGTTTGGCAAGAAACCAAAGTTGTCGTTTTCTTAAATGTTTGGGGCTGCGATGCTTATGGCTTCAGCCAGGAAAAGCTCGAACCCAAAGCGGACAAATACATCTTCATGGAATACCCACTGGTAACGGTTGGGTATACCTTCTATCTCAGATCCAAGGACAAAATGTTTGTCGCTAAGAATGGGTCCTTTCTCGAGAAGGAGTTTCTCTCGAAAGAATTGAGTGGGAGGAAGATAGAACTTGATGAGGTCGTTGAACCCTCACTTCAACCGGAGAGTAGTGCAACACAGAAAGATGTTTCTGTGGAACCTACGACGTTGAAGAGGAAACTAATGATAGTGATCATGAAGCTCCAGATCAAGTTGCTATCGAACCTCGTAGGTCGACAAGGATATGTACTACTCCTGAGTGGTACGGTGATCCTGTCTTAGAGGTCATGTTGTTGGACAACGATGAACCTACGAACTATGGAGAAGCGATGGTGGGCCCATATTCCGACAAATGGTTAGAAGCCGATAAATCCGAGATAGGATCCATGTATCAAAACAAAGTATGGACTTTGGTGGACTTGCCCTATGATCGGCAAGCCATTGAGACAAATGGATCTTTAAGACTAAGACGGATGTGGACGGTAATGTCACCGTCTATGAAGCTCGACTTGTGGCGAAGAGTTTTCCACAAGTTCAAGGAGTTGACTACGATGAGATTTTCTCACCCGTAGCGATGCTTAAGTCCGTCGGAATCATGTTAGCATTAGCTGCATTTATGAAATCTGGCAGATGGATGACAAAACAAGTTTCCTTACCAGTTTTCGTAAGGAAAGGTTGTATGTGATACAATCAGAAAGGTTTTGTCGATCCTAAGGATGCTAAAAGATATGCTAGCTCCAACGATCCTTCCATGGACTAGGGCAAGCATCTCGGAGTCGGAATATACACTTTGATGGAGTGATCAAAGTTTTTGGGTATACAAAGTTTGGTGGAAACTTGTATTTGCAATAAAGTGAGTGGGAGCACTACAACATTTCTGATAAGTATATGTGAATGACATATTGTTGATCCGAAATGATGTAGAATTTCTGGAAAGCATAAAGGGTTGTTTGAAATGAGTTTTTCAAAGGAAGGCCTGGATAAAGCTGCTTACATATTGGGCATCAAGATCTATACAGATAGATCAAGACGCCTGATGATACTTTCAAAAGATCACACACCTTGGCATGATTTTGAAGAAGTTCAAAATAGATCAGTCAAAGAAGGAGTTCTTACCTGAGTTGTAAGGTGTGAAGTTGAGTAAGACTCAAAGCTTGACCACGGCAGAAGAAAGAGGAAGGACGAAGGTCGTCCCCTATGGTTTTGTCATAGGCTCTATACGATATGCCATGCTAAGTACCGCACCTGATGTGTGCCTTGCCACATGTCTGGCAAGAGGGTACAAAGGTGATCCAGGAGTGGATTACTAGATAGTGGTCAAAATTATCCTTAGAGGAATAAGGAAATGTTTCTCGGTTATGGAGGTGATAAAGAGTTCGACGTAAAGAGTTACGTCGATGCAAGCTTAACACCTATCCGGATAACTCTAAGTGGAGATACCGGATACGTATAATGGAGCAACAGTTTGGAATAGCTCCAAGTGGAACGTGGTAGCAGCATCTACGATATGACATAAAGTTTTGCAAAGTACATAGGGATCTGAATGTTGCAGACCCGTTGACTACAACCTCTCTCACAAGCATAACATGATCAAACACAGAACTCATTGAGTGTTAATCACATATTGATGTGAACTAGATTACTGACTCTAGTGAAATCTTTGGATGTTGGTCACATGGCGATGTGACCTGTGAGTGTTAATCACATGGCGATGTGAACTAGATTATTGACTCTAGTGCAAGTGGGAGACTGTTGGAAATATGCCCTAGAGGCAATAATAAATTGGTTATTATTATATTTCCTTGTTCACGATAATCGTTTATTATCCATGCTAGAATTGTATTGATAGGAAACTCAGATACATGTATGGATACATAGACAAACACCATGTCCCTAGTGAGCCTCTAGACGACTAGCTCGTTGATCAATAGATGGTTACGGTTTCCTAACCATGGACATTGGATGTCGTTGATAACGGGATCACATCATTAGGAGAATGATGTGATGGACAAGACCCAATCCTAAGCCTAGCACAGATCGTGTAGTTCGTATGCTAAAGCTTTTCTATATGTCAAGTATCTTTTCCTTAGACCATGAGATTGTGCAACTCCCAGATACCGTAGGAATGCTTTGGGTGTACCAAACGTCACAACGTAACTGGGTGGCTATAAAGGTGCACAACAGGTATCTCCGAAAGTGTCTGTTGGGTTGGCACGAATCGAGACTGGGTTTTGTCACTCCGTATGACGGAGAGGTATCTCTGGGCCCACTCGGTAGGACATCATCATAATGTGCACAATATGTGATCAAGGAGTTGATCACGGGATGATGTGTTACGGAACGAGTAAAGAGACTTGCCGCTAACGAGATTGAGCAAGGTATCGGTATACCGACGATCGAATCTCGGGCAAGTGCTATACCGATAGACAAAGGGAATCGTATACGGGATTGATTGAATCCTTGACATCGTGGTTCATCCGATGAGATCATCGTGGAACATGTGGGAGCCAACATGGGTATCCAGATCCCGCTGTTGGTTATTGGCCGGAGAGTTGTCTCGGTCATGTCTACATGGTTCCCGAGCCCGTAGGGTCTACACACTTAAGGTTCGATGACGCTAGGGTTATAGGGAAAGTATGTACGCGGTTACCGAATGTTGTTCGGAGTCCCGGATGAGATCCCGGACGTCACGAGGAGTTCCGGAATGGTCCGGAGGTAAAGATTCATATATGGGAAGTCCTGTTTTGGTCACCGGAAAAGTTTCGGGCGATATCGGTAATGTACCGGGACCACCGGGAGGGTCCCGGGGGCCCACCAGGTGGGGCCACCAGCCCCAGAAGGCTACGTGGGCTAAGTGTGGGAGGGGACCAGCCCCAAGGGGGCTGGTGCGCCCCCCCACCAAGTCCCAGGGCGCCTCCAAGAGGGGAGGGGGGCAAACCCTAGGGCAGTTGGGCCCTAGGGCCCAATAGTGGTGCGCCTCCCCCTCTCTCCCCCTTGGCCGCCCCCCTAGATGGGATCTAGGGCTGGCCGCACCCTAGGGGTGGGAAACCCTAAAGGGGGGCGCAGCCCTCCCTTCCCCCTATATATATGTGAGGTTTTAGGGCTGCTAGACACACGAGAACGTCTCCCTCTTGGCGCAGCCCTACCCCTCTCCCTCCTCGTCTCTTGCAGCGCTTGGCGAAGCCCTGCTGGAGTCCCGCGCTCCTCCACCACCACCACGCCGTCGTGCTGCTGTTGGTTGGAGTTTTCCCAACCTCTCCCTCTCTCCTTGCTGGATCAAGGCGTGGGAGACGTCACCGGGCTGCACGTGTGTTGAACGCGGAGGCGCCGTCCGTTCGGCGCTAGGATCATCGGTGATTTGGATCACGACGAGTACGACTCCATCAACCGCGTTCTAGTAACGCTTCCGCTTAGCGATCTACAAGGGTATGTGGATCCAACTCTCCTCTCGTAGATGTGCATCTCCTAGATTGATCTTGGTGAGCGTAGGAAAATTTTTGTTTCCCATGCTACGTTCCCCAACACTGCCAACCTTCTGTAACCATTTGACATCATATCGGAATAACCGAGATTGCTTTTTCGGTCTTACCGAAATTGACCAGCTTCTGTCTTGGCTCAAATCGGTCTCACCGAGATTGCATTATCGGTCTCACCGATTCTGGCATGTTCCTGTCTTTTCTCAAATCGGTCTAACCGAGTTTTCTTTCTCGGTCCCACCGAAAACTCCAACGTTCATATCAGTTACACTTTCGGTCTCACCGAGATGGTATTTTCGGTCCCACCGAAAACCCCAACGTTCACTATATTTGAACTTTTGGTCTGACCGAGTTTTCACTTCGGTCTCACCGAGATTGCTCAATTATGTGTGTAACGGTTGGATTTTGTGTGGAGGCTATATATACCCCTCCACCCCCTCTTCATTCGTGGAGAGAGCCATCAGAAAGTCTACCACTCCTACCTTACACTTTCTGAGAAGAGAACCACCTACCCTTGTGTTGAGATCAAGTCATTCCATTCCTACCATATGAAACTTGATTTCTAGCCTTCCCAAGTTGCTTTCCACTCAATCCTTTCTGCCACCACAGCCATATCAGTGAGGAGAGTTGAGTGTTGGGGAGATTATCATTTGAAGCACAAGAGCAAGGAGTTCATCATCATCAACAACATCTATTACCTTTTGGAGGGTGGTGCCTCCTAGATTGGTTAGGTGTCGCTTGGGAGCCTCCGTCATCGAGATGTGGAGTTGAACCAAGAAGTTTGTAAGGGCAAGGAGATCGCCTACTTCGTGAAGATCTACCCCGAGTAAGGCTAGCCCTCCGTGGGCGTAGGCCATGATGGAATAGACAAGGTTGCTTCTTCGTGGACCCTTCGTGGGTGGAGCCCTCCGTGGACTCGCGCAGCCGTTACCCTCCGTGGGTTGAAGTCTCCATCAACGTGGATGTACGATAGCACCACCTATCGGAACCACGACAAAAATCTCCGTGTCTCCAAACTGCGTTTGATCTTCTCCACTTCTCTTTACTATATGTGCAATTTACTTTCCGCTGCTCATACTCTAGAATTGCATGTGTAGTGTGCTACTTGACTTGTGTGCTATGCAAAAACTGTCAAAATCTGTTCTTGATAAAAGACAGAATTTTTATCTTGTCGAGTAGTCTAATCACCCCCCCTCTAGACACTCTCACCTTCTTCGATCCTACAATTGGTATCAGAGCTTTGGTCTCCATTGCTTTGGTTTACACACCATTGGAGGAAGATGGACGTGTCTACGGTTGGGAGTGTTAGCCATAGAGTGTCTGTTCTTAATGGAAGGTTCTACAACTCATGGAGGTCTGAAATGCTTAGTATCTTTAAAATGTACAATTTGTGCAAATATGTTGAGACCCCCTATGTGCCTCCTTTCGACCCCTTGCACCCTACCATAGATGAAGAGCTTGATTTGCTTCGTAACCTTAGAACTGTAAATCTTATCATTAGAGGGTTACCCGATGACTTGCTTAATCTTGTTACAAACTTTGAGTGTGCCTATGCTATGTGGAAATTCTTGGAAGAACTTTATCCGGACTACTCTTTGAGAAGTCTTGATGAAATTCTACACAAGACTATTGAATTTGATAAGTTGCACCCCAATGATCCCAACTTTGATAAATGCTTCTTTGAGCTTCGTGATCTTATGAAAAAGAAGGGTGATCCCGCTCTTATCAATGTTATAATTAGAAATGCTCTTGCATTGCATTCCGAAGATTATTGTCACATTGACCAAACTAATGCAAGTACTTATCAAATTGACCTAGGTGTTGATGATGAACAATCTATGGGTCAATATGATGATAAGCATGAGCATGATGATGATTTCCCTGATTCGGACACCGAGCTAGACAAGATCATGAAGAGTCTCAATCTTATGGCAAACCTGAGAGACTACATGTCCGGCGGAAAAGAGTGGATTCTTGATAGTGGATGCACCGATCACATGACCGGTGACAAAGACATGTTTCGAGAGCTTGCAAAGAACGATGGCCCACGCAAGTATGTGACTTTTGGAGACAACTCCAAGGGTAAGGTACTTGGCCTTGGTAAGGTGGCCATATCTCATGATAGCTCTATTCAAAATGTCATGCTTGTAGAATCTCTTGGATACAATTTACTTTCCGTGTCTAGATTAGCTGACTTTGGATTCAATGTGCTATTCACCAAAGTAGATTGCCAATTCTTTCGGCGTGATAATCAAAACATGGCTTTTACCGGTATCCGTAGAGGTGATCTATATATTGTTGATTTCACTAAGAAAGCCCAACCTAGAGCTTGTTTCATTGCTAAATCCTCTAAAGGTTGGTTATGGCATAGAAGGCTAGGACATGTTGGTATGCGTAATCTAGACAAGCTGATCAAAGGTGATCATATTCTTGGTGTTAAAGATGTTTTCTTTGACAAAGATAGACTTTGTAGTGCTTGTCAAGCAGGAAAACAAGTTGGTGGAAGTCATCCCGTGAAAAACATCATGACCACAAGGAGACCGCTTGAGCTTCTTCACATGGATCTCTTCGGTCCCAATGCTTACAAAAGCCTTGGTGGTAACTCCTTTGGTCTAGTTATAGTTGATGATTATTCCAGATTTACGTGGGTATTTTTCCTTGATGATAAATCGCAGGTTCAGAGGATCTTCAAAACCTTTGCCAGAAAGGCCCAAAATCAATTCGAGGTGAAGATCAAGAAAGTTCGGAGTGACAATGGAACGGAGTTCAAGAACGCCAATGTAGACTCTTTTCTCGATGAGGAAGGGATTCTACATGAGTTCTCGGCTACGTACACTCCTCAACAAAATGGAGTTGTTGAGAGGAAGAACCGAACGCTCATAGAGATGGCAAGAACGATGCTTGATGAATACAAGACACCGAAGCATTTTTGGGGAGAAGCGGTCGAGACAGCTTGTCATGCTATCAACAGGCTTTATCTTCATAAGCTTCTCGGCAAGACATCATACGAGCTCCTCACCGGTAACAAACCCCAAGTGGGATACTTTCGTGTCTTTGGTTCAAAATGCTATATCCTTGATAAGCATCGTCGGTCTAAATTTGCTCCTAAATCTCATGAAGGCTTTCTCCTTGGTTATGGATCAAACTCCCACACCTACCGTGTCTACAATAATTTCACCCGAAAGGTTGAAGAGACGGTAGACGTGAAGTTTGATGAATCTAACGGCTCGCAAGTAGAGCAAATGCCTATTGATGTAGGAGACAAGGACCCATCGGAAGCTATCCAAGATTTATCTATTGGAAAGATCCGTCCCATGGAAGTGAAGGAGAGTACCTCATCTACATATGTGGAGCCACCTACCTCACGGCGAGATGAACCTCAAGGCAACATGGAGGCCTCCACAAGTGGAACTCACCAAGATGAGGAAGTGCAACAAGAAGATCCACCACAACCTTCTTCTCCACCACCTCAAGACAACACCAACAACAATGAAGAAGAAGAAGAAGAGGAAGATGAAGATGATGAGGAAGCTCAGCCACAACATCAACAAAAGCTATCCCGAGTTTGAGCAAGAGTCAAGAAGAATCATCCCGTGGAACAAATGATGAACGACATCAACTCCGGGAGAATTACTCGCTCTAAAACTCGCTTAGCTAACTTTTGTGAGCATTACTCATTTATCTCTAGTATTGAACCTATGAAGGTAGAAGAAGCACTTGAAGACCCGGATTGGGTGAACGCTATGCACGAAGAACTACACAACTTCGAGAGGAACAAAGTATGGACTTTGGTAGAGAAGCCCAACGATGATCAAAACATCATTGGAACCAAATGGGTGTTTCGGAACAAGCAAGATGAAGATGGACAAATCATCCGCAACAAGGCTCGTCTCGTAGCTCAAGGTTACACACAAGTCGAAGGTATGGACTATGGTGAGACCTATGCCCCCGTTGCTAGACTTGAATCCATTCGCATCCTTCTTGCTTATGCCAATCACCATGATATTACTCTCTATCAAATGGACATCAAAAGTGCTTTCCTAAATGGTGAAATTGAAGAAGAAGTATTTGTGAAACAACCTCCCGGATTTGTGAATCCCAAAAAGCCTAATCATGTTTACAAGTTGCACAAAGCTCTTTATGGTCTTAAACAAGCTCCTAGAGCTTGGTACAAATGCTTAACTAGCTTTCTTCTTGAAAAAGGGTTTGAAATTGGAAAGATAGACTCAACGATGTTCACGAAAAGGGTTAATGGTGAACTATTTGTGTGCCAAATATATGTTGATGATATTATCTTTGGTTCAACTAACCCCCATTTTAGCAAGAAGTTTGGACAGCTCATGTCGGAGAAGTATGAGATGTCCATGATGTGTGAACTCAAATTCTTCCTTGGATTGCAAATCAAGCAATCTAAGGAGGGTACCTTTGTCTCACAAACAAAGTACACCAAGGATCTCTTCAAGAAGTTCAACATGCAAGAAAGCAAAGGTATGAGTACCCCCATGCCTACTAGTGGACACAATGACTTGACAAAAGATGGAGAACCCGTTGATCAAAGGGTTTACTGTTCTATGATTGGTTCTCTACTATATCTTTGTGCTTCTCGTCCTGACATAATGTTGAGTGTATGCATGTGTGCGCGATATCAAGCAGCCCCTAAAGAATGTCATCTTAAAGCTGTTAAAAGGATAGTGAGATACTTGATACACACACCAAACTTTGGCATTTGGTATCCTAAGAGGGCCTCTTTCGATCTTGTTGGCTATTCCGACTCGGACTATGCCGGTGACAAGGTTGATAGAAAGTCAACTTCGGGTACGTGTCAATTCCTTGGTCGATCCCTTGTATCTTGGTCCTCCAAGAAACAAAATTAGGTATCATTATCCACTGCCGAAGCAGAATATATTGCTGCTGGTTCGTGTTGTGCTCAATTACTATGGATGACACAAACGCTTAAAGATTATGGGATACATGTGAGACGTGTTCCCTTGCTTTGTGACAATGAGAGTGCAATTAAAATTGGACACAATCCAGTGCAACATTCTCGAACAAAGCATATTGAAGTTCGTCACCATTTTATTCGTGATCATATTGCCAAGGGTGATATTAATCTTAAGCATGTTCGTATTGACAAACAACTTGCTGATATCTTTACAAAACCTCTTGATGAGAAAGTGTTTTGTCGCTTGAGGAGTGAGCCATGGGGGGGCGCAACCTGCCCTAGGTAGCCTCCCTCTCTCTCCCCTAAAGCCCAATAAGGCCCACTACTTCTCCCGTGGTTTCGATAACCCTTCCCGCACTCCGATAATTATCCGGTGACCCCCGAAACTCATTCGGTGTGCGAATAACATCGTCCAATATATCATTCTTTATGTCTCGACCATTTTGAGACTCCTCGTCATGTCTGTGATCTCATCCAGGACTCCGAACTACCTTTGGTACATCAAAACACATAAACTCATCATACACCGATCGTCATCGAACGTTAAGTGTGCAGACCCTATAGGTTCGAGAACTATGTAGACATGACCGAGACTCATCTCCGATCAATAACCAATAGCGGAACCTGGATGCTCATATTGGTTCCTACATATTCTACGAAGATCTTATCGGTCAAACCGCATAACAACATACGTTGTTCCCTTTGTCATCAGTATGTTACTTGCCTGAGATTTGATCGTCGGTATCATAATACCTAGTTCAATCTCATCACCGGCAAGTCTCTTTACTCATTCTGTAATAAATCATCTCGTGACTAACTCATTAGTCGATTGCTTGCAAGGCTTAGTATGATGTGTATTACCGAGAGGGCCCAGAGATACCTCTCCGACACTCGGAGTGACAAATCCTATTCTCGATCTATGCAAGCACCACAAACTCCTTCGAAGACACCTGTAGAGCATCTTTATAATCATCCAGTTACGTTGTGACATTTGATAGCACACAAGGTGTTCCTCAGGTATTCGGGACTTGCATAATCTCATAGTCATAGTAACATGTATAAGTCATGAAGAAAGCAATAGCAGTAAAACTAAACGATCATAGTGATAAGCTAACGGATGGGTCTTGTCCATCACATCATTCTCATAATGATGTGATCCCGATGATCAAATGACAACACATGTCTATGGTCAGGAAACATAACCATATTTGAGTAACGAGCTAGTCTAGTAGAGGCATACTAGGGACACTATGTTTTGTCTATGTATTCACACATGTACCATGTTTCCGGTTAATACAATTCTAGCATGAATAAAAGACATTCTCAAGAGATATAAGGAAATATAAATAACAACTTTATTATTGCCTCTAGGGCATATTTCCTTCAGTCTCCCACTTGCACTAGACTCAATAATCCAGATTACATAGTAATGATTCTAACACCCATGGAGTCTTGGTGCTGATCATGTTTTGCTTGGGGGAGAGGCTTAGTCAACGGGTCTGCAACATTCAGATCCGTATGTATCTTGCATATTTCTATGTCTCCCTCCTTGACTTGATCGTGGATGGAATTGAAGCGTCTCTTTATGTGCTTGGTTCTCTTGTGAAACCTGGATTCCTTGGCCAAGGCTATTGCTCCAGTGTTGTCACAAAAGATTTTCGTTGGACCCGATGCACTAGGTATTACATCTAGATCAAATATGAACTCCTTCATCCAGACTCCTTCATTTGCTGCTTCCGAAGCAGCTATGTACTCCGCTTCACACCTAGATCCCGCCACGACGCTCTGCTTGGAACTGCACCAACTGACAGCTCCTCCGTTAAAAAAATACATATTCGATTTGTGACTTAGAGTCATCCGGATCAGTGTTAGAGCTTGAATCGACGTAACCATTTACGACGAGCTCTTTGTTACCTCCATAAATGAGAAACATATCTGTTATCCTTTTCAGGTACTTCAGGATGTTCTTGACCGCTATCTAGTGATCCCCTCCTGGATTACTTTGGTACCTCCCTGCTAAACTTATAGCAAGGCACACATCAGGTCTGGTACACAACATTGCATACATGATAGATCCTATGGCTGAGGCATAGGGAATGACTTTCATTTTCTCTCTATCTTCTGTAGTGGTCGGGCATTGAGTCTTACTCAACTTCACACCTTGTAACACAGGCAAGAACCCTTTCTTTGACTGATCCATGTTGAACCTTTTTAAAACTTTATCAAGGTATGTGCTTTGTGAAAGTCCTATTAAGCGTATTGATCTATCTCTATAGATCTTGATGCCCAATATATAAGTAGCTTCACCGAGGTCTTTCATTGAAAAATTCTTATTCAAGTATCCTTTTATGGCATCCAGAAATTCAATATTATTTCCAATCAACAATATGTCATCCACATATAATATCATAAATGCTACAGAGCTCCCACTCACTTTATTGTAAATATAGGCTTCTCCAAAAGTCTGTATAAAACCATATGCTTTGATCACCTCATCAAAGCGTATATTCCAACTCCGAGATGCTTGCACCAGTCCATAGATGGATCGCTAGAGTTTGCACACTTTGTTAGCACCTTTAGGATCGACAAAACCTTCTGGTTGCATCATATACAACTCTTCTTTGAGATATCCATTAAGGAATGCAGTTTTGACATCCATCTGCCAGATTTCATAATCATAAAATGCGGCAATTGCTAACATGATTTTCGACAGACTTAAGCATCGCTACGGGTGAGAAAGTCTCATCGTAGTCAACTACTTGAACTTGTTGAAAATCTTTCGCAACAAGTCGACCTTGGTAGACAGTAATGTTACCGTCGGCGTCAGTCTTCCTCTTGAAGATCCATTTATTTTCAATGGCTTGCCGATCATCGGGCGAGTCAACCAAAGTCCACACTTTGTTCTCATACATGGATCCCATCTCAGATTTCATGGTTTCAAGCCATTTTGCGAAATCTGGGCTCATCATCGCTTCCTTATAGTTCGTAGGTTCATCATGGTCTAGTAACATGACTTCCAGAACTGGGTTACCGTACCACTCTGGCGCGGAACATACTCTGGTTGACCTACGAGGTTCAGTAGTAACTTGATCTAAAGTTTCATGATCATCATCATTAGCTTCCTCACTGATTGGTGTAGGAATCACTTGAACTAGTTTCTGTGATGTACTATTTTCCAATTCGGGAGAAGGTACAATTACCTCATCAAGTTCTACTTTCCTCACACTCAATTCTTTCGAGAGAAACACCTTCTCTAGAAAGGATCCATTCTTAACAATGAATATCTTGCCTTTGGATCTGTGATAGAAGGTGTACCCAACAGTTTCCTTTGGGTATCCTATGAAGACACATTTCTCCGACTTGGGTTCGAGCTTATCAGGTTGAAGATTTTTCACATAAGCATCACATCCCCAAACTTTAAGAAACGACAACTTGGGTTTCTTGCCAAACCATAGTTCATAAGGCGTCGTCTCAACGGATTTAGATGGTACCCTATTTAACGTGAATGCAGCTGTCTCTAAAGCATAACCCCAAAATGATAGTGGTAAATCGGCAAGAGACATCATAGATCGCACCATATCTAATAAAGTACGGTTACGATGTTCGGAAACACCATTATGTTGTGGTGTTCCAGGTGGCGTGAGCTGTGAAACTATTCCACATTGTTTGAAATGAAGACCAAACTCGTAACTCAAATATTCTCCTCCGCGATCAGATCGTAGAAACTTTATTTTCTGTTACGACGATTCTCTACTTCACTCTGAAATTCTTTGGACTTTTCAAATGTTTCAGACTTGTGTTTCATCAAGTAGATATACCCATATCTGCTCAAATCATCAGTGGAGGTCAGAAAATAATGATACCCGCCGCGAGCTTCAACACTCATTGGACCACATACATCAGTATGTATGATTTCCAATAAGTCAGTTGCTCACTCCATTGTTCCAGAGAACGGAGTTTTAGTCATCTTGCCCATGAGGCATGGTTTGCAAGCACCAAGTGATTCATAACCAAGTGATCCAAAAGCCCATCAGCATGGAGTTTCTTCATGCGCTTTACACCAATATGACCTAAATGGCAGCGCCACAAATAAGTTGCACTATCATTATCAACTTTGCATCTTTCGGCTTCAATATTATGAATATGTGTATCACTACGATTGAGATCCAACAAAAATAGACCACTCTTCAAGGGTGCATGACCATAAAAGATATTACTCATAGAAATAGAACAACCATTATTCTATGATTTAAATGAATAACCGTCTCCCAACAAACAAGATCCAGCTATAATGTTCATGCTCAACACTGACACCAAATAATTATTATTTAGGTCTAAAACTAATCCTGAAGGTAGATGTAGAGGTAGCGTGCCGACGGCGATCACATTGACTTTGGAACCATTTCCCACGTGCACCGTCACCTCGTCCCTAGCTAATCTTTGTTTAATCCGTAGCCCCTGTTTCGACTTATAAATATTAGCAACTGAACCAGTATAAAATACCCAGGTGCTACTACGAGCATTAGTAAGGTACACATCAATAACATGTATATCAAATATACCTTTGTCCACTTTGCCATCCTTCTTATCCGCCAAATACTTGGGGCAGTTTCGCTTCCAGTGTCCAGTCCCTTTGCAGTAGAAGCACTCCGTTTCAGGCTTGGCTCCAGACTTGGGTTTCTTCGCGGGAGTAGCAACTGTTTTGCTATTCTTCTTGAAGTTCCCCTTCTTTCCCTTGCCCTTTTTCTTGAAACTAGTGGTCTTGTTAACCATCAACACTTGATGCTCCTTTTTTGATTTCTACCTCCGCAGCTTTGAGCATAGCGAAGAGCTCGGGAATTGTCTTCTGCATCCCTTGCATATTATAGTTCATCACGAAGCCTTTATAGCTTGGTGGCAGTGATTGAATAACTCTATCAATAACACTATCTTCATCAACTTTGCAACTAAGTTGAGTCATGTGACTGTAGTACCCAGACATTCTGAGTAAGTGTTCACTGATAGAACTGTTCTCCTCCATCTTGTAGCTATAGAACTTATTGGAGACTTCATATCTCTCAATTCGGGCACTTTCTTGAAATAGTCACTTCAACTCTTGGAACATCTCATATGCTCCATGACGTTCAAAACGTCTTTGAAGTCCCGATTCTAAGCCGTAAAGCATGGCACACTGAACTATCAAGTAATCATCAGAACGAGCTTGCCAGACGTTCATAACGTCTGGAGTTGCTCCTGCAGTAGGCTTGTGACCTAGAGGTGCTTCAAAGACATAATTCTTCTGTGCGGCAATGAGGATAATCCTCAAGTTATGGACCCAGTCCGTGTAGCTGCTACCATCATCTTTCAACTTAGCTTTCTCTAGGAACGCATTAAATTTCAAGGGAACGGTAACATGGGCCATTGATCTACAACAACATAGATATGCAAAAACTATCATGACTAAGTTCATGATAAATTAAAGTTCAAATTAATCATATTACTAAAGAACTCCCACTTAGATAGACATCCCTCTAGTCATCTAAATGATTACGTGATCCAAATCAACTAAACCATGTCCGATCATCACGTGAGATGGAGTAGTTTTCAATGGGGAACATCTTATGTTGATCATATCTACTATATGATTCATGCTCGACTTTTTGGTCTCCAGTGTTCCGAGGCCATGTCTGTACATGCTAGGCTCGTCAAGTTTAACCCGAGTCTTCTGCATGCGCAAAACTGTCTTACACCCGTTGTATTTGGACGTAGAGCTTATCACACCCGATCATCACGTGGTGTCTCGGCATGACGAACTTTCGCAACGGTGCATACTCGGGGAGAACACTTGTACCTTGAAATTTTGTAAGGGATCATCTTATAATGTTATCGCCGTACTAAGCAAAATAAGAGGCATAATAAGATAAACATCACATGCAATCAAAATATGTGACATGATATGGCCATCATCATCTTGTGCTTTTGATATCCATCTACAAAGCATCATCATGATCTCCATCCTCACCGGCTTGACACCATGATCTTCATCGTAGCATCGTGGTCATCTCGCCAACTATTGCTACTACTACTATCTCTAACTCATAGTGATAAAGTAAAGCAATTACATGGCTTTCGCAATTCATACAATAAAGAGACAACCATAAGGCTCCTGCCGGTTGCCGATAATTTACAAAGCATGATCATCTCATACAATAACGTATAACTCATCACGTCTTGACCATATCACATCACAACATGCCCTGCAAAAACACGTTAGACGTCCTCTACTTTGTGGTTGCAAGTTTTACGTGGCTGCTACGGGCTTAGCAAAAACTGTTCTTACCTACGCATACAAAACCACAACGATTTTTCGTCAAGTGTGTTGTTTTAACCTTTACAATGACCGGGTGTAGTCACACTCGATTCAACTAAAGTGAGAGGGACAGACACCCGCCGGTCACCTTTAAGCAACGAGTGCTTGTAACGGTGAAACCAATCTCGCGTAAGCATACGGGTAATGTCGGTCTGGGCCGCTTCATCTCACAATACCGCCGAATCAAAGTATGACATGCTGGTAAGCAGTATGACTATTATCGCCCAAAACTCATTATGTTCTACTCGTGCATATCATCTATGCATAGACCTGGCTCTGATACCATTGTTGAAGAAAATATGCCCTAGAGGAAATAATAAAGTTGTTATTTGTATTTCCTTATATCATGATAAATGTTTATTATTCATGCTAGAATTGTATTAACCAAAAAATTAGTACATGTGTGAATACATAGACAAAACAGAGTGTCCCTAATATGCCTCTACTTGGCTAGCTCGTTAATCAAAGATGGTTATGTTTCCTAACCATAGACATGTGTTGTCATTTGATTAACGAGATCACATCATTAGGAGAATGATGTGATGGACAAGACCCATCCGTTAGCTTAGCAACTTGGTCGTTTAGTTTTACTGCTATTGCTTTCTTCATGACTTATACATGTTCTTATGACTATGAGATTATGCAACTCCCGAATACCGTAGGAACACCTTGTGTGCTACCAAACGTCACAACGTAAATGCGTGATTATAAATATGCTCTACAGGTGTCTCCGAAGGTGTTTGTGGTGTTGGCATAGATCAAGAATAGGATTTGTCACTTCGAGTTTCAGAGAGGTATCTCTGGGCCCTCTCGGTAATACACATCATAATAAGCCTTGCAAGCAAAGTACTAATGAGTTAGTCACGAGATGATGTATTACGGACCGAGTAAAGAGACTTGCCGGTAACGAGATTGAACTAGGTATGATGATACCGACGATCGAATCTCGGGCAAGTAACATATCGATGACAAAGGGAACAACGTATGTTGTTATGCGGTTTGACCGATAAAGATCTTCGTAGAATATGTAGGAGACAATATGAGCATCCAGGTTCCGCTATTGGTTATTGACCGGAGATGTGTGTCGGTCATGTCTACATAGTTCTCGAACCCGTAGGGTCCGCACGTTTAACGTTTGATGACGATTTGTATTATGAGTTATGTGATTTGATGACCGACGTTTGTTCGCAGTCCCGGATGAGATCGCGGATATGACGAACAGTCTTGAAATGGTCGAGCCATAAAGATCGATATATTGGAAAGCTATATTCGGACATCGGAAAGGTTTCGTGTGATTCGGGTATTTTTCGGAGTACCGAAGAGTTACGGGAATTCGTATTGGGCCTTAATGGGCCATACGGGAAAGGAGAGAAAGACCTCAAGGGTGGCCACACCCCTTCCCCATGGACTGGTCCGAATTGGACTAGGGAAAGGGGGCGCCCCCTTCCTTCCTTCTCCTTCCCCCTTCCCCTTTTCCTATTCCATGTGGGAGGAGGAATCCTACTAGGACTAGGGAGTCCTAGTAGGACTCCAAACTTGGCGCGCCCCCTCTAGGGCCGGCCTCCTCCTCCTCCCTCCTTTATATACGTTGGCAGGGGCACCCCAAAGGCACTCCAAGATTTTTTTTGGCCGTGTACGGTGCCCCTCTCCACAGTTACACACTTCAGTTATATCGTTGCAGTGCTTAATCGAAGCCCTGCGCCGGTAGCTTCATCATCACTGTCACCACGCCATCGTGCTAACGAAACTCTCCCGTGACGCTCAACTAGATCAAGAGCTCGTGGGACATCATCGAGTTGAACGTGTGCTGAACGCGGAGGTGTCGTACGTTCAGTGCTTGGATCGGTTGGATTGCGAAGACGTTCAACTACATCAACCGCATCACTAGACGCTTCCGCTTTCAGTCTACGAGGGTACATAGACACACTCTCCCCACTCGTTGCTATGCTTCTAGTAGATATATCTTGCGTGTTCATAGGATTTTTTTTTGAAATACTACGTGCCCCAACAGTGGTATCAGAGCCAGGTCTATGCGTAGATGATATGCACGAGTAGAACACAATGAGTTGTGGGCAATAATAGTCATACTGCTTACCAGCATCTCATACTTTGATTCGATGGTATTATTGGATGAAGCGGTCCAGACCAACATTACACATACGCTTATGCGAGACTGGTTCTACCGACGTGCTTCGCACATAGGTGGCTGGCGGGTGTCAGTTTCTCCAACTTTAGTTGAATCAAGTATGGCTACGCCCGGTCCTTGTGAAGGTTAAAACAACACATACTTGACAAAAAATTGATGTGGTTTTGTATGCGTAGGTAAGAATGGTTCTTGCTAAGCCCGTAGCAGCCACGTAAAAGTTGCAACAACCAAGTAGAGGACGTCTAACTTGTTTTTGCAGGGCATGTTGTGATGTGATATGGTCAAGAAGTGATGAGTTATATGTTATTTTATGAGATGATCATGTTTTGTAAATTAACGGCAACCGTCAGGACCCTTATGGTTGTCTCTTTATTGTATGAATTGCGAAGGCCATGTAATTGCTTTACTTTATCACTATGAGTTAGCGATAGTCGTAGTAGCAATAATTGGCGAGACTACCACGACGCTACGATGAAGATCATGGTGTCAAGCCAGTGACGATGGAGATCATGACGATGCTTTGGAGATGAAGATCAAAAGCACAAGATGATGATGGCCATATCATGTCACATATTTTGATTGCATGTGATGTTTATCTTATTATGCCTCTTATTTTGCTTAGAACGGCAGTAGCATTATAAGATGATACCTTAGAAAATTTCAAGGTGCAAGTGTTCTCCTTGAGTATGCACCGTTGCGAAAGTTCGTCGTGTCGAGACACCACGTGATGATCGGGTGTGATAAGCTCTACGTTCAAATATAACGGGTGTAAGACAGTTTTGCACATGCAGAATACTCGGGTTAAACTTGACGAGCCTAGCATGTACAAACATGGCCTCGGAACACTGGAGACCAAAAGGTCGAGCATGAATCATATAGTAGATATGATCAACATAAGATGTTCACCATTGAAAACTACTCCATCTCACGTGATGATCGGACATGGTTTAGTTGATTTGGATCACGTGATCATTTAGATGACTAGAGGGATATCTATCTAAGTGGGAGTTCTTTAGTAATATGATTAATTGAACTTTAATTTATCATGAACTTAGTCATGGTGG
Source organism: Secale cereale (assembly GCA_902687465.1). Taxonomy (NCBI): domain Eukaryota; kingdom Viridiplantae; phylum Streptophyta; class Magnoliopsida; order Poales; family Poaceae; genus Secale; species Secale cereale. Next base: position 620,186,673 of record LR738712.1, on the reverse strand, counting down.
TATTAGCATATCTATGTTGTAGATCAATAGCTCGCGATGTAGCTCCCCGTTTATTTTTATATGTTCCTAGAGAAATATAAGTTGAAAGATGTTAGTAGCAATGATGCGGACTAGGTCCATGATCTGACGATTATCCTCACTGCTGCATAGAAGTATTATGTCCTTGATGCACCGCTAGGTGACAGATCTATTGCAGGAGCAGATGCAAACATTATGAACGTTTGGCAAAGCTCAGTATGACGTCTACTTAATAGTTTAGTGCACCATGCTTTACGGCTTAGAACCGGGACTTAAAAAGCGTTTTGAACGCCACAGAGCATATAAGATGTTCTAAGAGTTGAAATTAGTATTTCATACTCATGCCCGTGTCGAGAGGTATGAGACCTCTGACAGTACTTTGCCTACAAGATGGAGGAGAATAGCTCAACCATTGAGCATGTGTTCAGATTGTCTGGGTACTACAATTGCTTGAATCAGTGGGAGTTAATCTTCCAGACAAGATAGTAATTGACAAAGTTCTCTAGTCACTGTCACCAAGTTAGTAGAACTTCGTGATAAACTATAATATGCAAGGGATGACGAAAGTAATTCTCGAGCTCTTCGCGATGCTGAAATCGGTGAAGGTAGAAATCAGGAAAGAGCATCAAGTGTTGATGGTTAACAAGACCACTTGTTTCAAGTAAAGGCCAAAGGGATAGAAGAGGAACTTCAAGAAGAATGACAAGAAAGTTTTCACTCCCATGAAGAAACCCAAAGCTAAACTCAAGCCTGAAACTAAGTGCTTCTACTGCAAAGGAAATCATCACTGGAAGTGGAACTGCCCTAGATACTTGGCAGATAAGAAGGATGGCAAAGTGAACAAAGGTATATTTGATATACAAATTATGGATGTGTACTTTACTAGTGTTCATAGCAACCCTTGGGTATTTCATACCGGTTCAGTTGCTAAAATTAGTAACTCGAAACGAGAGTTGCAGAATGAACAGAGACTACTTAAAGGTGAAGTGACGATGCGTGTTGGAAGTGGTTACAAGATTGATATAATCATCATCCCACACTCCCTATACTTTCGGGATTATTGTAGAACCTAAATAAATGTTATTTGGCATTTGCATTGAGCATGAATATGATTTGATCATGTTTGTTGCAATACGGTTATTCATTTAATGTCATAGAATAATTGTTGTTCTGTTTACATGAATAAAACCTTCGATGGTCATACACCCAATGAAAATAGTTTGTTGGATCTCGATCGTAGTAGTACACATATTCATAATATTGATGCCAAAAGATGCAAAGTTTATAATGATAGTGCAACTTATTTGTGGCACTGCCGTTTAGGTCATATTGGTGTAAAGTGCATGAAGAAACTCCATACTGATGGGCTTTTGGAATCACTTGATTATGAATCACTTGGTGCTTGCGAACCATGCCTCATGGGAAAGATGACTAAAACTTCGTTCTCCAGAACAATGGAGCGAGCAACTGATTTGTTGGAAATCATACATACTGATGTATGTGGACCAATGAGTGTTGAGGCTCGCGACGGGTATCGTTATTTTCTGACCTTCACTGATGATTTGAGCAGATATGGGTATATCTACTTAATGAAACACAAGTCTGAAACATTTGAAAAGTTCAAAGAATTTCAGAGTGAAGTAGAGAATCATCGTAACAAGAAAATAAAGTTTTTACGATCTGATCGTGGAGACGAATATTTGAGTTACGAGTTTGGTCTTCATTTGAAACAATATGGAATAGTTTCACAACTCACGCCACCCGGAACACCACAGCGTAATGGTGTGTCTGAACGTCATAAACCATACTTTATTAGATATGGTGCGATCTATGATGTCTCTTACTGATTTACCACTATCGTTTTGGGTTATGCATTAGAGACAGCTGCATTCACGTTAAGTAAGGGCACCATCTGAATCTGTTGAGACGATGCCTTATGAACTGTGGTTTGGCAAGAAACCAAAGTTGTTGTTTCTTAAAGTTTGGGGCTGCGATGCTTATGTGAAAAAGCTTCAACCTGATAAGCTCAAACCCAAGTTGGAGAAATGTGTCTTCGTAGGATACCCAAAGGAAACTGTTGGGTACACCTTCTATCACAGATACGAAGGCAAGATATTCGTTGCTAAGAATGGATCCTTTCTTGAGAAGGATTTTCTCTCGAAAGAAGTGAGTGGGAGGAAAGTAGAACTTGATGAGGTAATTGTACCTTCTCCCGAATTGGAAAGTAGTACATCACAGAAACTAGTTCCAGTTATTCCTACACCAATCAGCGAGGAAGCTAATGATGATGATCATGAAACTTCAGATCAAGTTACTACTGAACCTCGTAGGTCAACCAGAGTACGTTCCACGCCAGAGTAGTACGGTAACCCAGTTCTAGAAGTCATGTTACTAGACCATGTTGAACCTACGAACTATGTCGGGGATATACCCCGCGGTATGACCCAGCTGGAGTTATAAACCGGCTGACAGTTAAGACAGATGTTAAACCAGATGATAAACCGGCAGACCGCGATAACTCGGTGGCCAGGGTTTATGAAGCCCGAGACATTATGAAGCCCAAGACGTTATGAAGCCCAAGACGTTGAGAAGCCCGTGAAGAGAAGTCGGAATAGTTAAGTCTTAAGTCCGAGTTAGACTCTACATGTAACCCACCCCTTCAACATATATAAGGAGGGGCAGGGCTCCCCAAAGAGGGACAAGTTAGAGGCGATATTCTTGAGGCCTAGACACAACTAAAGGAGAGACGGTTTACCAGCGACTCCATGAGGGTGATAATGAGATCTAGCCTCAAACAACATGTAGGGCTATTATCGGATGATGTTTCCCGGGGCCCGAAGCTGTCTAAATCCTTGTCTTGCGTTGCGTCTCTCGATTCCGCTCAACCCCTCTCAAGCTACCACATAGATGCGTTGGCCTCGCGACTAAATCCTTACCCTAGGACATCTGCCGTGACAAAACCACGACAGTTGGCGCCCACCATGGGGCCTGCGCACGGTGGTGTTGAGATCTTGGAGGGATCTTTCACCGGGATCGAGAGATTCGTATTTTTTCGAGGAAGAAAAGCTGGTTTGGAATGATCCGCATCAATGTCAAGTTCATCACTTAGATTTATATTTCGTGATGTTCAACGTTCAAGAGAAGTCGGGATTTGGGTTGTGATCTGTAAACTGCTGCAAGTCACCGAGACCTAGCGGTCAAACCGCCAGAATCTTCGTTTCCCTCTATGGTGTCCTCAAAACAATGGGAATACATCTATGTCCGTACAAGATAACAGTAGCAATCATACTACTTCAATTAGTACCCTGTCACATGATGGTCAGGTTGATCTACAACTTCAAATTCTTTATTAGCTTATAAACTGCCACATGGGGAAGCAACCAGATCGGCGCTGCCTTTTGCAAATTCATACGGAAAGTATATACACGGTTGCGCCTTGCCGCTTCACTTCGGGCCGAGCGGCCTCAAATCTCCGCTTCGATCTCTATTCTGAGTCACAGCCGGCCGTTTCGCTCCGCCTGCCACTGGAGCACCCTGGGATCGCGCTCAACCTCCGCCTCACCTGCGGATTAGCCCCTCATCCCATCGGGCCCGAGCCACAGCTCCGGATTACCTTCCACACGCTCGTTGACGCCAGGGTCGGCTGTTTTTCGCTATTTTTACCAAAGTCGAGCCGCCCCGGTTGACGAACATGGGCCCAACGACCCCATCCATCGATGCGCTCTTCCACCTCTACCACGATCCGGCGCGTCCGCTCAAAACACCTCGGCCTCGTGGGGATTCTGCGGAGAGCCGCCGTCGCCCTGCCTCTGAGTTGGCCCTTGCTGAGCCTCTCTGTTGTGATCTAGCGCCTCAAATCGCCATGGCCACGCCTCTGTATCGGGTCGCCTCATCCGGGCAGGGTTGACCTGACCTCGAACCGCTTCTGCCGTGGTGTTAAGCGCTGAGCCCCCGTGCCTCGCCTCCAGACCGCGGAGGGCTGCCCATAGACGCATGTCTACGGTTCCAACCCGGACCCTGCCTCGCCAAGTCGCCTCCGGGTTGTTGTGGTCCGCCCCGCTGTTCAAACGTTCTTCTCCAACCCGCCAGCGTGCCTCTGCCACCAGGCTGACCTCGTTGCCGCGCCGCCACGCCTACGGTGCTCCTTTGTTGAACAGCCCAGCTCGGGCCCTACTGTGACCCGCCTCGCCTGCCGCGAACCATCTCCATCATCTCAAGCCACCGCTGCGGGCTCACCGGCGCGTTGTCGTTCCTCACGGCTCATACCTCGGGCCGCCCACACCGCCGCGGATTCAGCCCGCCGGACCTCCACCCTGACCCACACCGCAGCGCCTCAAACCGTCCGGCCCCGCCGTCACACGCCTCTGCGTCCACGCCTCTTCTCTGAGCCGCCGTCTTGAGATCACCATGAGTCATGTCGAAACCATCTCGTCGGGTCGCCTCCGTTTTCTTCTGTAAATCGCCAAGACGCCGTATCTCGCCACCGGGTTCAAACTGCCAGCTCTGCCATGCCTCACCGCCAAACCGCCGCGTGGCCGATGATCTATTGCACCCCCGAGTTGTCACCTCCAAATCGCCATGGTCGCGCGTCATTCTGAGTCACAAGCCGCCTCTCGCGTTGAACCGGCCATGGTTGCGAGCTGTTCAGCCCGTCGCCCTTCTACTTCAAAATTGCATCACCGCCGCCACTACAGTCGCCAAGTGACCCACTGTCGGATCAAGTTGTTTTTCAGAAAAGAAAAGGCAAGAAGCAGATCGGTCAAATAAACGATGGACTCGGAGCTGTGACCCGCCGTTGCTGAGACCCGCTGTGGCAGTGGAAAAATTGCAAACAGTGATGAAACGGAGCAAGTGATTATTTGATGAGGAAGCTGGCTCCTCGACAGGGAGGATGAGTGCAATGAGTTGTATATTTTAGTCAATAATATACAAGATGAAGCACAGAAAACAAAGGAGGTCAGGTACAAAGACCGAGGACTTGGATATTAAAAATTTGTGTATGCAGATCAAGACAAAAAGGACTGGCGGCAGGCCAGCCACGATCCCATGTCCCATGGTTAATTTCCCCAAAGGCACTGTTGGTTGTGGTGCACAGTGGGATGCTCCAAGAACTCCTCACGTGGAGACCTCAATCATCCTACGCATTTGAAGACAAGAGGACCAGTATTACTACTCCTCTCAACATGGCACGACTGTTGAGATCAAATTGTTTGTCAAAAGCCAAAGCAGCATTATACAATATCCAGCACCAGTATCTGTGTTTATCCAACAAAAACAAAATCAGTTTCACCGTGGTAATGATCAACTCCGCGGTGGATAATTTTCGACCAGACATATCAGGTGATATTCATCTAAGTTTATTTTTCTGAACACATATTGTTTTTATCAAAGAACAATTACTTGGTCTATGATATTTCTTCGCAGGACTGTTATTTCTTACAAAAAAGGTGTTGCAAAAGGGGCACGGGCATATATGCACTAGCGCTCATCCTGCGCAGGTTGCCAGCCCCGCTACATCAACACACACGATCGACTTATTGTCCGCCCCCGCGGCCGATTCTCCCGCCCGCGCCGCCTTACAACACCACAGACGACTCGATCATCTGCCCTCATGGCGGTTTGTGCATTCGCACCGGTTTACAACACGGAGGACAACTTGCTCGTCTACGCCGGATTACAGCACTGCGGCCGGCTCATGTGTCTGTGCTGCCTCTGATGCTGCGGTCACTTTACTGTCCGCCCTGCGGTCCGGCCTACTCAACATGCCGGGTTGGCTAACGGACACCGATGAGGATCACAAGGTCCAAATATGTCAGGTGATATCCATCTAAATCTATTTTCTTGGTATATATTGTTTTTATCAAGAAAACAGTTACTTTGATCCGTATATTTTGATATACAGGACATTTATTTATTTTAAACATGGTTTATACCATGGGTACGGAGCACGCGCTGGCAATGTCATGCCCGACGTTCGTCTGTGCCACATTACACGGTGAATGGATGCGTGCAAGACGCCGCCCTTACGGCCCGGTTTACATCAACTTGCCGGGACCGCGCCTATGATTTACTCGCCCGTCTGCGCCGGCTTATAATGCCTATGAAGGCGATCGTCTTTACCATTCATCTCTTGCGGCCTGGTCTACATCAACATACCGGGCCGCACCTGTCCGCATGAGCTGTTTATTGAGTATGAACAAGTCACGGCTTGGGTAGCCCGGTTTTCTTTCAACAAAATGGAGGCAAATTATCATATACCATCAACCGCCGTCTGCACTGGGTGGCTGAATGGGCAGGCGTACAAATCGCCGCCACCACAATTTTATTAAACTTCAAATCACCAGTTGGAAGGAACCATTGCTGAGTTGCTGACACGGCTCATACGGGATCATTGATAACCCGCCGCAGTCACCTCAATTTTCTATGGATTCATATCGCACTGTCAACAACAATGATGGACACCTTATGCTATGATCAAATATGGGGAGTCTTAAGCCAACTCCTCGAGTAGTCTCAAGACTCGGGGGCTACGATGACATGACTCAAATATCCGGTTTACAATCCGGCTCAAAGGACGCCAGTCTTATTGAAGCTCTCAAATATCTGGTTTACAATCCGGTTCAAGGGAAATCTGTCTCCTACAAGGCTCTGAAGCTCTCAGTTCAAATCCGGTTTAAGAATCTCCGGTTTAAAAAGAATTAATATCTCGCAAGTTCGAGTTTAAAGGCCATCAGGAAAATTCCGGCTGAAAATGAAGATTCCGGTTTAAGATCTGGTTCAAGGGAAAGATGTCTCCCGCAAAGCTTTGAAGCTCTCAATATCCGGTTTAAGAATTCCCGGTTCAAGAAGAATAATCTCTTGCAAGTTCGAGTTCTCAGGAAAAGTTAAAGGGACCAAAGAGAGTTTGTTGCACAGCACAACTCAAACATAGGTACCCGGCGAGCACAGCTCAGAAATATGTCACATGGGGGCTTTTGTTTATAGAGTGCAGTTCTGACTACCCTCCTGATCCGGCGACCAAACCAAGACCATCATAAGAGTTTGTCACATAGGGGCTCCTGTGGGCAAAGGAGTCCCTATGGCCTCTTAAACTGACGACCACATCAAGGCCATCATAAGAGCATAGCTCTGGTTGCTTCGGCAATTTCCACATGATGATGAGGGGAAAAAGAGAGTTTGATGCCTAGCTAGCACAACTCAAACATAGGCCCCGACGAGCAATGCTCAAATGCTACCTGGGGGCTCCTGATGCAAGACATCAACGAGTTGACAACCCTTGTAGTAAACACGGCTTGGAAGCTTGGTGTATACACCTAAAAACCCGGATTAACCTGCCTGCATCAAGTAAGTCACTCTGTCAAGGTAAACCTGGTACGACCTGTCGAACGTACACACAAGTCAATCTTTACAGACCCTGAACTTGGTAACGTTAAATTGATGATCATCAAGTGATTACACAAGTCATTCTGTACAGATTTTTTGAACTTGGTAGCATTTGACATTGATGATTTGGTTAAGGATTAAGGACCATCTTAACAGGCTTTGCAAAATGGTTAATGACAGTAGCCTGGCAGCTCATAAAAAGCCTCGAATTTGGAGCCTGGCAGCTCGTAAAAGCCTCGACTACATGGTCTTATTTGCCTAAAAATTTATTTTTTATTTTTTATTTTATAAAATTTTCATCTTCAAGGTCATTGGTGTCCAGCCAAGTCCACTGATTCAGGGAGTGGATGACTATAAGTTGCCTCTACACCTGCGTTTACAGAGCCTTAGTCCAGGTTACAAACACCAGTACTAATTACAGTTAAATCGGAGTTCATCATAACCCGGTTCGGTTTCATAATGAACCGGGAAATAATCAAGGGAATCATCAACACTTGCGCCTTGGATCATTATTTTTGACTACCGGATTAAGGTTAATCGTGACACACTTAATCAGAGGTATGATACATACTTTATATTTTGTACACAGTTCACGTTATAAACTTAGATCATGTGTTGGGCACTATGACCCATCCGGCGATAAACCGCCAGGACACTTTAAACATTGTTTTATGCAGAAGCAGGTAAGATAATGACCGATGTCTATTAAACCTGCCTGGCTTTTGACTACAAGCCACCAGTATGAGATAAGATAATGACCGGCGTTTATTAAACCGGCCTGGCTTTTGAATATAAGTTGCCAGTATGAGATAAGATAATGACCGGTGTTCATTAACCCGGCCTGGTTTTGTTTATAAACCGACAATCTATGATAATCACCAATGTTCAAATTTTTGGTTATCATCCTTACTACATTGGCTTGGTAAAACCAACAGTGTGACCAAATATCACTAGAACCGGTTTTCAAACCGGGTTATATTATTCAAATCTTTAATAGCCAACATGGCTGGATTTTTATTATGGTTATCAATAACCAATATTATGACTGAGGTTTTCAAAGTCGCTTCAGCGCGATGGATATTATTTTATCAATGGGTATGATTTATTCTACAACTCAAGGAACAGTCCCGAGTCGCTGCAGGCTTACAACCCAGCACTTGGGGGCTACATTATTCAAATTGAGATTACATCAAATATGCAAGTCCCATGTCACTGCCAGCATGCACCATGGCACTTGGGGGCTAATGCAAAGTCATTATTTGATCACCTTTATTGAAGACCCGACTCATCACATTGTAATGAGCCGGCCCTTGGGGGCTACCAATTGCTCGTGTCAGCAATTCAAGGTACACAAGTATTAATCCATTATATTGAAGGGTCCACTACTCAGTTGGTAAAGCACAAAGCTCTTAACCTTGTGGACGTGGGTTCAAACCCCATGATGGGAGTTACATTATATAATGTTATTTTCAATGAAGTATATACAAAGTCCCTGCTCATTATTACATAATGACCCGGCCCTTGGGGGCTGCACGTTGCTGTTCAAGTCTACATGATCATATCTACAAAGTCCCTGCTCATTATAACATAATGACTGATACGTCCAAAACGTATCTATAATTTCTGCTTGCTCCATGCCTCTTTTGTGTGATATTGCTATGATATTTATGCACTTCCATACACTTTTGATCATATTTGGACTAACCTATTAACTCAGTGCACCACAGTGCCAGTTCCTGTTTTCTGCTGTTTTTCTATTTCAGGTTTCCCCCATATTAAAAGTGCCCTAAAAATTCCGGGAAAAATACAGGAAAAATCAGCGTACCGGGAGCTTCAAGAAAAACCAAAGCAGGGCCAGTGGGGAGCCAGGGGCAGCCCAGGCAGCCCCACCCCTGGCTGCCTAGGCAGGGCGCCTGGGCCCCCCTCTCCGCTTCTGGTGACCCCCTTTGGCATATATTTATCTCCCATCGCGGAAACCCTAATTCCAGAACCCTTTTCTCCAGAAGCAATTCCGATCTCCGCCGCCATCGCCATCAAATTTCGGGGGACCAGAATTCATGTGCCGGCATCCTGCCGGGACGGGGAAGTGCCCCCGAATTCATCTCCATCGACGTTGCTTCCTCCCTCCATGATGCGGGAGTAGTTCCTCCTTGGGGCTGAGGTTTCTACCAGTAGCTATGTGGTCAATTCTCTCTCCCATGATGTGATCTTTGTTGTGATCATAGGCTATGTTAATCTAGGGTGATCCCATGATATTTCCCCTTCCTCTATGTATTGGATTGATGTACTCACTTGTCTTTATCTAGTATAATCCCCGAGACCAAGGTGACAGCGGTCTATTGGACATGGATTAGAAGAATATTTTCATGAGTGATTTCCTCTTTTGTGTGTTGATTGAAGATTGAGAGTCTCTTGGTGCCTGTCTTTGACTATCCTTGAGATATGTTGTGGTGATTGTGGTACTCTCTTTGGATGGCCGCGGTGACATTGGGAAATCCATAGATTGAGAACTACGAACTTAGAGGTGTGCTTTTGTAGCCGTACATAATTCTCGTCCTCTCTTGACCACAAAGGAATGACCTCCGAGTGCGTCTCCATTATGGGAAATATCATGTGATTCGATTATGTCAATGTTGTTGGGAGTTGCCACTAGTGAAAGTATGAAACCTAGGCCTTGTTTCCACCATTGCAATACCATTTGTGCTCACGTTTACCACTTGTTTGCTTGCTGCACTTTTTATTACAGATTTATATTACTTTGCTTTGCCACTCCTATCATCCATATTTTACCATCTCTTCGCCGAACTAGTGCACCTATACAACTCCTAGTTGTATTAGGTGTGTTGGGGACACAAGAGACTTCTTGTATCTTGATTGCAGGGTTGCTTGAAAGGGGTACGTTCAACCTCCACTTCCCTGAGTTCGATAAACCTTGGGTTACTCACTTAAGGGAAATTTGCTGCTGTCCTACAAACCTCTGTTCTTGGAGGCCCAACACTGTCTACAGGAATAGAAGCGTGTAGTAGACATCAAGCTATTTCTGGCGCCGTTGCCGGGGAAGTGAGGTAAGTGAAGGTACCTTCTCTAGATCTTGCAATTAAATCTTTTTGTTTCTTGTTTTTATTTTCACTAGTTTTGCTTAATGGAAAACAACAAAAATATGAGAGAGCTTTATAAGCTCTACCTTGCTTTGGGACATGATGTGTTTGAAGAGAAAGTTAAAAAACCTATGGAACTTCATTATTTGCATAACAATCATGATGGTGGTGATGTTATTAGTATGCTTTCTTTGAATATCAATATTGCTAATGACATGGAAAGCTCTAAGCTTGGGGATGACACGTTTGATGAACATGATATTTTTGGTCCCCCAACTTTTGAGGAGAAAATTTACTTTGATGATACTATGCCTCCTATATATGATGATTACAATGATGAATATGATATTTCCAGTCCACCTACTATTGAGGATAAAATTTATTATGATTATGATATGCCTCCTAAATACGATGATTACCATGATGGTTATGATTGCTTTACTCTCACTATTCCTAATAAGAAAGATTTTGCTTATATGAAGAGTAATGATACTTTTTTGCATGTGGATCATGGTAACAATGCTTTATGTGATGCTTATATTGTTGAGTTTATTCGTGATCCCACTGAAAACTATTATGAGAAGGGAACATATGCTTATAGATATTTCAATGATATCAAGTTCCCTCTCTTTATGTTGAAGGTTTTGAAGCTGCACTTGTTTTGTCTTCCTATGCTTATTGCTTTGTGCTTCAATGAATTATTCTATTGCAATATTCCTATGCATAGGAAGCATGTTAGGCTTAAATGTGTTTGGTATTTGCTTCTTGATGCTCTCCTTTGTTCTTCAACTCTTATTCCTACGAGAGCATCATTAAAGTCTTAAGCCTATCTTTATGGCTATAAAGAAAGAGCTCTAGGGAGACAACCCTTGTTATCTTTGCTTTCAGTTTGTTCTTTCAGTTTTTAGTGGTCTTGATGTTTGTTACTACAGTAGCATCATCATTGTATCTTTATTTTTCAGCTTTGTGCCAAGTTTAGCGTCCGATTGAAAGAAAGTGCAAAAGTTGTGACGTGCTGTCCAAAAAATAGATTCTGTCCTTGGACAGAAAAATTCATATAAAATCACCAGCTCATATTTTTGATCTGAATGTTTTTGACAGCGTGCTCTATACAATTGGCTTTCGACCGTCTGTTCTGAGTTTTTTGATTTGAGTTGCAGAAGTGCCCCGAAAAAATTATTTACTACCTACTGGTCTGTTTTTCACAGATTCTGTCCTGTTTTGCCTTTTCTTCGTTTTGCAAACCTTGAGCTTGCTTTTTCTTTGCAAAAGCCTTTTGGCAATCTTGAGAAACAGTAGCTCTTCAAGATTATCCTTATTTCCAGTAGGGAAAAATTATTTTATTGTGGGTACTAACCTCGCTAATCAGATTATGATGAGTTATGTATGAAGGGAGTTTTCAAGTGTGCGAGGGAAGATGATAAAAGAAGATTCAGGAGTGTCAAACGCTCAAGCTTGGGGATGCCCCCGTGCACCCCCAAGAAATATTCAAGAAGACTCAAGTGTCTAAGCTTGGGGATGCCCCCGTGCATCCCCTTCTCCATCAACAATTATCAGTTCGTCTTTCGTTCCACTATATTTTAGTCACTTCATGCGTTATGTGCTATGCTTGGAGCGTCTTGCTCTTAGTTTCCTTTTTAGTTTTCTTTAGCTTTGCTTGCTGTTCATAACAAGTTAGAACCCAGCTTTCTTTGTGTGGGAGAGAAACACGCTCCACTTCAACCTAGAACACAACATAGGATTTTCATGCTTATCTTTGCTATGTGTGTTCTTTGTCTTTCCATAGCTACTGTCATGTTTAGCTCTTAGTTTTCATGCTTTTCTTTTTAAAGAGCTTTTGTTTAGTTGGTTGTTGAACTCTCTTGAGTTTTCATGTTTATCTTGTTAAGAGAGTTTGCCTGTTGCACTGAGTTGTGTGTCTTAACTTAAAGTAGGTAATTGAGGTTGCTATTTAATTTTAGTAGTAACTTGCAATAGTTTTGAGGTATTGCCATGAGTAATGTCTGAACTTTTGGTGTCAAGAGCTTTAGCCTATTAGTGATAGATGTCGTATTTTGGGCAATCCGTGTTTATTTTCGAAAACCTACAAAATAGTTGAGAACTTTAGCTACTAAATGGATCACTAATCTTTGGAGGGATCGAATATTAGAGTACACTCACGTACCATGAGTCGAGGATGCGCAAGGATAACCAAACCCCCATACACTCCTCCTCGGGGTACTTGTCTCTTTGTGAACCTCCTAATTAGATTGAGAGTTACCGATAATAAGTGCATGAGTTCTTCGGACTAATGTGAGTATTCGAAAGTTGACACTTCCACCTAACCATATTTTTCTAGCCTCTTCGGTACCGTGCATTGCCCTTTCTCACCTCGAGAGTTGGCGCATACTTCGCCGGTGCATCCAAATCCTTGGCACGATACGCTCTGTCATCATAAGCCTCATTATATCCTTCCTCAAAACAGCCACCATACCTACCTATCAAGGCATTTCCATAGCCTTTCCGAGATACATTGCCATGCAACATCCACCTTCTCATGACTTGATCTTCATGTCATACATGCTTTTTGCTTGATCGATGAGCCGCATGCTAGTTGGGCCTTGCCCTAATCATTGCTACATGACGCACTAGTATCATTGCATATCCTGCTACACTAGCAGAGGCATACATTTGCATACATCATGATAGTTTCATTTTCTTTATGTTGAGTACTTTTGTAAAGTGTGAAAGATCTTCTATACTTCCTGTAATACATAGAGTGTTGCCCCTAAAGTGAGGAAAATATCCCAAAGAGGACAAAATCAAAAGATCCCAAAGAGGACAAAATCAAAAGATCCCAAAGAGGACAAATGAGAGTTAAATAGAAAGAGCCATGGAGGCCACACAAAAATAAAATAAAAAATAAAAAAAAAGAGAAAAAGAAATAAAAAGAGAGAAGGGGGCACACTACTATTTTCTTTTGAGAGATCCACACTTGTACTCCATCTTATACCTTGTGCTCCATAGAGATTATCATTCATGCATATAGCTATGTGGGGACCATTACACTATAGAACTTGGCTTGTATATTCCAATGATGAGCCTCCTCAAAAGAGCTCTAGGTCTTCTTGAGCAAGCAAGTTGGATGCACCCCCACTAGTTCCATTGGAGAGCTTACCTTAGCTCATATGTGCATCCGTTGCATGGCAATCCCTACTCCTCACATCATATCTATCATTTGTCTTTCTCTCGCCGATGATTGTCCTCATTGATGTGAGCCTTTCACACCTTTTTTGTCTTCCCCCTCTATCATTTTTTTCTCTCTTTGCCATCCTAAGTGTCGACTTTCTTGCTTACGCTCATCCATTGCATGAGTGCTCAAAATATCGAAAGGGAGTGGATCATTTTGACTTGTACCTGGCTGACGGTCTGGGGATGAGTCATGATAAGATTCCAAAGAAGACCAAGTGTGAAACTTTAGTAGATTAAGTTCTCAACAATACAAAAACTATGTTTTACTCTCTCATATATCCCTATCCCCTTTCTTGCACGCAAACACCATTTGGAGACATTCGAGTCACGGACCGCGAGAGCTCTTGCACCTTTATGTTCTTATGTTACTTGTTACAATGCTAATATAGACTCTTGCTTGTTATGACTTGAATTGAATTACATGCCTTGATTGCTTTACTTAAAAGTTCTTATATGGTTGATAGCATGTCACCACAGAAATTATGCTTGTTATCATTTACCTACTCGAGGACGAGCAGGAATAAAGCTTGGGGATGTTGATACGTCCAAAACGTATCTATAATTTCTACTTGCTCCATGCCTCTTTTGTGTGAAATTGCTATGATATTTATGCACTTCCATACACTTTTGATCATATTTGGACTAACCTATTAACTCAGTGCACCACAGTGCTAGTTCCTATTTTCTGCTGCTTTTCTATTTCAGGTTTCCCCCATATTAAAAGTGCCCTAAAAATTCCGAGAAAAATACAGGAAAAATCAGCGTACCGGGAGCTTCAAGAAAAACCAAAGCAGGGCCAGAGGGGAGCCAGGGGCAGCCCAGGCGGCCAGCCCAGGTGGCCCCACCCCTGGCCATGAGTTGTGAGTAGTTTACCACAGACCTTCGGGTCCATAGCTAGTATCTAGATGGCTGCTTCTCTCTCTCTGGATCTCAATACAAAGTTCTCCTCGGTCTTCGAGGAGATCTATTCGATGTAATCTCTTTTTGCGGTGTGTTTGTCGAGATCTGATGAATTGTGAGTTTATGATCAAGATTATCTATGAGAAATATTTGGTTCTTCTCTGAACTTTTTATGTGTGCTCATAATATCCTTGCAAGTCTCTTCGAATTATTGGTTTGGTTTGGCCTACTAGATCTATAGTTCTTGCAATGGGAGAAGTGCTTGGCTTTGGGTTCAATCTTGTCGTGTCCTTTCCCAGTGACAGTAGGGGCAGCAAGACACGTATTGTATTGTTGCCATCGAGGATAAAAAGATGGGGTTTATATCATATTGCTTGAGTTTATCCCTCTACATCATGTCATCTTGCTTAAGGCGTTACTCTATTCTTATGAACTCAATACGCTAGATGCATGATGGATAGCGGTCGATGTGTGGAGTAATAGTAGTAGATGCAGAATCGTTTTGGTCTACTTGTCTCGGACGTGATGCCTATATACAATGATCATGCCTAGATAGTCTCATAATTATTCGCTTTTCTATCAATTGCTCGACAGTAATTTGTTTACCCGCCGTAGAATATCGCTATCATGAGAGAAGCCACTAGAGAACACTATGGCCCCCGGGTCTATTCTCAACATATCAATCTACATCTACTTTACTTTTATCGCTTTTATTTGATGTTCTTATAAACCAAAAATATAAACTATCATCTCTATCAGATCTCACTTTCGTAAGTGACCGTAATGGGATTGACAACCCCTTATCGCGTTGGCTGCGAAGTTCTTATTTGTTTGTGCAGGTGCGAGGGACTCGCGCGTGATCTCCTACTGGATTGATACCTTGGTTCTCAAAAAGCTGAGGGAAATACTTACGCTATTGTGCTGCATCTCCCTTTCCTCTTCGAGGGAATACAGCGCAAGCTCGAGAAGTAGCAAGAAGAATTTCTAGCGCCGTTGCTGGGGAGGCTTACGCAAAAGTCATATATCAAGTACCTATCACAAACCATTATCCTTTGCTTTACATTTTTTGCCTCTCGTTTTCCTCTCCCCCACTTCACCCTTGCCGATTTATTCACCCTCTTTTCTGTTCTCCTTTCTGTTTGCATGTGTGCTATGTGCCCTCAATTAGCTTGCATCTTCGCTAGCTAAAGTATGGATCCTCATCCACTTGCTAATATCTTTAAGAGATCCAATTATGTTGAACCTATTGCTAGTGAGCTGCGTGCACTAGATTATCTTTATGGGGTTTTGCTTGAAATTCATGAATCTGAAAATTGTGAGGAATTGTTAAAAGAAAAGGTGATTCATGATAGACTCTTAAATAAAAAGCATGATTGCAATGATGTTACTATAAATTCTATTGATGTTAATTGTGCTAATGATATTCAAAACCCTAAGCTTGGGGATGCTTATTTTGCTATGCCCACTACTTGTTGCAATGATCATGATTGGGGTGATTCTTCTTATGATCTTGAAAATATATTTAAGCCCCAGGATGAATATGAGATTGATGTTAATGTTTGCAATGATATTGAAAGTGGGTTTGGAAGAGTGTCAACTTTAGATCCCACATATTTGGAGAATGTTCAATCTTATGAAATTTTTTGTAAAAGTGGGTTTGGAGAGGTCATGACTTTAGTTAATGTTAATACCACTATTTTGGAAGAGTGTCAACTTTGCATGCATGTGGATTGTGTAGAGAATATGTTGTGTGATAGCTATTTTGTTGAATTTGATCATGATCCTACATGCAATTATTATGAGAGAGGGAAATATGGTTGTAGCAATTTTCATGTTACTAAATTACCTCTCGTTATGTTGAGATTGCTATTGTTTCTTTCTCCTTCCTTGCATATGCTAGATCTTGCTTGTCTTGGTATTTTGTTTCCCTATAAGATGCCTATGCATAGGAAGTATGTTAGACTTAGATGTTTGTCTTTCATGAGAGCATCACTAAAATCGTGCCTAGCCAGGGGCGTAAAACGATAGCGCTTGTTGGGAGGCAACCCAATTTTATATTTTTGTTTTTGTTGCTGTTAGTGAATAAATATTGCATCTAGCCTCTGTTTAGATGTGTTTTCATGTTTTTTTAGTGTTTGTGCCAAGTAGAACCTTTGGGAAGATGTGTGTGAAGTTTATGTGATTTTGCTGTGAAAAACAGAATCGTTAGCGCTCACTAGAATGGTCGTCAGATTTTACTGGAGCGTCCTATTTAGTTGATTATTTTTGCAGATGATTAATAGACAAATTCCTCACATTTACCAATTTAGTTTGAATTTTTTGGAGTTACAAAAGTATGCCAAACCTGCAGATTACTACAGACTATTCTGTTCTTGACAGATTCTGTTTTTCGTGTGTTGTTCGCTTATTTCAATGCATCTATGAGTAATATTTGGAGGTATGAACCATAGAGAAGTTTGAATACAGTAGGTTCAACATCAATATAAACAAAGAATGAATTCATTGCAGTACCTTTAAGTAGTGGTTTGTTTTCTTATACTAACGGAGCTCACGAGAATTTTTGTCTAAGTTTTGTGTTGTGAAGTTTTCAAGTTTTGAGTATTGCTTTGATGGACTATGGAGCGAAGAGTACCAAAGGCCTAAGCTTGGGGATGCCCATGGCACCCCAAGTAAAATTCAAGGATAATCAAAAGCCTAAGCTTGGGGATGCCCATGGCACCCCAAGTAAAATTCAAGGATAATCAAAAGCCTAAGCTTGGGGATGCCCCGGGAAGGCATCCCCTCTTTCGTCTTCATCCATCGGTAACTATACTTGGAGCTATATTTTTATTCACCACATGATATGTGTTTTGCTTGGAGCGTCTTGTATAATTTGAGTGTTTGATTGTTAGTTTGTCAGAATCATCCTTGCTAGACACACCTATTTTAGAGAGTTAAATATGGCCTAGGAATTGTTAGAACACTCTATGTGCTTCACTTATATCTTTTGAATTGAATAGTTTTTGCTCTAGTGCTTCACTTATATCTTTTAGAGCACGGTGGTGGTAATATTTTGTAGAAATTGTTGAACTCTCATGCTTCACTTATATCTATTTGAGAGTCTATTAAAACAGCATGGTAATGTGTTTCTTCACATGATAGACATCCAATGTCAATGTAGTAAAAAAAATCACACCAAGTGCATTGAATATGATGAGATGTTGGATGCTTGATAATTGTTTTGCGATATGAGGATAGTGATACTAGAGTCATGCTAGTGGAGTTATTATCAAATTGAGAAATACTTGTGTTAAGGTTAGTGATTCCCGTAGCATGCACGTATGGTGAACCGCTATGTGACGAAGTTAGAGCATGAGGTATTTGTAAAGTGCCAACCTTTGTGTGGAGGTCGGGGGCGCGCGATGGTTAACTCCTACCAACCTCCCCCCTAGGAGCATGCGTTGATTGCTTTGTTTTGATGACTCGTAGATTTTTGCAATAAGTATATGAGTTCTTATGACTAATGTTGAGTCCATGGATTATACGCACTCTCACCCTTCCACCGTTGCTAGCCTCTCTTGTACCGCACAACTTTCGCCGGTGCCATAAACCCACCATATATCCTTCCTCAAAACAGCCACCATACCTACCTATCATGGCATTTCCATAGCCATTCCGAGATATACTGCCATGCAACTTTCCACCGTTCCATTCATATGACACGCATCATATTGTCATATTGTCATGCATGATCATGTAGTTGACATCGTATTCGTGGCAAAGCCACCATGCATAATTTTCATATATGTCACTCTTGATTCATTGGACATCCCGGTACACCGCCGGAGGCATTCATATAGAGTCATACTTTGTTGTAGTATCGAGTTGTAATATCGAGTTGTAATGAAAGTGTGATTATCATCATTATTAGAGCATTGTCCCGTGGGAGGAAAGGCTAAATCTGTAAAGCCCCACCGCAAAAAAAGGCCAAAGAAAAAAAGAAAGGCCCAAAGAAAAAGAAAAAGAAAAAATGGACAATTGCTACTATCTTTTTCCACACTTGTGCTTCAAAGTAGCACCATGTTCTTCATTGTAGAGAGTCTCATGCTTAGTCACTTTATATACTAGTGGGAATTTTCATTATAGAACGTGGCTTGTATATTCCTACGATGGGCTTCCTCAAATGCCCAAGGTCTTCGTGAGCAAGCAAGTTGGATGCACACCCACTAGTTTCTTTTTGTTGAGCTTTCATTCATATTTAGCTCTAGTGCATCCGATGCATGGCAATCCCTACTCACTCACATTGATATCTATTGATGGGCATCTCCATAGCCCGTTGAAACGCCTAGTCGATGTGACACTATCTCCCTCCTTTTTGTCTTCTCCACAACCACCTCTATTCCACCCATAGTGCTATGTCCATGGCTCACGCTCATGTATTGCGTGAAAGTTGAAAGGTTTGAAAGAATAGAGTATGAAAACACGTGCTTGGCTGAAATCGGGGTTGTGCATGATATGAATATTTTGTGTGATGAAGAGGGATCATAGCCAGACTATATGATTTTGTAGGGATAACTTTCTTTAGCCATAGTATTTTGAGAAGATATGATTGCTTTGTTAGTATGCTTGAAGTATTGTTATTTCTTATGTCAATATGGACTTTTATCTTGAATCTTTCAGATCTGAACATTCATGCCACAATTAAGAGAATTACATTGAAAAACTATACTGGTTAGCATTCCACATCAAATATTCTTTCCTTATCATTTACCTACTCGAGGACGAGCAGGAATTAAGCTTGGGGATGCTTGATACGTCTCCAACGTATCTATAATTTTTGATTGTTCCATGCTATTATTTATGAAGTCTTGGATGTTTAATGGGCTTTATCAAACACTTTTATCTCATTTTTGGGACTAACCTACTAACCCAAAGGCTCAGTCCAGATTCCTGCTTTTTTCCTGTTTCAGGGTTTTGCAGAAAAATAATATCAAACGGAGTCCAAAATGAATGAAACTTTCGCGAGAGATATTTTTGGAGAAAATCACGCACGGGGAACTTAAGAACCACGTCAAGGGAGCATCGAGTCGCCCACAAGGGTGGGGGGCGCGCCCCCCTACCTCGTGGGCCCCTCGAGCACCCCCCCGGTGTCCTCCTTCCTCCTATATAAGTCTACGTACCCCGAAACCTTCGACAACATAGAGAAAACCCTAATTCCACCGCCGTAACCTTCTATTCCCATGAGATCACATCTTGGAGCCTGTTCCAGAGGTCCACCGGAAGGGGATCCATCACGGAGTTCTTCATCATCATCATCATCGCCCTCACCATGAGCTATGAGTAGTTTACCACAGACCTTCGGGTCCATTGCTAGTATCTAGATGGCTTCTTCTCTCTCTGGATCTCAATACAAAGTTCTCCTCGGTCTTCGAGGAGATCTATTCGATGTAATCTCTTTTTGCGGTGTGTTTGTCGAGATCCGATGAATTGTGAGTTTACGATCAAGATTATCTATGAGAAATATTTGGTTCTTCTCTGAACTTTTTATGTGTGCTCATAATATCCTTGCAAGTCTTTTCGAATTATTGGTTTGGTTTGGCCTACTAGATCTATAGTTCTTGCAATGGGAGAACTGCTTGGCTTTGGGTTCAACCTTGTGGTGTCCTTTCCCAGTGACAGTAGGGGAAGCAAGGCACGTATTGTATTGTTGCCATCGAGGATAAAAGGATGGGGTTTATATCATATTGCTTGAGTTTATCCCTCTTCATCATGTCATCTTGCTTAAGGCGTTACTCTGTTCTTATGAACTCAATACGCTAGATGCATGCCGGATAGCGGTCGATGTGTGGAGTAATAGTAGTAGATGCAGAATTGTTTCGGTCTACTTGTCTCGGACGTGATGTCTATATACAATGATCATGCCTAGATAGTATCATAATTATTCGCTTTTCTATCAATTGCTCGACAGTAATTTGTTTACCCGCCGTAGAATACCGCTATCATGAGAGAAACCACTAGAGAACACTATGGCCCCCGGGTCTATTCTCAACATATCAATCTACATCTACTTTACTTTTATCGCTTTTATTTTCTGTTCTTATAAACCAAAAATACCAAAAATATAAACTATCATCTCTATCAGATCTCACTTTCGTAAGTGACCGTAAAGGGATTGACAACCCCTTATCGCGTTGGCTGCGAAGTTCTTATTTGTTTGTGCAGGTGCAAGGGACTCGCGCGTGGTCTCCTACTGGATTGATACCTTTGTGACGCCCGAAGACCGACGTCCCAGAAGATTCCAGAGATTCCATATGTTCCGGGTTCTCCCGTGTGTTTCTTTTGTGCTTGTGTTATTTATTTTTTGCATTGCATCATATCATCATGCCTTCATGTCATTAATCTTTGCATATCAACTTAAATAAATCGTGTGGACCTTCGGTCCATTTAAATCGAGGGAAGGATGACTTCTCTTTATAACATATCCTCTCAATATAATTAGGGAGCTATATTAAATATTCCAATTGTTTGTAATTAACCCAAACACACTTGCATATATTCCCCATGCCTTTTCTACTTCAAGTTTCTCCATCTAAACCTTCCCTATAATTCTTATCCATTTTATCGAGGTTCCTCCAAAAATTCGAACATTTTTGGACACTTCAAAAATCAAGTCTTAGTTCAAATCCATTTGAATTAAATCCATATGGGTTTGAATTCAACTTCACACTCGTGCCCACATATATTTTTCCTGGATTAAGATCATTTTTATGAGTCCAGAAAAATTATGTGCATGCCTAAATTCTTCCCCTAACCTTTTCCTTCCTCTTCTTTTATTTTTGTTATGTGCTTCATTTTAATAAAAGAAGAAGAGCAGAGGCCCAGTCGCCAGCCTCCTAAGGACTGCTGCCCCCTCGGCCGGACTGGCCCATCAGGCCCAGCCGCCCCATCTAATCCTAACCCTAGGCCCGACCTCCCACAGCGATCTCTCCCCTCGCTCCTCCCTCAGCCGCCGTCGCTCCCTCATCGCAGCCCGAGCCTTCCCCTCGGTTCCTTCTCTCCCTCGCGCACCCCATCGCCACCCTGCTCGATCCTCCTCCCGCATCGCGCCTCCCCTCGAGTGGCCTCGGCCAGCCGCAGCCGGCCCGCCCCTGCCTCCTCACCCTCCATCTCCAGCACGCCGCCAGCCGCGTCGCCTGGCTTGCCGGAGCCAGCAGCCGCGCCGTCCGCCGCCAGGGCCCCACGTCCTCGCCGCGCCATGGCCCCGAGCGCCTCCCTCCGGCCTCCCCGTCGCACCACCGCGCGCACGGCCTCTCTCCCTCGTCCGTACGTCGCTCCTCTGCGCCGTGCCGCGCCTCGTCCTCCTCTTCCTCGCCTCCAGCCGCAGTCGGCCGGCCAGGAGCCACCGCAGCGCCTCAGCCTCGCGCCGGCGTTTTTCTCTGCCTGTGCGTGGAAACAGGGACGACGCCATCCATCGCCGTCCTCTTCGGGCCAAGTTGCAGCAGCCACTTCTTTTGTCTGTTGTCGTTCCGCTGCCGCCTGCTTCGTCCACCGTCATCCAGAGCTGCCTGCGGGGGCTTCGTTTTGTGCTGCACAGAGATGACGGAGCCAAGTACCTCTACACACTACTCGCCAAGTACCACGACGCCCGTCGAACGCCAAGTACACAAGTGGTGAGGACGCCAAGACCTCCGAGATCGACTTCATGGACCGACAAGTACCACGACGACACCGAAGGGTTCAGATCGGTCTAGTTCCTCTACGACCCATGTACGACTACCGTCACCGTGACCCCAAACATCTACGAAATGTGTACATCTACGAACGTGAACAACTACCGTCGCCGAGACCGCAAGTACCACTACGTCCGACGCCGCGACGAGTACCTCTACGGAACATGTACGACGGCCGTCGCCGAAGAACCGTGTACCACTACCATCGCCCTGTGAACGACTACTTCGTTGACGACCTCGTGAACAACTACTTCCTCTACAACCCTCGAGTACGACTACAAACGAGAATCGCGAGTACCACTACATCAATGTGTACCACTACCGTCGCCGAGGACCCGTGTAATGCAAGCGTCAAGTTCGACTACCGTCGCCGTGTACCACTACTTCCTTTTGGCAATGTGAACGACAACTTCGACAACGACCGCCTCGAGAACATCTACTTCCACTAATTCCACTACGTCCCTCGACGACTCGAACCGCTTCGAGGACGAACGTTCCCAAGGTATAACCCCGAGACGATGACCCGTGGATGAATGCTTGTTGTGTTGTATGAGATGCTCCACTTGTGTGCTCCGTGCCCGTATCATCTTTTGCCGTGCTCCTCGGTTGCCTCGTCGCCAACCCGTGGGAACCCGGTGACGGGACCACCCCACTTTTCTTCTTGCATGACACGCTCTCCGTCATCTTTTGCACCGGTCTCTCAACGAGTTACCGGAACCGAGATGTTGCCGTTGCAACATTTTCGGATCGTTGCCGTGGCACCCTTTCCTTCCACCACGGTGACAAATACTTCATATCTCTTCTTGTTAACTTTTAATAACTTGCATAAAACTTGTTCATGTCATCTGCATCATGTTAACAACATTAAAATGCGTGAATTGTTGTTTGCTTAAATTACTAAACATGCTTATGGGGATTTTCCCGGAATTGTTGTTGTTATTTTCCGGCCTCATTTAAAATGTCTAAATAGTGTAGTTTTATTATGCTTCACCTCTTGCCATGCTAACAAACATATATTCTTGTCTTGTAAATAAACGAGACTCAATTAAATAATTAAAATGTGGTGTTTCGTCAATATGCAACTCGTTGCATATTGAGCTCCACTTAACTTGTAGTTTTGTTTGTGCACATTGCCATGCCATGCATAATTAAACCGGACATGCATCATACTTGGATGTGCATCGTATGCCATGTTTATGCTTGTGTGTTTACTGTGTTGTTTGCTTCTTTCCGGTTTGCTTCCCTCGTTAGCTTCGGGTTCGTACCGGAGTTGTGAGGTTCTGTTCGACTACTTCTTGGACTTGTTCTTCTCCCTCGCGGAATTCCAGGCAAGATGATCATACCCTTGGATACCTTTACTACCATTGCCATGCTTAGTTGTCTCGATGCTATCGTTACATGTCGCGCTACCCATCTTTTATGTCAGCCTCTCCTTGTTGCCATGAAACCTCTAACCTTGAAACCTTCCTAGCAAAACCATTGTTTGGCTATGTTACCCGCTTGCTCAGCCCCTCTTATAGCGTTGTTAGTTGCAGGTGAAGATGAAGATTGTTCCAGGAGGGAACTTGTTGTTGGAATATCACAATATCTATTATTATTATTAACACACCTATATACTGGGCATGGGTGGAAGGCTTGGCCTTTTGCTCGGTGTTTTGTTCCACTCATGCCACCTTAGGCGCCGATAAACCGGCATTATGTTCCTTGATTTTGCGTTCCTTACACGATGGGTGGATGGGGACCCCTTGACAGTTCGACTTTGAATAAAACTCCTCCAGCAAGACCCAACATTGGTTTTAATTTGCCTCATAATAACAACTTAATTAATTAATTAAATTTGCATAGGGGGTCGCACCCTCGGGTTCTTAATTCTACATAGCAGGGAGGGCCAGTGCTGATGGTGTTGGTCCCAAACGGGGGTCCTGCGGGGCCACCACGGGGAAACTCGAGGATTGGTTTTACCTGTAGTATCGCTCATCCGGTCGTGGCCTGAGACGAGATACGCGCGGCTACTA
Organism: Secale cereale; assembly: GCA_902687465.1. Lineage (NCBI taxonomy): Eukaryota > Viridiplantae > Streptophyta > Magnoliopsida > Poales > Poaceae > Secale > Secale cereale. The sequence goes on along the minus strand of LR738712.1, from coordinate 620,162,319 downwards.
TCAGGGTGTCGGCACGCTGGGAGGTCTTGCTGGACTTGTTTTACCATTGTCGAAATGTCTTATGCACCGGGATGCCGAGCCTGATCGGATTTCCCTAAGATAAGGGGTGATGATATTATATTTATCACTTCAGCTAATCGTGAGAGCTTGTGATGGGCTAAGTTGGGACACCCCTGCAGGGTTATAATCTTTTGAAAGACATGCCCGCGGTTATGTGGCAGATTGGAATTTGTTAATGTCCGGTTGTAGAAAACTTGACAGAGGATCCGAAGTAAAACACACAACTGTGTGAGTAACCGTGACTGTCTCTTTTCACTTTGAGAAGAGAACATGGTGGGGTTATGTTTGACTCATATGTAGTTTAGGATCTTTAGCGGCCACTACTAGTTTGAGACCGTTTGCGTAGATGCTCATCTTATTCTTGTACTCGTAAGTTAGCCACCATATTGTGCTTAGCCGCTGCTGCAACCTCACCACCTTACCTCCTCCTACCCATAAAGCTTGGCTAGTCTCGATACCCATGGTTATGGGATTGCTGAGTCCTCGTGGCTCACAGTTACTACAACACCAGATGCAGGTTCAGCCGAGAATGATGCAGGAGCTGGTTCAAGTACTTCACCGGGAGCTCGATGAAGAGAGTGGCCGTATGCTTGTGACGTTTTCGACGATCAGTAGTGGTTTCTACTAGGGGCGATTCAGACATGTGGCTTATGTTTTTTGTATCTTTCTTTTGGATCTTCGCCCGTAGTCGGGTTGTGATGTTTTGAAAGATGTTTTGCTTATGTAATGTATTGTGTGACGTGGCGAGTGTAAGCCAACTATCTCCTTTTGCAATTTAACCCCTCTTTTACATGAGTCGTGCAAAGATACCAAACTTGAGATCATTCCAGAATGGGCTTATACCTTTAAGTCGTGCCTCGACACGTAGGAGGTATAGTCCCATCCTGGGCATTACAAGTTGGTATTCAGAGCCTTCTCCGACCTAGGAGCCCCCACTGATTGATCGAATCGTTGACGGTTGAGTCTAGGCACACACTTGAAATTGTTTTGAGTCCTATATATATATCAGAGAGTAGGATTTCTTTTGCTCCTCATCCCTTTATCACTCTGATGAGGACTCCTAACGATTACTCTTGTCTCTTCTACTCTCAAAATTCACCAATTTTTTTTTAGGATCACGCGAGTATTGTTTGGATTGTTCCGATGTCTTTGTGACGAGAACATTGTTCTCGATGCCTCCTGTCATTAGGGGTTGTGGCAGTGTCCCGGGGAGTTGAGCTCCGAGGTGTTGTCGTCACAAATATATCGCATCAGTTCTGGAATACTTAAGACGGCCGACATCGAAAACTCTCCTATGCGGTTAGTGGCAAGATAACCCCGACATCACCCAGTACTGGGGAGGTAGTTCAGGAGTATTGCCATAGCTTGTATAGTAGATGCGTTTCGAAGGTCCGAGGTAGACGGTTTCCGAGAAAGACTTGTTATGTGTTGAAGGATGGATACAGCTGGATGTAGGATTAGAGTTGAGTGCGCGATGCTTCCCCTGTATCCCCAACACCTGATTGCATAACTGGAAACTTTCGGAAATTAATAGGTGGGTTCATCTAGTAGCTCGTAGGCATTCTTTCAACGAATGCATGATATGAAGTTCGGGGTTCTACATTGAGTGAAGTGGTTTTATGGGCTTGTTCCGATCGGGAGTTGCATCTTAAAGGGTCCTTGGCTATGCTGATCCGGGGATTGCAAAACCCTTTTGTAACACGTTCCATGAGCTTTCATCACGAATATGTCGAATGAAACTTCTATCTTGTATTTGTTCTATCTGCTCCTTGTTGCTTTTTATTTACCTTTTGTTCTTACAAGTGGCTTCTCGTCAAGCTGAGGTATCTACGGAATTCATTCGTTCAATTCTCTATTCGAATGATATTGTGAAGATTATGTTGCAACATATCTATCCTTTGTTTTGATTTGATTCTGGTATTCGAGTTACTTCGATGTCAAATGTTGATTCCATACCTTTCCTAATCGGTGTTCTCATATTTCTATTGGAGTGCTAATTCTTCTTGACCATCGAGATCTTCATGTTAATCCTTTTCAACTTATGTGCCTTCTCTTCAAATTATTCCATACGGACGCCGTTGAGAAATCTGACGATTTGTCTGTTTCATTCATCCCAAGTCGTCTTTGTTTTTCCCCACCCTCCCTCCCTTTTCTTTATGGAGCTGGAATCCTCAAATGAAGTATCCATTTTATTAATGTGATGTTTCTTCATTCATTTCCTTCAATGTTCTTATCCGATGATTTATCGTGAAGATGCTCAAGAGTTTCAAGTTCATCATTCTTAATTCTAACATTCTTCTCCGGTGGACTAAATCCAAGCTTTCGTATTGATCATATTTGTGCCTTTTGTTTCACATGTTTTCCAATGTGGGAATTCTTATCCAAAGTCTCTCTTGATTATTCATCTCTCCTATTCTTCTCCGGAGTGCTGAAGATATCTCAGATGATCCGCGTTTCCATTCTTAATCCTTTCAAGCTATTTTGAGGATTATCATCTTATTCAAGCCATTTAATTCAACCGCTGCAATATCTCTTAAGCAATCCATTTCAATGGTGATTTTTTTGAGTGGGCCCTGACCCACAGGTCTTTTCCCAGGATCTTACCTGACTATTCTTTTTCCGGAGAATTCTTTTCAAGTGTGACGTAAGAATGATTTCCATCAGTCACATGCCTTCTCCAAGCTTGTTTTCAATTATTTCCATCTTTAGCTCCACCTTCCTCTTGTCATTCGTCCGGAGTATCTCAAAATTCTTCATGGCATTTCTCGTCTTCACTCTCAACATTTGAAGACCGGAGAAGAGTTTCTCTTAAATCTTGGCCCTTCTCTTGAAGATTCGTGGCTCTAGCTTAATGCCATCCTCATTATTGTTCCGTTTGTGAGGAATTCTTTTATACCCATCCGAAGCATTTCATGAATTCTTCCTATTGTGATCCTCCGAAGGCCATCATTTCAGAAGATTCTTCGTTCTCAGTTTTCAACTTCGTTCTCCAAATATTCTTCATTGATGCCACTTCGTTCGTCTCCATATTTTACGGTGGTTCTTTCAAGTTTACTCTTCCTTGTTATCGTATTAATTCATTTGTTCTTTTCATAATCCTACCGGTGGTTCGTTGTATAATTATCCGAGGTTGTGCTAGATCTCTCTTTAGTTCTTTGCAACGAGAATAAGTAGTATGCCACATCCGTTGCTTGTCATCAATTTAATTTGATGAAGGATAAGCATACAGTAAATCTTATTCTTATTTTTTCCTCGAAGTGTTAATCTCTTTTTTTTCTGGAGCTTGTTCATCATATCATATTCTCGGTCCTAAGTTGTTCATCTTGTTTTCCGGAGCTTCAAGTTATTTCAATTATATTATTTCAAAGCTCCATCTAATTCATCGCAGGCCGTGAATCTTATTCTTTTCATCTTCCACTTCTCATGCTTTCATTACCGGAGTTCTTCATGGTGGTTCATCATGTTTTAATTCATCCTCGAAGTCTTCATCAAGATTCTTGTTGGAGCTCAAGCATTCTTCATCATGCTTTCCAATTGCAATCCTTTCTACCTTATCTTTTCAGATGGTGTTATGTCATTCTTGACAATTCCTTCATGTTTTATGATTCACGGGTTATCAAGAATGAGACATTTAAAATCATCATTTCCTTGTTCAGGAGATCCCTTTCAACCCTTCAATTATTTGTTGGAGTTATCTTGGGTTATAATTCACCTAAAAACTTTCCCTAAGGATTGTTGCTATTATGGTGCTTATAAATGACCCAAGTTCTTCATTTATCATTCCGGTGAAATAAGTTTATCGTCTCCTTGTTGATCTCAATCCAATCAAATGTTTCGTAAGTGGCTGGTTGTCACCTCATAACTTTGAGATGTTTTCCATAAGCCCACATGAGCTTATTCTTTTCGTTGTTGATTTTCCAACAACTCCGTTCAACCCTTCTTCGTAAGGATGTTTTTTTCATATTCATTTGTCGGAGAAGTTGTCTTTTTCTTCTCCGTTCAATTCTTTCATTGAATTGTATGCTATTCTTTCATTCCGGAGGCATTGTGATGTTGCTCTCTCCAAACCATCATATCGTTTTATCGAGATCATGTTCTTTCCTTTGCTTGTCCATTTAACAGGAGTGTTGTGTCCCCCATTCTAATTCTCTCACCTTTTCATGTTTGGCCTCTCTTTTCAACCGGAGTGCTATCTGAATTCTTTCTTACCCCTTGTGCCATTCTTTCAATTGTTTCAGAGGCTGTGTGTTGTTGTTTTCATCAAGTATCATTCCATCTCTTCAAGCTCATGTTAATTCCTTCCATTTTCAGTCGGAGTGCTGCCCGAATTTTGTCATTCTTTTTCCTTGGCTATACACTTGCACTTTCATATTCTTTTGGTTCGTAAGCTCTTTATTCATGTCTTTCAACCTTCAAGGTTCTCGTAATGTTCCTTGTTCATCGTTTTACCGGAGTGCTCTTAACTTCGTTCATCTCTGTTGTATTCTTTCCTTCAAGATTGTTCAACCTCTCAAGGTTCTTTGGTTTCACTCGTCTGTCAAAGAAGCAACTTTGTTTTACCTCTTCCTCTTCCGTTTTTATCCGGTGCCATCTCTAGGATCTTGGGTCGAGATCCTCTGTTAGTGTGGGAGAGTTGTGACGCCTGAAGACCGACGTCCCAGAAGATTCAAGAGATTCCAGATGTTCCGGGTTCTCCCGTGTGTTTCTTTTGTGCTTGTGTTATTTATTTTTTGCATTGCATCATATCATCATGCCTTCATGTCATTAATCTTTGCATATCAACTTAAATAAATCGTGTGGACCTTCGGTCCATTTAAATCGAGGGAATGATGACTTCTCTTTATAACATATCCTCTCAATATAATTAGGGAGCTATATTAAATATTCCAATTGTTTGGAATTAACCCAAACACACTTGCATATATTCCCCATGCTTTTTCTACTTCAAGTTTCTCCATCTAAACCTTCCCTATAATTCTTATCTGTTTTATCGAGGTTCCTCCAAAAATTCGAACATTTTTGGACACTTCAAAAATCAAGTCTTAGTTCAAATCCATTTGAATTAAATCCATATGGGTTTGAATTCAACTTCACACTCGTGCCCACATATATTTTTTCTGGATTAAGATCATTTTTATGAGTCCAGAAAAATTATGTGCATGCCTAAATTCTTCCCCTAACCTTTTCTTTCCTCTTCTTTTATTTTTGTTATCTGCTTTGTTTTAATAAAAGAAGAAGAGCAGAGGCCCAGCCGCCAGCCTCCTAAGGCATGCTGCCTCCTCGGCCGGACTGGCCCATCAGGCCTAGCCGCCCCATCTAATCCTAACCCTAGGCCCGACCTCCCACAGCGATCTCTCCCCTCGCTCCTCCCTCAGCCGCCGTCGCTCCCTCATCGCAGCCCGAGCCTTCCCCTCGGTTCCTTCTCTCCCTCGCGCACCCCATCGCCACCTTGCTCGATGCTCCTCCCGCATCGCGCCTCCCCTCGAGTGGTCTCGGCCAGCCACAGCCGGCCCGCCCCTGCCTCCTCACCCTCCATCTCCAGCGCGCCGCCAGCCGCGTCGCCTGGCTCGCCGGAGCCAGCAGCCGCGCCATCCGCCGCCAGGGCCCCACGTCCTCGCCGCGCTATGGCCCCGAGCGCCTACCTCCGGCCTCCCCGTCGCACCGCCGTGCGCATGGCCTCTCTCCCTCGTCCGGACGCCGCTCCTCTGCGCCGTGCCGCGCCTCGTCCTCCTCTTCCTCGCCTCCAGCCGCAGTCGGCCGGCCAGGAGCCGCCGCAGCGCCTCAGCCTCGCGCCGGAGTTTTTCTATGCCTGTGCGTGGAACCAGGGACGACGCCATCCATCGCCGTCCTCTTCGGGCCAAGCTGCCGCAGCCACTTCTTTTGTCTGTTGTCGTTCCGCTGCCGCCTGCTTCGTCCACCGTCGTCTAGAGCTGCCTGCGGGGGCTTCGTTTTGTGCTGCACATAGATGACCGAGCCAAGTACCTCTACACACTACTCGCCAAGTACCACGACGCCCGTCAAACGCCAAGTACACAAGTGGTGAGGACGCCAAGACCTCCGAGATCGACTTCATGGACCGACAAGTACCACGACGACACCGAAGGGTTCAGATCGGTCAAGTTCCTCTACGACCCGTGTACGACTACCGTCACCATGACCCCGAACATCTACGGAATGTGTACATCTACGAACGTGAACAACTACCGTCGCCGAGACCGCAAGTACCACTACGTCCGACGCCGCGACGAGTACCTCTACGGAACGTGTACGACGACCGTCGCCGAAGAACCGTGTACCACTATCGTCGCCCTGTGAACGACTACTTCATTGACGACCTCGTGAACAACTACTTCCTCTACGACCCTCGAGTACGACTACACACGAGAACCGCGAGTACCACTAAATCAATGTGTACCACTACCGTCGCCAAGGACCCGTGTAATGCAAGCGTCAAGTTCGACTACCGTCACCGTGTACCACTACTTCCTTTTGGCAACGTGAACGACAACTTCGACAACGTCCGCCTCGAGAACGTCTACTTCCACTACTTCCACTACGTCCCTCGACGACTCGAACCGTTTCGAGAACGAATGTTCCGAAGGTATAACCCCGAGACGATGACACGTGGATGAATGCTTGTTGTGTTGTATGAGATGCTCCACTTGTGTGCTCCGTGCCCGTATCATCTTTTGCCGTGCTCCTCGGTTGCCTCGTCGCCAACCCGTGGGAACCTGGTGATGGGACCACCCCACTTTTCTTCTTGCATGACACGCTCTCCGTCATCTTTTGCACCGGTCTCTCAACGAGTTACCGGAACCGAGATGTTGCCGTTGCAACATTTTCGGATCGTTGCCGTGGCACCCTTTCCTTCCACCACGGTGACAAATACTTCATATATCTTCTTGTTAACTTTTAATAACTTGCATAAAACTTGTTCATGTCATCCGCATCATGTTAACAACATTAAAATGTGTGAATTGTTGTTTGCTTAAATTACTAAACATGCTTATGGGGATTTTCCCGGATTTGTTGTTGTTATTTTCCGGCCTCATTTAAAATGTCTAAATAGTGTAGTTTTATTATGCTTCACCTCTTGCCATGCTAACAAACATGTATTCTTATCTTCTAAATAAACGAGACTCAATTAAATAATTAAAATGTGCTGTTTCGTCAATATGCAACTCGTTGCATATTGAGCTCCACTTAACTTGTAGTTTTGTTTGTGCACATTGCCACGCCATGCATAATTAAACCGGACATGCATCATACTTGGATGTGCATCGTATGCCATGTTTATGCTTGTGTGTTTACCGTGTTGTTTGCTTCTTTCCGGTTTGCTTCCCTCGTTAGCTTCGGGTTCGTACCGGAGTTGTGAGGTTCTGTTCGACTACTTCTTGGACTTGTTCTTCTCCCTCGCGGAATTCCAGGCAAGATGATCATACCCTTGGATACCTTTACTACCATTGCCATGCTTAGTTGTCTCGATGCTATCGTTACATGTCGCGCTACCCATCTTTTATGTCAGCCTCTCCTTGTTGCCATGAAACCTCTAACCTTGAAACCTTCCTAGCAAAACCATTGTTTGGCTATGTTACCCGCTTGCTCAGCCCCTCTCATAGCGTTGTTAGTTGCAGGTGAAGATGAAGATTGTTCCAGGAGGGAACTTGTTGTTGGAATATCAAAATATCTATTATTATTAACACACCTATATACTGGGCATGGGTGGAAGGCTTGGCCTTTTGCTCGGTGTTTTGTTCCACTCATGCCACCTTAGGCATCGATAAACCGGCATTATGTTCCTTGATTTTGCGTTCCTTACACGATGGGTGGATGGGGACCCCTTGACAATTCGACTTTGAATAAAACTCCTCCAGCAAGACCCAACATTGGTTTTAATTTGCCTCATAATAACAACTTAATTAATTAATTAAATTTGCATAGGGGGTCGCACCCTCGAGTTCTTAATTCTACATAGCAGGGGGGGCCAGTGCTAATGGAGTTGGTCCCAAACGGGGGTCCTGCGGGGCCACCACGGGGAAACTCGAGGATTGGTTTTACCTGTAGCATCGCCCATCCGGTCGTGGCCTGAGACGAGATACGCGCGGCTACTATCAGGGTGTTGGCACGCCGGGAGGTCTTGCTGGACTTGTTTTACCATTGTCGAAATGTCTTGTGCACCGGGATGCCAAGCCTGATCGGATTTCCCTAAGATAAGGGGTGATGATATTATATTTATCACTTCAGCTAATCGTGAGAGCTTGTGATGGGCTAAGTTGGGACACCCCTGCAGGGTTATAATATTTTGAAAGCCGTGCCCCTGGTTATGTGGCAGATTGGAATTTGTTAATGTCCAGTTGTAGAAAACTTGACAGAGGATCCGAAGTAAAACACACAACTGTGTGAGTAACCGTGACTGTCTCTTTTCACTTTGAGAAGAGAACACGGTGGGGTTATGTTGGACTCATATGTAGTTTAGGATCTTTAGCGATCACTACTAGTTTGCGACCGTTTGCGTAGATGCTCATCTTATTCTTGTACTCCTAAGTTAGCCACCATATTATGCTTAGCCGCTGCTGCAACCTCACCACCTTACCTCCTCCTACCCATAAAGCATTGCTAGTCTTGATACCCATGGTTATGGGATTGCTGAGTCCTCGTGGCTCACAGTTACTACAACACCAGATGCAGGTTCAGCCGAGAATGATGCATGAGCTGGTTCAAGTACTTCACCGGGAGCTCGATGAAGAGAGTGGCCGTATGCTTGTGACGTTTTCGACGATCAGTAGTGGTTTCTACTAGGGGCGATTCGGACCTGTGGCTTATGTTTTTGGTATCTTTCTTTTGGATCTTCGCCCGTAGTCGGGTTGTGATGTTTTGAATGATGTTTTGCTTATGTAATGTATTGTGTGACGTGGCGAGTGTAAGCCAACTATCTCCTTTTGCATTCTAATCCCTCTTTTACATGAGTCGTGCAAAGATACCAAACTTGAGATCATTCCAGAATGGGCTTATACCTTTAAGTCGTGCCTCGACACGTAGGAGGTATAGTTCCATCCTGGGCATTACAACCTTGGTTCTCAAAAAGCTGAGGGAAATACTTACGCTATTGTGCTGCATCTCCCTTTCCTCTTCGAGGGAATACAATGCAAGCTCGAGAAGTAGCAACGACCACGGGGTCGGTCCCTCTGGCCACTAGCTTGCTAGATGCAGTGCGTCTACCTATTTCGTACAAACTCTTTGCTTTATGCGTGTTTTCTGTTTGAACTATGCATGGTTTGTAAAACTGCTTAATTACAAGTATGTGTTAATATCTAGGTGGTCAGATAGCGCTAGTTCGTACTAAGTTCTTATGTTGCATAATATCTATGCATCTGTTATGTATGTATATTTTTCTCAACTTGATAAAAGAAGTAAATGGATGCCCCATGTGAGACCCGTGGTTCAGTGTGATGCCAAAGGGATAAGAAGTTCTTCATAGATCTACCGAATGACTTCCTCACTAGGACAGTATGTTTAAGTTGAACATGTTCTGATTGAGTTTTATATGTGTTGTATACCGTTGTGTTCAAAATTGTCTAACTAGCTAGTTCTTTGTTTCAATTTTGCTCAGGTCATCCCTTGCGGGGCAAGGCATGACTTCTGAGAGAAGTTTCGAGTTCCAGTAGACGACACCATCTCATTCCAACGCACCTTCATGAAGATGCTAACGTCCCAACAATTCAATTATCTTGTCACCAACAAGGCAAACCACACCTATTTTGATTGCCCTGGTTGGAAAGCCCTTGCAACTGCTTACGAGATGGAACCTGGGGAGAGAGCCACGTTCTAACTCGACTACGATCATGACGAGATCATGGTCTACTACAGGCTTGCTGACAGCGATGATGGTTCACTTACTCCGGAATATGACCCTGACTCTGCCCGCCGAAAAGTCTTATTAGGTAGTTGGCATGCATGGAAGATCTCATGTTATCATCACCTCTATTTATTTGAACTTGTACATTCATGTGTGACTTTGCCTACTCTGTTGAACTATATCAAGAAGTGCATTGTTGAACTTAGATGTTGCTATTGGGTCTATTTAAAGTTGATTTATTTATTGTTCTTAAACTAGATTATGTTGTCATTTTGGTTGCGATCGCTTTTGTCAAACTTTTATTTCACATTTAAAAATCAATTTACTAGCGTCGCGACAACACGGAATATCACTACTAATGAATATTACTGCCGGGTTGGGCGCATGGCACACCATTACCATCCAAAATATTGTTGGCGTAGGGTACTGATAAGTCTCCAGCGTATCTATACTTTTTTTATTGTTCCATGTTGTTATATTATCAATTTGGATGTTTTACATACATTTTGTAGCATCTTTATATCATTTTTTGGGACTAACCTATTGACATAGTGCCCAATGCCAGTTTTTTTCTTGTTTTTACTTTGCAGAATATCAATACCAAACGGAGTCCAAATGCCACAAAACTTTTTGGAGATTTATTTCTGCCCAGAAGAGACCCATGGAGCCCAAGAGGTGTACCAGAGGAGGCACGTGGGCCCCACAAGACACCAAGGCACGCTAGAGGCCCCACGCGCGCCCTGGTGGCTTGTGGGGCCCATGGGGACCTTTTTCACCGACATGTGACTCTATAAATACCACAATATTCCAGAAACCTTAGGGGAGTTGACGAAAAATTATTTCAGCCGCCGCAAGTTCAGAACCACGAGATCCTATCTAGAGGCCTTTTTGGCACTCCGTCGGAGAGGAACATGATCACGGAGGGGTTCATCAACCTCATCACTCCTCCGATGATGCGTGAGTAGTTTACCATAGACCTACAAGTCTATAGTTAGTAGCTAGATGTCTTCTTCTCTCTTTTTGATCTTTAATACAATGTTCTCCTCGATGTTCTTGGAGATCTATTTGATTTAACTCTATTTTGCGGTGTGTTTGTTGGGATCCGATGAATTATGAGTTTATGATTCGATCTATCCATACATGATTATTATAGCCTCGTATTTCTTCTTCGATATTTCGGTTTCGTTTGGCCAACTTGATTGATTTATCTTGCCATGGGAAGAGGTGCTTTGTAATGGGTTCGATCTTGTGGTGCTCAATCTCAATGATAGAAAGAGAGATGACACGCATGTATCGTTGCTATTAAGGATAACAAGATGGGGTATATTACTACATGAATAGATCTTGTCTACATCATGTCACCCTTCTTATTGCATTACTCCATTTCTCGATGAACTTAATACACCAGATGCATGCTGGATAGCGGTCATTGTGTGGAGTAATAGTAGTAGATGCAGAATCGTTTCGGTCTACTCATCTTGGACGTGATGCTTATATACATTATCACTGTCTTGGATATCGTCATAATTATTTGCTTTTCTATCAATTGCCCAACAGTAATTTGTTTACCCATTCTATGCTATTTTCACAAGAGAGGCCACTAGTGAAATCTATGGCCTAGGGGTTTATTTCCTATCATATATTTTCAGATCTGTTTTGCCAAAAACCCAAAAATACTTTCTTGCGTTATATTTTGTTTTATTTTATTTGTATCTATCAATCTACCTATTTATCATATAATACCTTGGAGGGACTGACAACCCCTCTATGCGTTGGGTTGCGAGGATTAGTTGTTTGTGTGCAGGTGTTGTTTACTTAGTGTTGCTTGGTTCTCCTACTGGATTGATAACCTTGGTTTCGTAACTGAGAGAAATACTTGCCGCTGTTGTGCTGCATCATCCCCTCCTTTTCGGGAAATTTACCAACGCGCAAGTAGCAGGTACAACGCCATCACTATTTTTTAACAATGGCACCATATTGGTGGCGTTGGTTGTCCACGCCACCAAGGCTATTTTTGCCACACCAAAGTTAGGCTTTTCTGCACTACTGCAACTTTCTCGTTTTATGTATAATCCTAAGCTCCCTATTTCCTAGAGGAACTTTGCTATCACTCTGAAACATCAGAGGCGCGAATTTATCAGTAGAGGATGTCATCGGCCATGTGAGTGTTGATCAGAACTCGAGAGCAAAGGACTCGCACGAAAAAGGGGTCGAAGGTACTTCTGTCATCAACATCGTACATCCGAGGAACTTCAAGTCCCACAAGCCCAAGGGAAAGATTTTTGTCCAACAGAATGCCTACTTAAAGAAGAAGGGTAAGAAGACCTTCATGAAGAACAAAAAGGGAGATGGCTGCTTCACTTGTGGTTCGGATGAACATTGGGCTAACAAGTTCCCAAACAAGAACAAGAAGCCGGGGCAGGACCCCAAGTCTGCCAACATGATTGTGAGAAACAATGAGAATGGTGGATCTCGATGCGGTACTTTATTTACTATATTTTCTGTGTTTCAGCCCACAGATTGGTGGGTGGACACAATTGAAGTGTCCATGTGCGTGCTGAAATTTCATTGTTTTCATCTTACCAGGTCACATGCCACGAGTCCGTATTGATGGGGAATGGCCCGAGTGCTTATGTTCATGGTGTTGGCACGGTCGATCTGACGTTTACTTCAGGAAGGATCGTGCAGCTGAAGAACGTGCAGCATGTCCCCGCCATCAACAAGATCCTCGTTAGTGGCTCCCTTCTCTGTGGACAAGGGTTTAAGTTGGTCTTTGAGTTTAATAAATTAGTTGTTATGAAATATGGACTATTTGTTGGAAAAGGTTATGAATGCGGAGGAATGTTCCACTTTTGCCTTGCTGATTTTTGTAATGAAGTCGTGAACAATATTCTTTCGAGTGTTAAACGAGTCTGGTCAGATCGTGGTGGAGAGTACTTCTCTGGTGAATTTGACTCTTTCTGTGCGGAACACAGTATTATTCATGAGAGGATACCTCCATATTCACCCCAGTCAAACAAGGTTGCTGTACGGAAAACCGTACTCTAACTGATTTGGTTAATGCCATGTTTGATACATCGGGTTTATCCAAGGCATGGTGGGTGGAGGCAATAAATTTTACATCATGTCATGTCCCGAATAAAGTTCTGACAAAGGATAATGAGAGCACTCCATATGAGAAATGAGGGAAGAGAAGGACAACACTCTCATACTTACGTACTTGGGGCTATTTGGCGAAACTGAATGTGCTGATCCCCAAAAGGCGTAAACTTGGACCAAAGACCATGGACCAGGTTAATTTGGGCTACACTATGAATTTGGGCTACCCGGGTTAATACAACTCGGACATCTGTTGCCTTCGTTGTTAATGAAGCTAACAAATGTGTATACTATCGCCTGGTGGGGGCGAAGGTGTTATATTGTGCTTGTATGTTGACGACATACTGATATTTGGAACCAACCTCAAAGTCATTGAGGAGTTCAAGTCATTTCTATCTCAAAACTTTGAGGTGAAGGAACTTGGAGTGACTGACATTATCTTGAACACCAAGCCACTAAGATATGATGAGGGTGGGATTACGCTTCTGCAATCTCATTATGTTGAGAAGGTTTTGAATCATTTTGGATATTCGGACTGCAAACCATCTTAAACACCATATAATCCTAGTGTGTTGATTCGAAAGTTCGAAGGCACAACTATGGATTAATTGAGATACTCTAAGATTATTGGTTCTCTCATGTATCTAGCGAGCGCAATGAGGCCTGGTGTCGTGTTTCCTGTGAGCAAGCTGAGCCATTTTGTTTCCAAATCGGGTGATGTACATTGGCATGCTATTGAAAGAGTTATGCACTATCTGAAAGGTACTATGAACTATGGACTTATCTATACCGGATACCCATCGGTACTTGAAGGGTATAGTGATGCGAACTTGATTCCTTTATGTTGATGAGATGAAGACCACAACTGGGTATATGTTTACTCTTGGAGGTGGTGATGTTTCCTGGAAGTCTTGCAAGCAAACGAGATTGACAATGGAAGCAGAATTAACATAATTAGACTTGTATGGTGTCGAAGGAGAATGGTTTCGAGATCTTTTGATGGACTTGTGATTGGTTGAGAAGTCGGTTTCGAGCATCCTTATGAACCGTGGTAATCAGGCCATTATTGTCAAAGTAGGGAGTTCAAAGGACAACATGAAGTCCAACAAACACATATGAATGAGATTAGAAGCTGTTAGAAAACTAAGAAACTTCGGTGTGCTAGCGTTGGATTATATCCAAATAGCCGAGAATCTGGCAGATCCCTTTACTAACGGGCTACTGCGTGTTGTGATAGATAATGCATCGAGGTAGATGGGTATGAGACCTAGGTGAGTTTCCATGGTGGTAACCCAACCTATGTGATCGGAGATCCCGTGAAGTAGGATCTGGGAAAACAAGCTAGTGGTGAACTGAGGAGAGTAACTATAGTAGCCCAATCCGCTGGAGATGCAATACTCTCAGAAATTGTATGGTAGGTTGACTAATGTCTTAATGTGTTCCAAAGCTTATATAAGCAAGATGTTATCCTACAAAGCAATATTTGTAGGAACACACCTATATGAGCACGACTACTAGTCAAAGTCTATGAGATTAGGTTGATCTCTAGTAAGCTCATGAATAGGCCAGGAGTGACTAATATGCCCCATCCAAGGGGTCAGCCTTCGGCAGTCTAGTACTAGTAATACATGTGGTGAAACTTCTTTATGCCGAACTGACAATTCAAGGCATAGTCCATTGTTAAATTGTGAAGGAGTGTTGCTACTTGCTCTAGGTGGAGCTCAACCTTAACAGGTCTCCACTGAAATACTGGTATATCAAAATAGTGTTTCGAAGAATGAACAATATGGTCCCTTGAGATCTGGCGGGGGGTTGTTGAAATATTAGGGTGGGCCTAGTGTTGGGTTCTACCGTAGGGTGCGTCAACTACAAATTAATATTTTCCTATGCGCAGAACAACCAAGAACATGCCAAGGAAGATGGATCATAGATCGTTACCACTAGATGCCCAGTGCCATGCAGCGGAAGAAGAGTTGGGGCAGCGCGTCTCCGGATTCGTCTGATACGTCAATTTTGCATCATACTTTTATGTTCATATTTATTGCACTATGGGCTGTTATTACACGTTATGTCACAATACTTATGCCTTTTCTCTCTTATTTTACAAGGTTTACACGAAGAGGGAGAATGCCGGCAGCTGGAATTCTGGGCTGGAAAAGGAGCAAACATTGGAGACCTATTCTCCACAACTCAAAAAGATCCGAAACTCCACGAAACACCATTTCAGAGAATATAAAAAATATCTGGCAAAAGAGATCTGCCAGGGGGCCACCACCTATCCACGAGGGTGGGGGCGCCCCCCCCCCCTCTGGGCGCGATCCCCTGTCTCGTGGGCCACCCTGTGACCCCCAGATGCCCATCTTCTCCTATATGGGGCATTTTGACCTAGAAAAAATAATAAGGAGGCTTTCGGGACCAGACCCGCCGTCTCGACGCAGAACCAATCTAGGGCTCCGACGGAGCTGTTCTACCGGGGATACTTCCCTCCGGGAGGGGGAAATCGTCACCGCCGTCATCACCAACAACTCTCCCATCTTGGGGAGGGTTATCTATTGGGGAACGTAGCAGAATTCAAAAAATTTCTACGCTTTCACCAAGATCAATCTAAGGAGACATCTAGCAACGAGCATATTAGAGTGCGTCTACATACCCTTTTGTAGATCGTGAGCAGAAGCGTTCGAAGAAGCGTGGATGAAGTAGTCGTACTCTTCGCGTTCTTCGTCACCGATGATCTAGCGCCGAACGGACAGCACCTCCGCGTTCAACACACGTCCGGTACAGCAACGTCACCTCCTTGTTGATCCAGCAAGGGGGGAGGAGAGGTCGTCGGAGATCCAGCAGCACGACGGCGTGGTGGTGGATGCAGCGGGAAATCCTGCAGGGCTTCGCCGGCGCCCTGCGGAGGAGTAGAGAGGTGTGACGGGAGGGGGAGAGGCGCCAGAGACTTGGGTGCGGCTGCCCTCTCCCCCCCCCACTATATATAGGGGCCAGGGGGGCGCCGGCCCTGGCAGATCCCATCTGCAAGGGGGGGCGGCGGCATAGGGGGGAGACTTGCCCCCCAAGGCATAGGGGGTGCCCCCCACCCCTAGGGTTTCAACCCTAGGCGCATGGAGGGGGGACCCAAGTGGTGCGCCAGCCCACCAGGGGCTGGCCCCTTCCCCCTTGCGGCCTAGGGGCCCCACCGGGATGGGTGGCCCCACCCGGTGGACCCCCGGGACCCCTCCGGTGGTCCCGGGACACTCCCGGTGACCCCCTGAGTTCACCCGATGGCCAAAACTGGACTTCCTATATATCATTCTTTACCTCCGGACCATTCCGGAACTCCTCGTCACATCCGGGATCTCATCCAGGACTCCGAACAACTTTCGGGTTTCCACGTGCATGTATCTCTACGACCCTAGCGTCACTGAACCTTAAGTGTGTAGACCCTACGGGTTCGGGAGACACGTAGACATGACCGAGACCACTCTCCGGTCAATAACCAACAGCGGGATCTGGATACCCATGTTGGTTCCCACGTGTTCCTCGATGATCTTCATCGGATGAACCACTGTGCCAAGGATTCACTCAATCCCGTATGTTATTCCCTTTGTCCATCGGTACGGTACTTGCCCGAGATTCGATCGTCGGTATTCCCGATACCTTGTTCAATCTCGTCATGGCAAGTCTCTTTACTCGATCCGTAATCCATCATCTCGTGACTAACTCCTTAGTCACCTTGAGCTCATTATGATGATGTCTTACCGAGTGGGCCCAGAGGTACCTCTCCGTCACACGGAGTGACAACATCCCAGTCTCGGTTCGTACCAACTCAACAGACACTTTCGGCGATACCCGTTGCGTACCTTTATAGCCACCCAGTTACGTTGTGACGTTTGGCACACCCAAAGTATTCCTACGGTATCCGGGAGTTGCACAACCTCATGGTCTAAGGAATAAATACTTGACACCGAAAAGCTTATGCATTACGAACTACACGATCTCGTGCTATGCTCAGGATTGGGTCTTGTCCATCACATCATTCTCCTAATGATGTGATCCCGTTATCACTGACATCCTATGTCCATGGTCAGGAAACCGTGACCATCTGTTGATCAACGAGCTAGTAACTAGAGGCTTACTAGGGACTCATTGTGGTCTATATATTCAGACATGTATCGCTGTTTCCGTACAATACAATTCAAGCATGAATAACAGACAATTATCATGAACAAGGAAATATAATAATAATACTTTTATTATTGCCTCTAGGGCATATTTCCAATAGTCTCCCACTTGCACTAGAGTCAATAATCTAGTTACATTGTGATGAATCGAACACCCATAGAGTTCTGGTGTTGATCATGTTTTGCCCGTGGAAGAGGTTTAGTCAACGGGTCTGCAACATTCAGATCCATATGCACTTTACAAATATCTATGTCTCCATCTTGAACATAATTCCGGATGGAGTTGAAACGGCGCTTGATGTGCTTGGTCTTCTTGTGAAACCTGGGCTCCTTGGTAATGGTAATAGCACCAGTGTTGTCACAGAAGAGAGTCATCGGGCTTGACGCGCTTGGAATGACTCCTAGGCCGGTGATGAACTCCTTCATCCAGACTCCTTCCTGTGCTACTTCGCAAGCAGCTATGTACTCCGCTTCACATGTAGAATGCGCCACGACGCTCTGCTTGCAACTGCACCAGCTGACTGCTCCACCATTCAAAATATACACGTATCCGGTTTGTGACTTCGAGTCATCCAGATCTGTGTCGAAGCTAGCATCGACGTAACCCTTTACGACGAGCTCTTCGTCACCTCCATAAACGAGAAACATATCCTTAGTCCTCTTTAGGTACTTTAGGATGTTCTTGACCGCTGTCCAGTGTTCCATAACGGGATCACTTTGGTACCTCCCTACCAAACTTATGGCAAGGTTCACATCAGGTCTGGTACACAGCATGGCATACATGATAGAACCTATGGCCGAGGCATAGGGAATGACACTCATCTTTTCTCTATCTTCTGCCGTGGTCGGCGACTGAGCCTTGCTCAATCTCATGCCTTGCAAAACAGGCAAGAACCCCTTCTTGGACTGATCCATATTGAACTTCTTCAATATCTTGTCAAGGTATGTACTTTGTGAAAGACCGATGATGCGTCTTGATCTATCTCTATAGATTTTGATTCCTAATATGTAAGCTGCTTCTCCAAGGTCCTTCATTGAAAAACTCTTATTCAAGTAGGCCTTTACAGTTTCCAAGAATTCTATATCATTTCCCATCAGCAATATGTCATCCACATATAATATGAGAAATGCTACAGAGCTCCCACTCACTTTCTTGTAGATACATGCTTCTCCATAAGTCTGTATAAAGCCAAACGCTTTGATCACATCATTAAAGCAAATATTCCAACTCCGAGATGCTTGCACCAGCCCGTAAATCGAGCGCTGGAGCTTGCATACCTTGTTAGCATTCTGTGGATCGACAAAACCTTCCGGCTGCATCATATATAACTCTTCCTTGAGGAAGCCATTAAGGAATGCCGTTTTGACGTCCATTTACCATATCTCATAATCATAGAATGCGGCAATAGCTAACATGATTCTGACTGACTTCAGCATCGCTATGGGAGAAAAAGTCTCGTCGTAGTCAATCCCTTGAACTTGTCGATAACCCTTAGCGACAAGCCGAGCCTTATAGATGGTCACATTACCATCCACGTCTGTCTTCTTCTTAAAAATCCATTTATTTTCTATGGAGTGCCTATCATCAGGCAAGTCCACCAAAGTCCATACTTTGTTTTCATACATGGATTCTATCTCGGATTTCATGGTTCCAAGCCATTTATTGGAATCCGGGCCCGCCATCGCTTCTTCATAGTTCGAAGGTTCACCGTTGTCTAATAACATGATATTCATGACAGGGTTGCCGTACCACTCTGGTGCGGAACGTGCCCTTGTGGACCTTCGAAGTTCAGAAGTAACTTGATCTGTTTCTTCATGATCATCATCATTAACTTCCTCCCTTATCGGTGCAAGCACCTCAGGAACAATTTCCTGTGCTGCGCTACTTTCCGGTCCAGGAGGGGTGACTGTCACCTCATCAAGTTCTACTTTCCTCCCACTCACTTCTTTCGAGAGAAACTCTTTCTCCAGAAAGGATCCATTCTTGGCAACAAAGACCTTGCCTTCGGATCTGTGGTAGAAGGTGTACCCAATCGTTTCCTTTGGGTATCCTATGAAGACGCATTTTTCCAATTTGGGTTCGAGCTTTTCAGGTTGAAGTTTCTTGACATAAGCATCACAACCCCAAACTTTCAGAAACGACAGCTTCGGTTTCTTGCCAAACCAAAGTTCATACGGTGTCTTCTCAACGGATTTCGACGGAGCCCTATTTAAAGTGAATGTGGCAGTCTCTAAAGCATAACCCCAAAAAGATAGCGGTAAATCGGTAAGGGACATCATAGATCGCACCATGTCCAACAGAGTACGATTTCGACGTTCGGACACACCGTTACGCTGAGGTGTTCCGGGCGGTGTCAATTGTGAAACAATTCCACAGTTCCTAAGGTACGTGCCAAATTCATGACTCAAATATTCACCCCCACGATCCGATCGTAAGAACTTTATTTTCTTGTCTTGTTGATTCTCAACCTCATTCTGAAATTCCTTGAACTTTTTAAAGGTTTCAGACTTGTGCTTCATCAAATAGATATACCCATATCTACTCAAGTCATCTGTGAGGGTGAGAACATAACGATAGCCTTCGCGAGCCTCAACACTCATTGGACCGCACACATCGGTATGTATGATTTCCAATAAGTTGGTTGCTCGCTCCATTGTTCCGGAGAACAGAGTCTTGGTCATCTTGCCCATGAGGCATGGTTCGCACGTGTCAAATGATTCATAATCAAGAGACTCCAGAAGTCCATCAGCATGAAGCTTCTTCATACGTTTGACACCAATATGACCAAGGCGGCAATGCCACAAGTATGTGGGACTATCATTATCAACTTTACATCTTTTGGCATTCACACTATGAATATGTGTATCATCACGATCGAGATTCAACAAAAATAAACCATTGACCAGCGGGGCATGACCATAAAACATATCTCTCAAATAAATAGACCAACCATTATTCTCAGATTTAAATGAGTAGCCATTTCGCATAAGACGAGATCCAGATACAATGTTCATGCTCAAAGCTGGTACTAAATAACAATTATTAAGGTTTAAAACTAATCCCGAGGGTAGATGTAGAGGCAGCGTGCCGACGACGATCACATCGACCTTGGAACCATTCCCGACGAGCATCGTCACCTCATCCTTCGCCAGTCTCCGCTTATTCCGCAACTCCTGCTTAGAGTTACAAATATGAGCAACTGCACCGGTATCGAATACCCAGGAGCTACTACGAGCGCTGGTAAGGTACACATCAATAACATGTATATCACATATACCTTTGACGTTGCCGGCCTTCTTGTCCGCTAAGTATTTGGGACAGTTCTGCTTCTAGTGACCCGTTCCCTTGCAATAAAAGCACTCTGTCTCAGGCTTGGGTCCATACTTTGGCTTCTTCCCGGCAACTGGCTTACCGGGCGCGGCAACTCCCTTGCCGTCCTTCTTGAAGTTCTTTTTACCCTTGCCCTTCTTGAACTTAGTGATTTTATTGACCATCCACACTTGATGTTCGTTCTTGATATCCACCTCCGCTGATTTCAGCATTGAATACACCTCGGGAATGGACTTCTCCATCCCCTGCATATTGAAGTTCAACACGAAGCTCTTGTAGCATGGTGGGAGCGACTGGAGGATTCTGTCAACGACCGCTTCGTCTGGGAGATTCATTCCCAACTGAGACAAGCGGTTGTGCAACCCAGAAATCTTGAGGATGTGCTCACTGACAGAACTATTTTCCTCCATCTTACAGCTATAGAATGCGTCGGAGACGTCATATCTCTCGACTCGGGCATGAGCTTGGAAAACCATTTTCAGCTCTTGGAACATCCCATATGCCCCGTGGTGCTCAAAACGCTTTTGGAGCCCCGGTTCTAAGCTGTAAAGCATGCCGCACTTAACCAGGGAGTAATCATCACAACGCGACTGCCAAGCGTTCATAACATCTTGGTTTGCCGGGGCGGGAGCGTCACCTAGCGGTGCATCTAGGACATAAGTTTTCTTGGCAGCTATGAGGATGATCCTCAGGTTACGGACCCAGTCCGTGTAGTTGCTACCATCGTCTTTCAGCTTGGATTTCTCTAGGAACGCGTTGAAGTTGAGGGTGACATGAGCATGGGCCATTTGATCTACAAGACATATTGTAAAGATTTTAGACTAAGTTCATGATAACTAAGTTCATCTTAATCAAATTTTAATGAACTCCCACTCAGATTGACATCTCTCTAGTCATCTAAGTGATACATGATCCGAATCGACTAGCCCGTGTCCGATCATCACGTGAGACAGACTAGTCATCAACGGCGAACATCTTCATGTTGATCGTATCTTCTATACGACTCATGTTCGACCTTTCGGTCTTCCGTGTTCCGAGGCCATGTCTATACATGCTAGGCTCGTCAAGTGAACCCTAAGTGTATTGCGTGTGTAAATCTGGCTTACACCCGTTGTATGCGAACGTTAGAACCTATCACACCCGATCATCACGTGGTGCTTCGGAACAACGATCCTTAGCAACGGTGCACAGTTAGGGGGAACACAATTCTTGAAATTTTAGTGAGAGATCATCTTATTTAATACCGTCGTTCTAAGTAAACAAGATGCATAAACATGATAAACATCACATGCAATCAATTAAAGTGACATGATATGGCCAATATCATCTTGCTCCTTCGATCTCCATCTTCGGGGCACCATGATCATCTTTGTCACCGGCTCGACACCATGATCTCCATCATCATGATCTCCATCATTGTGTCTTCATGAAGTCGTCACGCCAACTATTACTTCTACTACTATGGCTAACGCTTAGCAATAAAGTAAAGTAATTACATGGCGTTATTCAGTGACACGCAGGTCATACAATAATTAAGAAAACTCCTATGGCTCCTGCCGGTTGTCAAGTTCATCGACATGCAAGTCATGATTCCCTATTACAAGAACATGATCAATCTCATACACCACATATATCATTCATCACATCTTCTTGGCCATACCATATCACATAGCACATGCTGCAAGAACAAGTTAGACGACCTCTAATTGTTGTTGCAAGTTTTTACGTGGCTTCTATAGGTTTTCTAGCAAGAACGTTTCTTACCTACGCCAAAACCACAACGTGATTTGTCAATTTCTATTTACCCTTCATAAGGACCCTGTTCATCGAATCTGATCCGACTAAAGTGGGAGAGACAGACACCCGCCAGCCACCTTATGCATCTAGTGCATGTCTGTCGGTGGAACCAGTCTCACGTAAGCGTACGTGTAAGGTCGGTCCGGGCCGCTTCATCCCACAAAGCCGCCGAATCAAGATTAGACTAGTAACGGTAAGAAAATTGAGCAAACTCAACGCCCACAACTACTTTGTGTTCTACTCGTGCAAGATGCTACGCAAAAGACCTAGCTCAGATGCCACTGTTGGGGAACGTAGCAGAATTCAAAAAAATTCTATGCTTTCACCAAGATCAATCTAAAGAGACATCTAGCAACGAGCATATTAGAGTGCGTCTACATACCCTTTTGTAGATCGCGAGCAGAAGCGTTCGAAGAAGCGTGGATGAAGTAGTCGTACTCTTCGCGTTCTTCGTCACCGATGATCTAGCGCCGAACGTACGGCACCTCCGCGTTCAACACACGTCCGGTACAGCAACGTCACCTCCTTCTTGATCCAGCAAGGGGGGAGGAGAGGTCGTCGGAGATCCAACAGCACGACGGTGGATGCAGCGGGAAATCCTGCAGGGCTTCACCGGCGCCCTCCGGAGGAGTAGAGAGGTGTGACGGGAGGGGGACAGGCGCCAGAGACTTGGGTGCGGCTGCCCTCTCCCCCCCACTATATATAGGGGCCAGGGGGGCGCCGGCCCTGGCAGATCCCATCTGCAAGGGGGGCGGCGGCCTAGGGGGGAGACTTGCCCCCCAAGGCATAGGGGGCGCCCCCCTCCCCTAGGGTTTCAACCCTAGGCGCATGGAGGGGGGGACCCAAGTGGTGCGCCAGCCCACCAGGGGCTGGCCCCTTCCCCCCCTTGCAGCCTAGGGGCCCCACCGGGATGGGTGGCCCCACCCGGTGGACCCCCGGGACCCCTCCGGTGGTCCCGGGACACTCCCGGTGACCCCCGGAGTTCACCCGATGGCCGAAACTGGACTTCCTATATATCATTCTTTACCTCCGAACCATTCCGGAACTCCTCGTCACGTCCGGTATCTCATCCGGGACTCCGAACAACTTTCGGGTTTCCACGTGCATGTATCTCTACGACCCTAGCGTCACCGAACCTTAAGTGTGTAGACCCTACGGGTTCGGGAGACACGTAGACATGACCGAGACCACTCTCCGGTCAATAACCAACAGCGGGATCTGGATACCCATGTTGGTTCCCACATGTTCCTCGATGATCTTCATCGGATGAACCACTGTGTCAAGGATTCACTCAATCCCGTATGTTATTCCCTTTGTCCATCGGTACGGTACTTGCCCGAGATTCGATCGTCGGTATTCCCGATACCTTGTTCAATCTCGTCATGGCAAGTCTCGTTACTCGATCCGTAATCCATCATCCAGTGACTAACTCCTTAGTCACCTTGAGCTCATTATGATGATGTCTTACCGAGTGGGCCCAGAGGTACCTCTCCGTCACACGGAGTGACAACATCCCAGTTTCGGTTCGTACCAACTCAACAGACACTTTCGGAGATACCCGTTGCGTACCTTTATAGCCACCCAGTTACGTTGTGACGTTTGGCACACCCAAAGTATTCCTACGGTATCCGGGAGTTGCACAACCTCATGGTCTAAGGAATAAATACTTGACACCGAAAAGCTTATGCATTACGAACTATACGATCTCGTGCTATGCTCAAGATTGGGTCTTGTCCATCACATCATTCTCCTAATGATGTGATCCCGTTATCACTGACATCCTATGTCCATGGTCAGGAAACCGTGACCATCTGTTGATCAACGAGCTAGTAACTAGAGGCTTACCAGGGACTCATTGTGGTCTATATATTCACACATGTATCGCTGTTTCCGTACAATACAATTCAAGCATGAATAACAGACAATTATCATGAACAAGGAAATATAATAATAATACTTTTATTATTGCCTCTAGGGCATATTTCCAACATTATTTTCATCAACATCTACACCAGCACCATCTCCTCTCAAACCCTACTTCATCTCTTGTATCCAATCTTTGTATCAAAACCTCAGATTGGTACCTGTAGGTTGCTAGTAGTGTTGATTACTCCTTGTAGTTGATGCAAGTTGGTTTACTTGGTGGAAGATCATATGTTCAGATCCATTATGCATATTAATACCCCTCTAATCATGAACAATATTATGTCTTGTGATTAGTTACTTTTGTTCCTGAGGACATGGGAGAAGTATTGCTATAAGTAGTCATGTGAATTTGGTATTCATTCGATATTTTGATGAGATGTATGTTTTCTTTCCTCTAGTGGTGTCATGTGAACGTCGACTACATGGCACTTCACCATTGTTTGGGCCTAGAGGAAGGCATTGGGAAGTAATAAGTAGATGATGGGTTTCTAGAGTGACAGAAGCTTAAACCCTAGTTTATGTGTTGCTTTGTAAGGGGCTGGTTTAGATCCATATGTTTCATTCTATGGTTAGGTTTACCTTAATATTTCTTTTGTAGTTGGGGATGCTTGCAATAGAGGTTAATCATAAGTGGGATGCTTGTCCAAGTAAGGGCAGCACCCAAGCACCGGTCCACCCACATACCAAATTATCAAAGTACCGAACGCGAATCATATGATCGTGATGAAAACTAGCTTGACGATAATTCCCATGTGTCCTCGGGGGCACTTTCTTTCATATAAGGGTTTGTCCAGGCTTGTCCTTTGCTATAAAAAAGATTGGGCCATCTTGCTGCACCTTATTTACTTTTACTATTTGTCACTTGCTACCAATTACCTTATCACAAAACTATCAGTTACCGATAATTTCAGTGCATGCAGGAAATACCTTACCGAAAACTGCCCATCATTTCCTTCTGCTCCTCGTTGGGTTCGACACTCTTACTTATCGAAAGGACTACGATATATCCCCTACACTTGTGGGTCATCAAGAATCTTTTCTGGCGCCGTTGCCGGGGAGTGAAGCGCCTTTGGTAAGGAAAAATTTATATAGTTTGTTGAAATTTACTATTACTTGTTACTATGGCTCATAATCCTTTGAGGGGCTTGTTCGGGATATATTCACCCCGAACAGAAGAGCAAAGAGTTGCTCCTCAACCTACCGAACCTACTGAAAATGTTTGCTTTGACATTCCTTCGGGTATGATAGAGAAACTGCTAGATAATCCCTTTACAGGAGACGGAACACTGCATCCCAATTTACATCTAATCTATGTGGATGAAGTTTGTGGATTATTTAAGCTTGCAGGTATGCCCGAGGATGTTATCAAGAAGAAGGTCTTCCCTTTATCTTTGAAGGGATATGCATTTACATGGTTTAGGCTATGCGATGATATTGGATCATGGAACTATAATCGACTGAAGTTGGAATTTCATCAGAAGTTCTACCCTATGCATCAGGTTCATCGTGAACGTAATTATATATATAATTTTTGGCCTCACGAAGGAGAAAGTATCATTGAAGCTTGGGGGAGGCTTACGTCAATGTTATATTCATGCCCCAATCATGAGCTCTCAAGAAAAATGATCATTCAAAATTTTTATGCTCGGCTTTCTCTCAATAATCGCTCCATGCTCGATAATTCTTGTGCTGGTTCTTTTATGATGAAAATTATTGAATTCAAATGGGATTTATTGGAAAGAATTAAATGCAACTCTGAATATTGGGATCTCGATGAAGGTAAGGAGTCCGGTATGACCCCTAAGTTTGATTGTGTTAAAGCTTTTATGGATACCGATGTTTTCCGTGAATTTAGCACTCAATATGGACTTGACTCTGAGATAGTAGCTTCTTTCTGTGAATCATTTGCTACTTATGTTGACCTCCCCAAGGAGAAGTGGTTTAAATACTATCCTCCCATTGAAGTAAAAGTAGTTGCACCTATTAAAGTTGAAAAAAAGACTATCACTTATAATGTTGATCCTATTGTTCCTACTGCTTATATTGAAAAACCACCTTTCCCTGTTAGAATAAAGGATCACGCAAAAGCTTCAACTGTGGTTCGTAAGAGTAATACTAGAACACCTACACCCTCGGAGCGAATTAAAATTGAACCTAGTGTTGCTGTGGTTAAAGATCTCTTGGTTGAAAATTTAGATGGACATGTTATTTACCTCCAAGAGGAAGCTGCTAGAATAGCCAAACCCGATACTAGGAATAAACATAGACCTGTTGTAGGCCTGCCTATTATTTCTTTTAAAATAGGAGATCATTGATATCATGGTTTATGTGACGCAGGTGCTAGTGCGAGTGTAGTACCTATTTCCTTATATGATGAAATTATGCACGACATTGCACCCGCTGAGCTAGAAGGTATTGATGTCACTATTAAGCTTGCTAATAGAGACACTATTTCACCAATTCGGATTGTTAGAGATGTTGAAGTCTTGTGTGGGAAAGTTAAATACCCTGCTGATTTTCTTGTTCTTGGTTCCCCACAAGATGATTTTTGTCCCATTATATTCGGTAGACCCTTCTTGAATACTCTTAATGCTAAGATAGACTGCGTAAAAGATATTGTTATCGTTGGTTTAGGGGATATGTCTTATGATATTAACTTTGCTAAATTTCGTAGACAATCCCATGATAAAGAATTACCTAGTAAGGATGAAATTATTGGTCTTGCTTCTATTGTTGTGCCTCCTAATGATCCTTTAGAACAATATCTGCTAGACCATGAAAATGATATGTATATGAATGAGAGAAGGGAAATGGATGAAATATTCTTTAAGCAGGGACCCGTATTGAAAAATAACTTGCCTGTTGAAATTCTAGGGGATCCTCCTCCACCCAAGGGTGATCCCGTGTTTGAACTTAAACCATTACCTGATGCTCTTAAGTATGTTTATCTTGATGAAAAGAAGATATATCCTGTTATTATTGGTGCTAACCTTTTAGAGCAGGAAGAAGAAAAACTATTGAAAACTCTAAAGAAGCATCGTGCTGCTATTGGATATACTCTGGATGATCTTGAGGGCATTAGTCCACTCTATGCCAACACAAGATAAAATTGGAAGAGGACGCTAAATCGGTTATTGATCATCAACGACGGTTAAATCGTAAGATGAAAGAAGTGGTAAGGAAGGAAATACTAAATCTTCTAGAGGCAGGTATAATCTATCCAGTTGTTGATAGCCAGTGGGTAAGTCCTGTCCATTGTGTCCCTAAGAAGGGAGGTATGACTGTTGTTCCTAATGATAAAGATGAATTGTTCCCGCAAAGAATTGTTACAGGTTATAGGATGGTAATTAATTTCCACAAATTAAATAAAGCTACTAAGAAAGATCATTACACTTTGCCTTTTATTAATCAAATGCTAGAAAGGTTATCCAAACATAGTCATTTTGTGCCATGTGCCCCTTATCTTCGCCTTTCATGGCTTGAGTACGGGCTAGGCGAGTCTTCAAAATGTGTTGTTCGTTTGTGTGGTGCCCCCTCCCCCTCCCTCTTGTTTCCGGTAACAATTCTCTCCTACCTATCAATGAAATAATACAAAATTGTTTGCATATTCGCTAATTTTTTAATTCAGGTGCAGGGGCGGAGCCAGGATTTAGGTATAGGGGGGCCAAATGGCAATGAAGCCAGAAAATATTTTATGCCTCGCATACTATCCAACAGTTGCATATTTAATTCTCATTTGCATTTAACTTTGCCTAGACACACATTTTTTTTGCAACTGGATCGCATAGCGATAGCTAATACTAATCAATAATTCTACATGCGCATCAAATGACTCTAAAATAGGACATGAAATGCCTTGCTACAAAAGATTTTATATGAATGATTAAGATATATGGACGATGGTAATCATGTATAATCAAATGGTTGGCATGTATCTTGCATTTATATACATATGAGTCGCAAATCCTCATGGTTCTATTAGGAAATTTTTGTTGTTTTCTTAGCGAAAATTGATCGCCGAGGCCGGAATACATACCTAGATAATCAAACCCAGCCCCTCGTCGTCCCCTCTGCTGCTAGGTCGAAGATGAAGTAGATCGGCTCGTCATCGTTGGCAGGCACGCGACAACCACGGATATTTGATGAAGCGTTGACGGGTTCGAGCTTTCGAACAATTACAGGTGCCTATACCCTAGCGCGGCGACACATCACAAAATCACAAAATCAAAATAACTAAAATCTGATGCAGAAATTCAACATGATATAAGAAGATAATTGAAAGAGAGTAGTAGATGGTGTGGTGTGTTAAGCAGCCTGTGTCACCGTATGCATCAGATCTACAGAAGGAAGAGCGGAGGCTGGCCATAGGACGGCAGGTCGGCAGCGACGTATCCCTAATCCACGCACGCGCTAATCACGGGAGTATCTCGAGGAGACTTGAGAAGGCCAATCTTGCCTTACGACTATCTCATGGGCCTCTATGTGGGCCTTTTTTCTTTCATTGGAATCAGTTCACGTAAAGATAGGGGGCCGAGTATGATGTATGTGCAACTCACGTCGCTAATTACCCATGTGTATTCAATGCTCGCTCGATCGTTGGGGGGGGGGCTGGC
>LR738712.1:620117608-620133461 GCA_902687465.1 Secale cereale | reverse complement strand
GCTCCCCCCCCCCCCCCCCTTGTCTCCGCCACTGTTCAGGTGGTCAAAGACATGCATCTTATTATCCATTGTTTGGCGTGCATTTTTGACTTTCGATGCCAAGACAATTAATATACTTGCCATTTTGTCAAGTGTAGCTTGCTAGCTTAACTAGTAGTGTTTTGACTTAATTGTTGAGAAGGTAATCGAAGATGGTTTCTTCTAGTGAAGTCATTTTTTCGTGCACCTTACGTTGAGGTTTGGAGCACTTCTCCGGCTTACAAACTACAGGAGATTAATTCAAGCTCAACAAGACTGCTAAAACTAGAGAAAGCATCACTACCTTTCTTGCCAATCAAATTAGTCTTCGTGTTTGAAGGTACGACATAATTTATAAAAGAAAACATTGGGCCATTTTCTGTAACCTATAGTATATGTGATCTTCAGTCATAGATCAAGGTCACTTGGAAGGTTTAGTTTCAATGGTCCCTCCGAATTATGACCATTTGTAGGCTCTAGCATTTGGGCGATTCTCCTACGACATGTTGAGGAAAATACCATCCGTGAAAATGTGGAAAGATATTAGAGAGTAGTTTGTGTGTGTGAGTGCACGAGTGCGTGCGTGTGTGTGTGTGTGTGTATGTGTGTGGATCACGCTCTCACATTGAATTGATGAGAGAATTTGAGGAGAGCTTGATGTAGGACAAAAAAAATTACACGCCTCGGCTAGATTTTGTTGGCTTTCTTTTGGTGACAGACTCGTTTGTACATTCCACATCTTTGGTGAGTGCGTTGATTTGCATGTTTTAATAGTTTGGTACCTGCAAAAACATACTAGTGTGGGACCGTTGGATCTCAAAAGTCAAAACCCATAAAAATCAACAGTTTAGATCCATTGGTGAGGTATAAGAGGGATTATCTTTGAATTAGGATAACACAATGGTAGCTAATTTTGTGATTTATCATCTATGGATGTGGCGGGTTTTTTTAAGGGAATATATTAATATCAAGAAGATATCAATTACACCCAGCCTCTGCACCTACAAGATGTCACAAGACCTCCAGGATGCATGCAGCCAAAGGAGAAAACAAAAAAGAAAGGAAAAAACAAAGATCCCACCATAGCTATCAACTCCTCTCAGCAGTAGCACACCAACCACCACCAAATGCAACACCCAGAAAACATAAGAGGTCTCCAAAAGCAACGCCTTCATGAAGAATTACCTAGTAAGGATGAAATTATTGGTCTTGCTTCTATTGTTGTGCCTCCTAACAATCCTTTAGAACAATATCTGCTAGACCATGAAAATGATATGTATATGAATGAGAGAAGGGAAATAGATGAAATATTCTTTAAGCAGGGACCCGTATTGAAAAACAACTTGCCTGTTGAAATTCTAGGGGATCCTCCTCCACCCAAGGGTGATCCCGTGTTTGAACTTAAACCATTACCTGATGCTCTTAAGTATGTTTATCTTGATGAAAAGAAGATATATCCTGTTATTATTGGTGCTAACCTTTTAGAGCAGGAAGAAGAAAAACTATTGAAAACTCTGAAGAAGCATCGTGTTGCTATTGGATATACTCTGGATGATCTTGAGGGCATTAGTCCCACTCTATGCCAACACAAGATAAAATTGGAAGAGGATGCTAAATCGGTTATTGATCATCAACGACGGTTAAATCGTAAGATGAAAGAAGTGGTAAGGAAGGAAATACTAAATCTTCTAGAGGCAGGTATAATCTATCCAGTTGTTGATAGCCAGTGGGTAAGTCCTGTCCATTGTGTCCCTAAGAAGGGAGGTATGACTGTTGTTCCTAATGATAAAGATGAATTGTTCCCGCAAAGAATTGTTACAGGTTATAGGATGGTAATTAATTTCCGCAAATTAAATAAATCTACTAAGAAAGATCATTACACTTTGCCTTTTATTGATCAAATGCTAGAAAGGTTATCCAAACATAGTCATTTTTTGCTTTCTAGATGGTTATTCTGGTTTCTCTCAAATACTTGTGTCGAAAGGGGATCAAGAAAAGACCACTTTTACTTGTCCTTTCGGTACCTTTGCTTATAGACGTATGCCTTTTAGTTTATGTAATGCACTTGCTACCTTTCAAAGATGCATGATGGCTATATTCTTTGATTTTTGTGAAAATATTGTTGAGGTTTTCATGGATGTTTTTACCGTTTACGGAACTTCTTTTGATGATTGCTTGAGCAACCTTGATCGAGTTTTGCAGAGATGTGAAGACACTAATCTTATCTTGAATTGGGAGAAGTGCCACTTTATGGTTAATAAAGGCATTGTCTTGGAACATAAAATTTCTGAAAGAGGTATTGAAGTTGACAAGGCTAAGGTTGATGCTATTGAAATGACGCCGTGTCCCAAGGACATCAAAGGTACTCCCTCCGTCCGGAAATACTTGTCATCAAAATGAATAAAAGGGGATGTATCTAGATGTATTTTAGTTCTAGATACATCCCTTTTTGTCCATTTTGATGACAAGTATTTTCGGATGGAGGGAGTATAAGAAGTTTCCTTGGTCATGCCAGGTTTTATAGGAGGTTCATTAAGGAATTCTCCAAAATCTCCAGGCCTCTGACTAATCTCTTAAAAAAAGATGTTCCTTTTGTCTTTGATGATGATTGTTTAGAAGCATTTGAAATACTTAAGAAAGCATTGATCTCTGCACCTATTGTCCAGACTCCTGACTGGAATTTACCCTTTGAGATTATGTGCGATGCTAGTGATTATGCTGTAGGGGCTGTTCTAGGACAAAGAGTTGATAAGAAATTGAATGTAATCCAATATGCTAGTAAAACTCTAGACAATGCCCAGAGACATTATGCTACTACTGAGAAGGAATTTTTAGCAGTTGTATTTGCATGTGATAAGTTTAGACCTTATATTGTTAATTATAAAGTAACTATTCACACTAATCATGTTTCTATCAAATACCTTATGGAAAAAAAGATGCTAAACCAAGACTTATTAGATGGGTTCTCTTGCTGGACGAATTTGATTTGCATATTATTGATAGAAAGGGAGCTGAGAACCCCGTTGCAGACAACTTGTCTAGGCTAGAGAATATTCTTGATGACCCACAACCTATTGATGATTGCTTTCCTGATGAACAATTAGCTGTCATAAATACTTCTCGTACTTCTCCTTGGTATGCTTGTTATGCTAATTACATTGTTGCTAAGTTTATACCTCCTAGTTTCACATACCAGCAAAAGAAAAAGTTCTTCTATGATTTGAGACATTACTTCTGGGATGACCCACACCTTTATAAAGAAGGAGTAGATGGTATTATTAGACGTTGTGTACCTGAGCATGAACAGGAACAGATCCTACTCAAGTGCCACTCTGAAGCTTATGGAGGACACCATGCTGGAGATAGAACTGCACATAAGGTATTGCAATCTGGTTTTTATTGGCCTACTCTCTTCAAGGATGCTCGTAAGTTTGTCTTATCTTGTGATGAATGTCAACAAATTGGTAATATCAGTAGACGTCAAGAAATTCCTATGAATTATTCACTTGTTATTGAACCATTTGATGTCTGGGGCTTTGATTATATGGGCCTGTTTCCTTCCTCTAATGGGTATACACATATTTTAGTTGCCGTCGACTACGTTACTATGTGGGTAGAAGCTATTGCAACTAGTAGTGCTGATCACAACACCTCTATTAAGATGCTTAAAGAAGTTATTTTTCCAAGGTTTGGAGTCCCTAGATATTTAATGACTGATGGTAGTTCACACTTTATTCATGGTGCTTTCCGTAAAAGGCTTGCTAAGTATGATGTTAATCATAGAATTGCATCCCCTTATCACCCACAGTCTAGTGGTCAAGTAGAACTAAGTAACAGAGAGTTGAAACTAATTTTGCAAAAGACAATTAATAGGTCTAGAAAGAATTTATCCAAGAAACTTCATGATACATTATGGGCCTATAGAACTGAATACAAAAATCCTATGGGTATGTCTCCATATAAGATGGTTTATGGAAAAGCTTGTCACTTACCTCTTGAGCTAGAACATAAGGCATATTGGGCTATTAAGGAGCTCAATTATGATTTCAAACTTGCCGGTGAGAAGAGGTTATTTGACATTAGCTCGCTTGATGAATGGAGAACCCAAGCTTATGAGAATGCCAAGCTGTTTAAAGAAAAGGTTAAAAGATGGCATGACAAAAGGATACAAAAGTGTGAGTTTAACGTAGGTGATTATGTCTTGCTATACAACTCTCGTTTAAGATTTTTTGCAGGAAAACTTCTCTCTAAATGGGAAGGTCCTTACGTTATCGAGGAGGTCTATCGTTCTGGTGCCATAAAAATTAACAACTTCGAAGGCACAAATCTGAAGGTGGTTGATGTCTACTACACAACCTTCTTCTTGTAGACGTTGTTGGGCCTCCAAGTGAGAGGTTTGTAGGACAGTAGAAAATTTCCCTCAAGTGGATGACCTAAGGTTTATCAATCCGTGGGAGGCATAGGACGAAGATGGTCTCTCTCAAACAACCCTGCAACCAAATAACAAAGAGTCTCTTGTGTCCCCAACACACCCAATACAATGGTAAATTGTATAGGTGCACTAGTTCGACGAAGAGATGGTGATACAAGTGCAATATGGATGGTAGATATAGGTTTTTGTAATCTAAAAATATAAAAATAGCAAGGTAACTAAAGATAAAAGTGAGCATAAACGGTGTTGCAATGACAGGAAACAAGGCCTAGGGTTCATACTTTCACTAGTGCAAGTTCTCTCAACAAAGATTACATAATTGGATCACATAACTATCCCTCAACATGCAATAAAGAGTCACTCCAAAGTAACAAATAGCGGAGAACAAACGAAGAGATTATGGTAGGGTACGAAACCACCTCAAAGTTATCCTTTCTGATCGATCTATTCAAGAGTCCGTAGTAAAATAACACAAAGCTATTCTTTCTATTCGATCTATCATAGAGTTCGTACTAGAATAACACCTGAAGATACAAATCAACTAAAACCGTAATGTCACCTAGATACTCCATTGTCACCTCAAGTATCTGTGGGCATGGTTATACGATATGCATCACACAATCTCAGATTCATCTATTCAACCAACACAAAGTACTTCAAAGAGTGCCCCAAAGTTTTTACCGGAGAGTCAAGACGAAAACGTGTGCCAACCCCTATGCATAGATTCCCAAGGTCACAGAACCCGCAAGTTGATCACCAAAATATACATCAAGTAGATCACGTGATATCCCATTGTCACCACAGATAAACACATGCAAGACATACATCAAGTGTTCTCAAATCCTTAAAGACGCAATCCGAAAAGATAACTTCAAAGGGAAAACTCTATCCATTACAAGAGAGTAGAGGGGGAGAAACATCATAAGATCCAACTATAATAGCAAAGCTCACGATACATCAAGATCGTGCCATCTCAAGAACACGAGAGAGAGAGAGATCAAACACATAGATACTGATACATACCCTCAGCCCCAAGGGTGGACTACTCCCTCCTCGTCATGGAGAGCGTCGGGATGATGAAGATGGCCACCGGTGAGGGTTCCCCCCTCCGGCAGGGTGCCGAAACAGGGTCTAAATTGGTTTTTGGTGGCAACAGAGGCTTTCGGCGGTGGAACTCTCGATCTAGGTTATTTTCAGGAGGTTTTAGTATATATACGAGGTGTTGGAGTCGGGGGCAAGTAAAGGGGGTCTATGATACGTCTCCAATGTATCTATAATTTTTTATTGTTCCATGCTATTATTTATGAAGTCTTGGATGTTTAATGGGCTTTATCATACACTTTTATATCATTTTTGGGACTAACCTACTAACCCAAAGGCCCAGTCAAGATTGCTGTTTTTTGCCTGTTTCAGGGTTTTGCAGAAAAAGAATATCAAACGGAGTCCAAACGGAATGAAACCATCACGAGAGATATTTTTGGAGAAAATCACGCACAAGGAACTCGAGAACCACGTCAGGGAGCATCGAGGCGCCCACGAGGGTGGGGGGCGCGCCCCCCTGCCCAGGGCGCGCCCCCTACCTCGTGGGCCCCTCGAGTGTCCCCCGGTGTCCTCCTTCCTCCTATATAAGTCTACGTTCCCCGAAACCTTCGACAATAGAGAGAAAACCCTAATTCCACCGCCGTAACCTTCTGTTCCCGTGAGATCCCATCTTGGAGCCTGTTCCAGAGCTCCACCGGAGGGGGATCCATCACGGAGTTCTTCATCATCATCATCATCGCCCTCACCATGAGTTGTGCGTAGTTTACCATAGACCTTCGGGTCCATAGCTAGTATCTAGATGGCTTCTTCTCTCTCTCTCGATCTCAATACCAAGTTCTCCTCGGTCTTCGAGGAGATCTATTCGATGTAATCTCTTTTTGCGGTGTGTTTGTCGAGATCCGATGAATTGTGAGTTTATGATCAAGATTATCTATGAGAAATATTTGGTTCTTCTCTGAACTTTTTTATGTGTGCTCATAATATCCTTGCAAGTCTCTTCGAATTATAGGTTTGGTTTGGCCTACTAGATCTATAGTTCTTGTAATGGGAGAAGTGCTTGGCTTTGGGTTCTATCTTGCGGTGTCCTTTCCCAGTGACAGTAGGGGCAGCAAGGCATGTATTGTATTGTTGCCATCGAGGATAAAAAGATGGGGTTTATATCATATTGCTTGAGTTTATCCATCTACATCATGTCATCTTGCTTAAGGCGTTACTCTGTTCTTATGAACTCAATACACTAGATGCATGCTGGATAGCAGTCGATGTGTGGAGTAATAGTAGTAGATGCAGAATCATTTCGGTCTACTTGTCTCGGACGTGATGCCTATATACAATGATCATGCCTAGATAGTCTCATAATTATTCGCTTTTCTATCAATTGCTCGACAGTAATTTGTTTACCCGCCGTAGAATATCGCTATCATGAGAGAAGCCACTAGAGAACACTATGGCCCCCGGGTCTATTCTCAACATATCAATCAACATCTACTTTACTTTTATCGCTTTTATTTGCTGTTCTTATAAACCAAAAATACCAAAAATATAAACTATCATCTCTATCAGATCTCACTTTCGTAAGTGACCGTAAAGGGATTGACAACCCCTTATCGCGTTGGCTGCGAAGTTCTTATTTGTTTGTGCAGGTGCGAGGGACTCGCGTGTGGTCTCCTAATGGATTGATACCTTGGTTCTCAAAAACTGAGGGAAATACTTACGCTACTGTGTTGCATCTCCCTTTCCTCTTCGAGGGAATACAATGCCAGGTCGAGAAGTAGCAGTCTACGGGCTGTCCACGAGGGAGGTGGCGCGTCCAGTAGTGGGGGGCGCGCCCCCACCCTAGTGGGCAGCCCGTGTATCTCCTGGTCCTCCTCCGGTAATCCGCGGGCTTCTTCTGGTCCAAAAATCACCTCCGTTGAATTTCAGGTCAACTGGGCTCCGTTTGATATTCCTTTTCTGCGAAACCCTAAAATAGGAGAAAAACAGAAACTGGCACTGGGCTCTGGGTTAATAGGTTAGTCCCAAAAATTATATAAAAGTTTATATAAAAGCCCATGAAACATCCTAGACAGATAATATAATAGCATGGAACAATCAAAAATTATAGATACGTTGGAGACGTATCAGCATCCCCAAGCTTAATTCCTGCTCGTCCACGAGTAGGTAAATGATAAAAATAGAATTTTTGATGTGGAATGCTAACCAACATAATTTTCAATGTAATTCTCTTAATTGTGGCATGAATGTTCAGATCTAAAAGATTCAAGACAAAAGTCTATATTGACATAAGAAATAATAATACTTCAAGCATACTAACAAAGCAATCATGTCTTCTCAAAATACTATGGCTAAAGAAAGTTATCCCTACAAAATCATATAGTCTGGCTATGCTCCCTCTTCATCACACAAAATATTCATATCATGCACAACCCTGGTTTCAGCCAAGCACTTGTTTTCATACTATATTCTTTCAAACCTTTCAACTTTCACGCAATACATGAGCGTGAACCATGGATATAGCACTATAAGGAATAGAGTGGTGGTTGTGGAGAAGGCAAAAAGGAGGGAGATAGTCTCACATCGACTAGGCGTATCAACGGGCTATCAATGTGAGTGAGTAGGGATTGCCATGCAACAGATGCACTAGAGCTATAAATGTATGAAAGCTCATCAAAAGAAACTACGTGAGTGTGCATCCAACTTGCTTGCTCATGAAGACCTAGGGCATTTGAGGAAGCCCATCATTGGAATATACAAGCCAAGTTCTATAATGAAAATTCCCACTAGTATATGAAAGTGACTAAACATGAGACTCTCTATCATGAAGGACATGGTGCTACTTTGAAGCACAAGTGTGGAAAAGGATAGTAGCATTATCCCTCCTCTCTTTTCTCTCATTTTTTTGGAGGGGCTTTCTCTTTTTTAGCCCCTCTCTATATTTTTTTGGGCCATATCCTTTTTTTATTTGGCCTTTCCTCACATGGGACAATGCTCTAATAATGATGATCATCACACTTATATTGATTTACAACTTGATATTACAACTCGATACTAGAACAAAGTATGACTCTATATGAATGCCTTCGGCGGTGTACCGGGATGTGCAATGAATCAAGAGTGACATGTATGAAAAGTTATGCATGGTGTCTTTGCCACAAATACGATGTCAACTACATGATCATGCATGGCAATATGACAATATGAAGCGTGTCATATGAACGGAACGGTGGAGAGTAGCATGGCAATATATCTCGGCATGGATATGGAAATGCCATGATAGGTAGGTATGGTGGCTATTTCGAGGAAGATATATGGTTGTTGTTTTGAGGAAGGATATATAGTGGGTGTATGGTACCGGCGAAAGTTGCGCGGTACAAGAGAGGCTAGCAATGGTGGAAGGGTGAGAGTGTGTATAATCCATGGACTCAACATTAGTCATAAGAACTCATATACTTATTGCAAAAAATTATGAGTCATCCAAACAAAGCAATCAACGCATGCTCCTAGGGGGGGAGGTTAGTAGGAGTTAACCATCGCGCGCCCCCGACCTCCACACAAAGGATGTCACTCTACAAATACCTCATGCTCTAACTTTGTCACATAGCGGTTCACCATACGTGCATGCTACGGGAATCACTAACTTTAACACTAGCATTTCTCAATTTCATAATAACTCCACTAACATGACTCTAATATCACTATCCTCATATCTCAAAAAAATTATCAAGCATCCAACTTCTCATCATATTCAATGCACTTAGTATGAAAGTTTTTACTACATTGATCTTGGATGCCTATCATGTGAAGGCCAATTTTATAGCCAAAGCACATTACCATGCTGTTTTAATAGACTCTCAAAAGGATAAAAGTGAAGCATGAGAGATCAACAATTTCTACAAAATATAATTACCACCGTGCTCTAGGAAATATAAGTGAAGCACTAGAGCAACAACTATTCAACTCAGAAGATATAAGTGAAGCACATAGAGTGTTCTAACAATTCCTAGGCCATATTTATCTCTCTCAAAAAGGTGTGTCCAGCAAATATGATTGTGGCAAATTAACAAGCAAAGACTCAAATGATACATGACGCTCCAAGTAAGACACATATCATGTGGTGAATAAAAATATAGCTCCGAGTATAGTTACCGATAGATGAAGACGAAAGAGGGGATGCCTTCCCGAGGCATCCCCAAGCTTAGGCTTTTGGTTGTCCTTGAATTTTACCTTCGGGTGCCTTAGGAATCCCCAAGCTTAGGCTCTAGCCACTCTTTGTTCCATAGTCCATCAAAGCAATACTCAAAACTTGAAAACTTCACAACATAAAACTTAAACAAAAATCTCGTGAGCTCCGTTAGTATAAGAAAAGAAACCACTACTCAAAGGTACTGTAATGAACTCATTATTTGTTTATATTGGTGTTAAAGCTACTGTATTCCAACTTATCTATGATTCATACTCCCCAATACTACTCATAGATTCATCAAAATAAGCAAACAACACACGAAAAACAGAATCTGTCAAAAACAGAACAGTATGTAGCAATCTGTAACTTTCGAACACTTCTGTAACTCCAAAAAAATTTAAATAAATTGGTAAACGTGAGGAATTTTTCTAACAATCATCTGCAAAAAGAATTAGCTAAATAGCACTCTTCAGTAAAATCTGGTGGCTAATCTCGTGAGCGCTAAAGTTTCTATTTTTTACAGCATGATCATATAAACTTCACACAAGTATTCCCAAAGGTTCTACTTGGCACAAACACTAATTAAAACACAAAACCACATCTAAACAGAAGCTAGATGAAATATTTATTCCTAAACAGAAGCAAAAAGCAAAGAACAAAAATAAATTTGGGTTGCCTCCCAACAAGCGCTATCGTTTAACGCCCCTAGCTAGGCATGATGATTTCAATGATGCTCACATAAAAGATAAGAATTGAAACATAAAGAGAGCATCATGAAGAATTAGCACATTTAAGCCTAAAAAAACTTCCTATGCATAGGGATTTTGTGAGCAAACAACTTACGAGAACGATAATCAACTAGCATAGGAAGGCAAAACAAGCATAACTTCAAAACTTTAAGCACATAGAGAGGAAACTTGATATTATCGCAATTCCTACAAGCATATGATCCTCTCTCATAATAATTTTCAGTAGCATCATGAATTAATTCAATCATATAACCAGCACATAAAGCATTATTTTCATGATCTACTTGCATAGAAATTTTACTACTCTCCTCATAAGCAAAATTCTTCTCATTCATAGTAGTGGGAGCAAACTCAAAAAAATAACTATCATGTGAAGCATAATCCAATTTAAAACTAAAATCATGATGACAAGTTTCATGGTTATCATTATTCTTAATAGCATACAAGTCATCACAATATTCATCATACATAGCAACTTTGTTCTCATAATCAATTGGAACTTCTTCCGAAATAGTGAATTCATCACTAAATAAATTCATGACCTCTCCAAATTCACTTTCATCAATATAATCATCATAAATAGGAGGCATGCTTTCATCATAATAAATTTTCTCATCAAAACCTCGGGTATTAAAAGTATCATCTTCATCGAACATAGCATCCCCAATCTTGTGGCTTTGCATATCATTAGCATCATAGGTATTGAAAGAATTCATACTAAAACATTGCAATCATGCTCATCATTCACATATTTTATGCCAAGCATTCTACGTAATTCTTCTTCTAGTAATTGAGCATAATTTTCCTTCCCATCATATTCACGAAAGATATTAAAAAGATGAAGCATATGAGGTAAACTTAATTCCATTTTTTTGTAGTTTTCTTTTATAAACTAAACTAGTGATAAAACAAGAAACTAAAAGATTCGATTGCAAGATCTAAAGATATACCTTCAAGCACTAACCTCCCCGGCAACGGCGCCAGAAAAGAGCTTGATGTCTACTACACAACCTTCTTCTTGTAGACGTTGTTGGGCCTCCAAGTGCAGAGGTTTGTAGGACAGTAGCAAATTTCCCTCAAGTGGATGACCTAAGGTTTATCAATCCGTGGGAGGTGTAGGATGAAGATGGTCTCTCTCAAACAACCCTCCAAACAAATAACAATGAGTCTCTTGTGTCCCCAACACACCCAATACAATGGTAAATTGTATAGGTGCACTAGTTCGGCGAAGAGATGGTGATAGAAGTGCAATATGGATGGTAGATATAGGTTTTTGTAATCTAAAAATATAAAAACAGCAAGGTAACTAAAGATAAAAGTGAGCATAAATGGTTTTGCAATGATAGGAAACAAGGCCTAGGGTTCATACTTTCACTAGTGCAAGTTCTCACAACAAGGATAACATAATTGGGTCACATAACTATCCCTCAACATGCAACAAAGAGTCACTCCAAAGTAACTAAAAGTGGAGAACAAATGAAGAGATTATGGTAGGATACGAAACCACCTCAAAGTTATCCTTTCTGATCAATCTATTCAAGAGTCCGTAGTAAAATAACACGAAGCTATTCTTTCTGATCGATCTATCATAGAGTTCGTACTAGAATAACACCTTAAGATACAAATCAACCAAAACCCTAATGTCACCTCAAGTATCTGTGGGCATGGTTATACGATATGCATCACACAATCTCAGATTCATCTATTCAACCAACACAAAGTACTTCAAAGAGTGCCCCAAAGTTTCTACCGGAGAGTCAAGACGAAAACGTGTGCCAACCCCTATGCATAGATTCCCAAGGTCACAGAACCCACAAGTTGATCACCAAAACATACATCAAGTAGATCATGTGATATCCCATTGTCACCACAGATAAGCACATGCAAGACATACATCAAGTGTTCTCAAATCCTTAAAGACGCAATCCGATAAGATAACTTCAAAGGGAAAACTCAATCCATTACAAGAGAGTAGAGGGGGAGAAACATCATAAGATCCAACTATAATAGCAAAGCTCGCGATACATCAAGATCGTGCCATCTCAAGAACGAGAGAGAGAGAGAGAGAGAGAGAGAGAGAGAGAGAGAGATCAAACACATAGCTACTGATACATACCCTCAGCCCCGAGGGTGGACTACTCCCTCCTCGTCGTGGAGAGTGCCGGGATGATGAAGATGGCCACCGGTGAGGGTTCCCCCCTCCGGCAGGTTGTCGGAACAGGGTCTAGATTGGTTTTTGGTGGCAACAGAGGCTTTCGGTGGTGGAACTCCCGATCTAGGTTATTTTCCGGAGGTTTCAGTATATATAGGAGGTGTTGGAGTCGGGGGCAAGTAATGGGGGTCTACGGGCTGTCCACGAGGCAGGGGGAGCGCCCAGTAGGGGGGGTGCGCCCCCCACCCTCGTGGGCTGCCCGTGCATCTCCTGGTCCTCCTCCGGTACTCCGTGGGCTTCTTCTGGTCCAAAAATCACCTCCGTTGAATTTCAGGTCAATTGGGCTCCGTTTGATATTCCTTTTCTGCGAGACCCTAAAATGGGAGAAAAACAGAAACTGGCACTGGGCTATGGGTTAATAGGTTAGTCCCAAAGATCATATAAAAGTGTATATAAAAGCCCATAAAACAACCTAGACCAATAATATAATAGCATGGAATAATAAAAAATTATAGATATGTTGGAGACGTATCAGTGGTGAATGGACAAAGAATCAAACATTATATCTCAGGTAACCCTATAAATGTTGAAATCAATGTTCTTGAAACTGTAACCCCGGAGGAATACATAAGGGACAGTTTCCAGAACGATTCAGACCCCGAAAAGGAAGAGGTATGTGGTACGGCAAGTAAACCGACTCCAAAACAATTTTAATGGCATTTTTTCACCATTTTGGAATGTTTAGAAAAATAGAAAAATAAGAGGCAGTCCGGAAAGGACACAAGGCATCCACGAGGGTGGAGGGCGCGCTTCCTGCCTCATGGGCACCTCGTGTGCCTCCCAGACTCCGATTTCTTGCACGTTACTTCTTTTGGTCGGTAAAAATTCATTATATATTCTCCCGAAGGTCTTGACCACTGTATCACACAAAAATCCTATGTTCTTGTTTTGAGTTGTTTTTGTCGCAGATAAGAGCAATATGTCATCCCAGGATTCGGAGGGAGAAAGCTATTTGGCTGATCTCCTTGCTGACCCTAAGGTCTATGGGGACTAGGAGCATTATGGTTGGACCACGGAGGAACAAGAAGACCATGATCCCAAGGGAAAGGATTGGACCAGATCAGATGAGGACGAAGTCCCATTACCTCAACCTGGGGACATGCATGTGGAGTTCAAACAGTCAAGCCTCCCCGACAGAGCAAAGAAACCTAAGATCGAGTTTATCCCTTTTCGCCTCTTGCAGGAAAACAACCAGGAACTATGCAAGAAGATATTAAACCTTAAGCAGGAGATCAATGACCTAAGGGAGCAAAAATATATCCTTAAGCGCAAGCTAAGGAATAAGCCAACTCCATCGTCACCACCTGCGAAGAAGGAGACATAATCATATGGGTATGGGCACTCATATGTAAGAGCTTTTCAGCAAGCCCACATACTCAACTATCATATAGTCTTTCATGATTTGTCACACTGATGCAATACTTATGGGTATGGAGTTTTAATCGGACACAGAGAAAGATAGGGGCTTATGGTATTGACTCCCAACCTTTTACCTCAAGGGTAATGTCAACAGTAATAGACCACGATAACTTACATCCAATTGGGTATATATGTCAGGATCTTTCCAACACAATGTGCTTGCCAAAGGATAAAATGTAAAAAGGAAAGGTGATTTTCACCTTGACTCTTATAAGTCAAGAATAATAGATAGGCCCTTCGCAGAGGGAAGCAGAGGTTGTCATGTGCTTTTATGGTTGGATGCACAAAGTCTTAGCGCAAAAGAACGTCACTTTATATTGCCACTTGTGATAAGGACCTTTATTATGCGGTCCGTCGCTTTTATTACTTCCATATCACAAGATCGTATAAAGCTTAGTTTATCCACACTAATAAATCATACATATTTTAGAGAGTTTGCAACAATGACAACTTACTTGAAGGATCTTACTCAATCCATAGGTAGGTATGGTGGATTCTCATGGCAAAACTGGGTTTAAGGATGTATGGAAGCACAAGTAGTATCTCTACTTGGTGCAAGGAGTTTTGTCTAGCATGAGGGGGAAAGGCAAGCTCAACATGTTGGATGATCCATGACAATATACTTTATTTCAGATATAAGAAAACATAACCCATTATGTTGTCTTCCTTGTCCAACATCAACTCTTTACCATGTCATATTTTAATGAGTGCTCACAATCATAAAAGATGTCCTAGATAGTATATTTGTATGTGAAACCTCTCTTTCTTTATTACTTCCTATTAATTGCAACGATGACCAAGACTATGTTTGTCAACTCTCAACAACTTTTATTCATCATACACTTTATATGTGAAGTCATTACTAACCATAAGATCAATATGATCTCTTTGATACTTTATATATTTTCTTTTATTCTCTCATGACCAAAGTGTTGATTACTCCTTGTAGTTGATGCTAGTTGGTTTACTTGGTGGAAGATCATATTTTCAGATCCATTATACGTATTAATACCCCTCTGATCATGAACAATATTATGTCTTGTGAGTAGTTACTTTCATTCCTGAGGACAAGGGAGAAGTCTTGCTATAATTAGTCATGTGAATTTGGTATTCGTTCGATATTTTGATGAGATGTATGTTGTCTCTCCTCTAGTGGTGCCATGTGAACGTCGACTACATGACACTTCACCATTGTTTGGGCCTAGAGGAAGGCATTGGGAAGTACTAAGTAGATGATGGGTTGCTAGAGTGACAGAAGCTTAAACCCTAGTTTATGCGTTGTTTCGTAAGGGGCTGATTTGGATCCACTTGTTTCATGCTATGGTTAGGTTTACCTTAATACTTCTTTTGTAGTTGCGGACGCTTGCATTAGAAGTTAATCAGAAGTGGGAGGCTTGTCCAAGTAAAGACAGCACCCAAGCACCGGTCCACCCACATACCAAATTATCAAAGTACCGAACGCGAATCAGATGCTCATGATGAAAACTAGCTTGACGATAATTCCCATGTGTCCTCGGGAGCGCTTTCCTTCATATAAGAGTTTGTCCAGGCTTGTACTTTGCTACAAAAAGGATTGGGCCATCTTGCTGCACCTTATTTACTTTTACTATTTGTCACTTGCTACCAATTACCTTATCACAAAATTATCTGTTACCGATAATTTCAGTGCTTGCAGAAAATACCTTACTGAAAACTGCCTATCATTTCCTTCTGCTCCTCGTTGGGTTCGACACTCTTACTTATCGAAAGGACTATGATATATCCCCTACACTTGTGG
Organism: Secale cereale; assembly: GCA_902687465.1. NCBI lineage: Eukaryota > Viridiplantae > Streptophyta > Magnoliopsida > Poales > Poaceae > Secale > Secale cereale. The sequence goes on along the minus strand of LR738712.1, from coordinate 620,117,630 downwards.
GTCATCACCCCTCCCCCCCCCC
>LR738712.1:620092512-620114268 GCA_902687465.1 Secale cereale | reverse complement strand
GCTCCCCCCCCCCCCCCCCTTGTCTCCGCCACTGTTCAGGTGGTCAAAGACATGCATCTTATTATCCATTGTTTGGCGTGCATTTTTGACTTTCGATGCCAAGACAATTAATATACTTGCCATTTTGTCAAGTGTAGCTTGCTAGCTTAACTAGTAGTGTTTTGACTTAATTGTTGAGAAGGTAATCGAAGATGGTTTCTTCTAGTGAAGTCATTTTTTCGTGCACCTTACGTTGAGGTTTGGAGCACTTCTCCGGCTTACAAACTACAGGAGATTAATTCAAGCTCAACAAGACTGCTAAAACTAGAGAAAGCATCACTACCTTTCTTGCCAATCAAATTAGTCTTCGTGTTTGAAGGTACGACATAATTTATAAAAGAAAACATTGGGCCATTTTCTGTAACCTATAGTATATGTGATCTCTAGTCATAGATCAAGGTCACTTGGAAGGTTTAGTTTCAATGGACCCTCCGAATTATGACCATTTGTAGGCTCTAGCAGTTGGGTGATTCTCCTACGACATGTTGAGGAAAATACCATCCGTGTAAATGTGGAAAGATATTAGAGAGTAGTTTGTGCGTCTGAGTGCACGAGTGCGTGCGTGCGTGTGTGTGTGTATGTGTGTGGATCACGCTCTCACATTGAATTGACGAGAGAATTTGAGGAGAGTTTGATGTAGGACAAAAAAAATTACACGCCTCGGCTAGATTTTGTTGGCTTTCTTTTCGTGACAGACTCGTTTGTACATTCCACATCTTTGGTGAGTGCGTTGATTTGCATGTTTTAATAGTTTGGTACCTGCAAAAACATACTAGTGTGGGACCGTTGGATGTCAAAAGTCAAAACCCATAAAAATCAACAGTTTAGATCCATTTGTGAGGTATAAGAGGGATTATCTTTGAATTAGGATAACACAATGGTAGCTAATTTTTGTGATTTATCATCTATGGATGTGGCGGTTTTTTTAAGGGAATATATTAATATCAAGAAGATATCAATTACACCCAGCCTCTGCACCTACAAGATGTCACAAGACCTCCAGGATGCATGCAGCCAAAGGAGAAAACAAAAAAGAAAGGAAAAAAACAAAGATCCCACCATAGCTATCAACTCCTCTCAGCAGTAGCACACCAACCACCACCAAATGCAACACCCAGAAAACATAAGAGGTCTCCAAAAGCAACGCCTTCATGAAGGGAACAGTGCACAAGCGCCGTCGTTGCCCGATACAAGATCTTAGGTTTTCACCCTGGAGAAAGTCCGAGCTCTCAAAACAATTCCTTCAGCAAGGCAATTGCCAGACACAACCAATAAAGGCCAGACCTTAGGCTTTCACCATGAAAGTCACGACTCGGCACCCGATGAGCACCACCAAAAATGAAAACCTGCAGTGTTGCCGCCCCCACATATCAGTGCTGCCTCTGAGAGTTGTCAAACACCTGGCTGGCTCCATCACAACCAAGGCCTCTCCCGACTAACTGATCCTCCGATCTCAGCCACCATGACCTTATCCATCGTTGTTTACTCCATAGAAATCGAAATGCCGACATGTCACATGGTATCAACAAACTCTAGATCTTGGCGCTGCGCCCTCAGAATCTCGTAGTCTGATCTGGACGCACACGACCGGATAGTATCCGAGCATGATCTCCTGGGCGAGATCTCCGTCAGCAGTTCTGGAACCCGTCGATGGCCAGATCAAGGAGGGTCGATCATGTTGGACGTTACCATGATGCAAGTAGAGCAGGAGGATCGCCACCTTTATTCACGGCAGCAGGCCCCCACGTTGCCCCGATCCAATCTGTCGCCGTCATGCTACCCTCCTTCGGCACTTCGTGTCAACTAGCATCGCCCCACCGCCGATGGATCTAGGCGAGGAGATCCATCCTCCTTGAGGGCACACGCCACAGCCACTTCACTGTAACCAGATGAGATCCGCGGCCGCGCCCTCACCCCTCACCGGACGTCGCGCACATGCCGCCCCGCCGCCGGCGAAGGCCGCCGCCACGAGGAGACCCGCACGCAGCCGCCACCGAGCTGCGTCGCGCCATCGAGCCATCGTCGACCCATCTGCAGTCGCGCCATCGAGCCCGCCGCCGTCAAGATTGTTGCCGCCGCGCCGCCAGTATCCGCACGCCCCGGCGCCTCCGCCCGGCCTGGCCGCCCCCGCAGGCCACGGACGCGAGGAGGGGAGAAGGCCCCCGCCACCAGCCACCGCGGGGGATTTTCCCCGGCGGCTCTGGTCGGCGGCGGCGGGGAAGGGAAGGAGGGGGAGGGCTAGCGGCAGGACGTGGCGGCGCCACCCGTGACGCCCGCGGGAGGGGCGACATGGGGGCTAGGGTTATGCCGAGCGATGGGATCTATTTCGATCCTTGCTGGCGGAAACTATCGCCTATGGATGTGGCGATACATTAGGCTAGTGACGTTTTGTTTCGCTACCAGGTTTATTCAAGCTCGCGTGGCTGCCCTGCCAGATCTAGTTGTACTTTTCGTCTATCTGATTAGTGTACAGTCCAATACTACTCCAATTGTCCAGGTAACCCTAGCTAGCTCCATCGAAGACTGATTACAACCACAACCGCCACCGTCACCGCCACAACTACAGCCGCCGCCTTGGTCCCCCTCCTCTTTCCCGTCCGGCGGCCTCGTCGGCGGCAAGAGGAGATGGGACCCATCCGTCTTGTTTTTATTTTTTTCTTAGGTTTTTGTTTCTCCGGCGGCATCGACGAGGGGGTGGCGACGATGGCGTGTTGGAATAAAGTCTCTCCGTTCTCTCCCTACCTCTACGACGTTCGATCCGGCGTCGACGAAGGGCCTGTGAGAGTTTGTGTCCCCAGATCGGATGGTTTCCTTCAGATCTTGGTAGTTCGTGTGTCTTTCAAGGAGTGCCTTTGGCCGGCGTTTGGTGTGGCGACTATGACATCTTCTTCTGTGTTGTTCTGTGGCTTAACCCGGTTTCTTCAACCCTCTGAACTGGTGATGGTGGATTGCAAGCCTGTTCTGCTTGGGGTGATGCTCCAGCCGATGCTGCTTCAACGATTTTTAGATCTCGTCTCAAGGAGCGAGTGGCTATTGCGGTCTTCAAAGCCTTGTATGGCGAGGGCGTTTGCAGGTGTCATTTTCCTTTGCTTTTGGTTCAGTGCAATTTTCAATCTCCGGCGGGCAGCGTACAATCAGAGGAAGAAGAAGACTAGTATGCTTTTTGTTGTAATTTTATTTTTACTGGTCATTCTACGTCCAGTTGTCTATCCATTGTACTGGTCTTTGTTTTCCTCGATGATAATCAGATGTAAGATGCCCTATGGGTGTCTTTATTCCAAAAAAAAAATACTACTCCAATTGCCGCCAAAGGTCACAAGTAATCATAAGCACTGACAGAACATATCGCTTTTCCTCTTGGTCCTAGCGCTGGAACCCTAGCCATCGCCAGAGGACAATTCTCTAGCGCCATCCTCCGGCGGCCCCTCTCCGCCGGCGACCTCGGTCGTCGGTCGTGAGGGGGGGGGGGGGTCACAGGATCCACGTGTGTGGATCGTTTTACTCTCTCGTACTCTAGGTTTTTAGGTTGTTCATCATCCTGACTTCGGCGGGGACGATGATGGCGCTGAATAAAAATTCTTCGGATCCATCCCTCACGAGGCCATCGGTTCTATGGTTGGGGTGAATTTGGAAACCATTATGTTCAAGTAAGGATGGCGTGGCGGCGGCCGCATCCTTGTGGTGGACCTGTGTCCTCGGACTTCGTCGTTGCTACGGCGTTTGCTCCAGCGTCTGCGCGGAGCTTGGGAGGTAGTCCAGGAGCGGATGCAGACTGTGATCTGCATCGACGACATCTGAAAGACGGAACGTGTGCTGGGTTCGTGGTTCGTGGATGGCAAGTATGGTTTCCTCCTTCGGCGTTTTAGTCATGGTGGGGTGTCGGATCTGGAGTTCGATGGCGTGTCCGGGGTGTTGCCCCGGTCTGATTCTTTCAACGGCAATGGCTTCACTTTTGGTGAGCCACCTTGAAGGTCCGCAAAGCTGCATATCAGCGATGGAGCCGCGTCGAGCTCGAGAGAGAAGGTGATCCACCATTCTTTTCTTCGCTGGCTGCTATGGTGGTGCCGGAGGCAGGTGACGGACGTTGGTGTCAAGCTCAGAGATGTTATGCTATCTTTTCAGTTTTGTCGTGTCGGTCCTTACGTGACTTGTATTTTGATCTTTATAATATGAATGAGACACGTATTATCATGAAAAAATAATAATCATAAGCACTGTTCTCATCTACTAAAAACTTGTCTATTATACATGTACGCACTCTAACCAGAGGAGGGAGCAACAATTTAACTCCCCCGGCAAAAATATACAGTACCATCGCAAACAATGATAACACACACATGCATGTCACAGTCACCATTCTGATTCAGGCACAGCCAGATAAAAAAGAAATCAGGTTTGGTATTTCACATCTAGATGTGAAATATTATCTCATATCTAACACTCTCATCTTTGATTTTCTTTTTTAAGTCTACCATAAATTTGAAGGATGAGTGAGTTAGATGTGAGATATTATCTCACATCTAGATGTGATATAGACAGACCCAAAAAAATACATTTATGCATGCATCTGCAAAACCAACTGGAGGCGGCTCGCACCCTGGCTTCCCTGTCGTCGGCCCATGGGAAGCGGCAACGACGAGTCGACGGAGCCGTTGAGCGCCATGGACGCGACGGCCTTAGCCCACGCCACGAGCTCCCTCTTCATCCGCTCCTCGTCGCCCCAGATCACCGGATCCACGAGCTGATCCCTGCCTGTGGCGATCAGCAACACCGGCACCTCCACGACGTCGCCGGCGACCGCGCGTGGCCGGAACATCTCGGCTCCCGGGGCCATGTCCGCACACCACTCCGGCCGAGTAGTGCGAGCAGCTCCGGATTTGCAGAGAGCTTATAAGGTACGAGTAGCAGTAGGCCTGTGGCAAGGACGAACAGCACTGCTCTGTTTTATATGCGCCTCCGGAGGCCGGCCGGCCGGGGGTGTGAAGCGTGTGTGGCGCCCGGAGCACCGCGTCCCCTGGAGTCGGGCTCTGGAGGGGAGTTGGTTATGGCGTCGCCGTCGGGCGGAATGGGACGGACGCGGACGCGCTGATTGACTTCGAGACGCACACACGACGCTGCCTGCTCTGCTCCGTGTACGAATGGTCTGCGGAGAAGAAGCCGCTGATGAATTTTATTATAATTCCATGTGCTGTTTCATGTGCCTGCCCTTTGTTTTTTTATTGTAGCTTTGTGGACGAACTGATCCGATGCTTCTCAAAGTCCAAGGTACGTAGTACTACGTGAGATGCGATCTGCACGGCCGGGCCACGGATTTGTCCAGCCATTAGCATGGCGGCCAGTGATCTTCGTACGTGCGCTTGACAGCGACGGCTGGATCGTGCCCCGCGCGCGTGCAGCATTGACTGTGGTTATTTCGGCCGGGTCAGGTGAGAAAGGAAACGAAAGTCCGCTCCACGATACTGCGGGACCCGCCTGCAGTGTGTGGCACGCGGGGTACCTGCCCCCACGCAGCATTTAACACGTTGGTGGTGATCGGCTGATAGCCGGCCAGCAGCTTTCAGATTACTGTTTTGATAAGTAACATGAGATGGAGACGAGTTTGGCGGTAGCACGGAGAAGTCAAGAGAAGGATCTTGCTAATTGTAGGTTACTTACATAAAAATATGCGAGGCCTTTCCCTTTTGGAGAATATGTCGAGACACAATCCCCTGATGGAATATGAAATACCCAGTTTAGTGTCAACGTGCTATTAAGCAGGCTCTCGGTAATTGTCTAGTGTTAAGCTAGGCTTAGTTCGTGCCCAGTCGTCTTGTGAAATATCTCAGAGGTTCATCGCATGCAACTACCGTTGCTCATGTAAGTGACGATCTCACCTCTCATTAGTAGATTAATCTGAGGACGGCTGCGGCGAGCACGGCGCGGGCCTACTCGGCTGCTGCTGCGGCACCGGCGTGGCGAAAGCATGAGCTCGCGGGCGGGCGAGGCGCAGACATGGGTGCGCGGCCGAGGCGGGCACTTCGGGGATAGTCACCGCGTTGGGCGCCTCCAACAAAAGCCGGACGTGCGTGTCTGTTTTAGTATCTATTGTCACTTTTTTTTAAAGATACCCATTGTCATCTTAAACGGATGAAAAATGGATGGATTGGACGTTCGTTTGGGATCGTGCGCTGGAGTTGGCCTTAAGTACTAACTGTACCATCACGTCCATCTCTCGGTATTTTTTTATTACTACAAACAAATACATATATCTTTGTCACATTCGAACAGATCAAGAGGCTTGCCTCCCAGCGGCCAAACAAGAATATTACCGTGGAGATTGACTGCAACGACTCGAATGAACCAAATCGCGGAGGCTGCTTGCAACTTGTTTCTGCTGAAAGTGTTGCGTGATGGCACTCGAGCCCAAGTGGCGCCCGCGCTGCGCCGGTAGAATAAAAATCAAACACTATGATCACAGAAGGCGGTGGACGCGGGACTTCCACGCATGCACGCACGCACGCACATAGAGGATGCTGCCTGCTCTGTGCACGAATGGTCTGTAGGAAAGTCTGAAATCATTTTACTGAATTTTCTAAGTTCACAAGTCATGTTACATGTGTGCCTACCCTCAAATTCACAACTTTTTTAAAATAAAACATCCTCTTTATTTATTTGTAATAATGGTTACATCATCTATAAGAAAATTTACAATATCGTTCATAGGTTCCTCAAATCAATCCCTTGTCTCAGAAAATTTAGCTACTCTACACTAGTAGAAAATGAGACATTTGTCCCGGTTTCGGATCCGGGACTAAAGGGTCGTCGATACAAATGCTCTCCCCTTTAGTCCCGGTTCTTATACGTACCGGGACTAAAGGCCCTTCACGTGTCTGTTGTCTAGAGCTCCACCTTTAGTCTCGGTTGGTAACACCAACCAGGATTAAAGGTAAATTTATGATATATTTTTTGAATATATTTTTTGAATTTTTTTCAATTTTCAAATTTCTGAATTATTTTACAATTTATTCTTTAATCACCCACTCCTCATCACTGCTCAATTTAACCTCTAATCTCTATTCACCCAATCATTCCAAATCATCTAATATCCCGGCCGGTCATCCATCATCTCACTACTCCAGCCTGAGCACGCTTAACTTTCGGGTTCTATTCCCCCTCGTTTCCAAGTCTGCACTTGTTGTTTTCCTGGCAATAGTAAGATGTCAATCCTATTAACCTTCAGGAGTTTAGCTTGAGCATGAAGTCACACATTTCACGTTTTGAGTTTGAAACTATTATTCTAAAAAACAATAATTATTTAGTAACACTGATATTTCTTGAATAACTAGTTTGACCAGATTTGACCAAAATTCAAAAAAAAACTGATATAATTATTTAGTAACACTAATACTTCTTGAATAAGTAGTTTGACCAGATTTAACTAAAAAAACTGAAATTTAAGCATATCTTTTTTCCTTTTAGAATTTGATGATTCTAAAAAAGTGCAAACCGGTCGTAGGCCGTCAAAATCGAATGCGGATTTTCGTGCTGAACTTTTGATATATTATACGGGTTTTTTCGACATCGTATGCAAAAGTTATAGCCGTTTTACTTTTTCATAACACTTTTTTGCAAAACATGTCCAAAATTAAGTTTTTAAATTTTCCTAACTAGTAGATGTAGTAATATAACTACATCTCGAAGGATTTTATTTTTTGAAGTTTTTATCATTTTCTTTTGTTTTTTTAAACTGAAATGGCGACCCGCAGGGAAGGGATAGAGTTTGAGAAATTGGGCCTTTAGTCCCGGTTTGAGACACGAACCGGGACTAAAGGGCATCGCACCATTTAGTCCCGGTTCGTACGTCAAACCGATACTAAAGGTCCCATTTGAACCGGAACTAATGCCTTTTTCACACGAACCGGGACTAATGCTCACATTAGTCCCGGTTCGTAATGCAACCGGGACTAATGCCTTTAGCCGCTCGAACCAAAGCCCCGTTTTCTACTAGTGCTAGCAATTTCATGAGCTACTTTATTTGGCTTCCTATTACAGTGTTCAAATCTAACTAACGAAAAATCACAAGCCATCAAATAACAATCATTAAATATAGTTGCCGCCGCTCCCGCTGTATGTCCTCCATTCTTCATTATATCAATTACTTCCATATTGTCGGAGTTAACAACGAGTCGGTTGCTTCCCGCCTTTTGTGCAAGTAATATGCCAAAACGTAGTGCCATGGCTTCCGCTGTTAAAACATTTGCACACCAATCCATCCTCCAATTCCCTCCAACAATAAATATTCCTTTATCATCTCTAAGTACAACTCCCGATGTGCCCCTAAGCATGTCCTACTCGAAAGAAGCATCGACACTTAATTTCACAAAACCTAGAGGGGTCTCGTCCATCCCTCTATTCTATTTGTTGCCTTGGAGGATTGGGCAATAACATAGTTTGTCGTTATAGCACGGGCTCCCATCGAAATTTGGTATGCATCTTGGGTCTTCCTCTGATGGACTAGCGAACGTCTTTCCCGCCATAAATACCAGGCTGTTATAGCAACCAGTTCGCGAACATTCTGTATGCCCACTGTAGATAGCTCGTGTTCTGGCATAAGAAGTAGAAATTCGAGTACTGCCTCCCCCGCACGATCAACCCCGCAAGCTTCTTTAATGGCTTCGTGCAATCCCAGTTTCTCCCACGCCTCTTTTGCCTTTTGACACAAAAATAATAAGTGTTTAGTAACTTCATGCCCGTTCGAGCATGATGGGCAGGTGGGCGAAACTTTCATATGTCGATTAGCAAGTGTAACACGACACGGGAGGGTTCCGTGTAAGGTACGCCAAATAAAGATCTTCACTTTTGCTGGGTAAGATAATTTTCAAATCTTGCTCCAAATAGTATTGACATTTATTCCTCCCATGCCATTTGAGTGTTGCAATTTTCTCCCATGTTGCGTTTTCCATTCCTCCAGATAAACAGAACAAACCGTGAATAGTTCATTCTTTGTAAAACTCCAAGCTATAAAATCCGACATGTTATACGTGGGGAGGGGGATCGTAGGCACCCTCTGGACATCAATTGACCACAATGTTTGTCTTACCAAATCTTCATCCCAGCAATTGTTGATTGGATCTATAAGATCAGCAACTTTTGTTAGAAGCTGCCCTCTTTTAGGAGTGATAATTTTTCTATTGGCCCCATTCGGGACCCATGCATCTCTCCAAATATCAATGTTCTGTCCATTACCAACTCTCCAAATATAACCATTTTTGAGAGAATCCACTCCGGCCATAATGCTTTGCCAAGTGAAAGAAGATCCTTCTTTCAGAGTCGCATTCATTAAATCTCCATCCGAAAAATATTTAGCTCTTAAAATGGTGGCACATAGGGAATCTGGATTATCAAGCAGACGCCACGCTTGTTTGGCTAACAAGGCCAGATTGAAGCAATGTATGTCTCGAAAACCCATTCCTCCTTAGTCTTTTGGTACACACATATTCCACCATGCCATCCAATGCATTCTCTTCTGATTGTCTTCGTCACCCCACCAAAAATGCGACATCGCGTCAATGATTCCTTTGCATGTTTTTTAGGAATTTTAAAGACGGACATTGCATAAGTTGGGATAGCTTGTACACCCGATTTTAGAAGGATTTCCTTTCATCCTGCTGATAACATATTTTCCTTCCAACCACTGATTTTCCTAACAATTCAATATATTAAGAATTGGAAACAATCACTTTTGTCCATACCCACATTTGAAGGCAGACCCAAATATTTTTCATTGAGAGCTTCAGTCATAATGTTCAGAATAGTACATATATGCGCCTTATCTTCCACTTTCGTGTAACGCCAACCCGTCTGCCGGCGTCCGCCCTCGACCACGGCCGCAACCCCCAACCTGCAGATTCAGGAAGGAAGACGGGGGTGTGAAGGCCTCGCTCACGCCATGTCCCAGGCCTGCGGCAGCTGCTTCGGCCCTAATGCCCACCGCCCCTGTACCACTTGCCAGTGCCACCTCGGATGTGCCGCCGCCGTCCCCTGTCCCGTTGGTCGGTGCCGCCTCGGATGTGCTGCTGCAGGCCGTTGTTGCCCTAGCCAATGGCATTGACGTGGACAATGCAGATGAGCTGGAGCGCAGCCTCGTTGGCATGAGGGACGAACTGACCCGTGTGCCACGATCTGTGTTGAGGACCTTGGCCGGTGACGACGAGCATGACGACGAAGATGATGATGAGTAGCTAGCTCCCCAAACACCGCCGGGTGCCACCAAGGCCCTCGAGTCCACCAAGGCACTCCAGTCGAGTGGGATGTGCGTGGGGCATGAGGCGGACTCAAGTGGGGATTGGCAGGAGGTTTTTCCGTGACGCAGCCCGCGTGTTCAGACGCCGTCGCCTTCTTCCAAAGTGGCTCCACGTCCCATCCCCGCTTGGCTTTACGGTAGATGTTGCAGGTGCTTTGCTCATGGGCACCGTGCAGCTGATTTCACAGATCCCCTACGATGCTCTCATTATTTGGAGAACGGTCATCGTGCGCGTGGATGCTGCAATCCCTGGCGTCCTCTAAGCTCACTGGCATGCCTTGCCATGCCGCATGTGTCCCGCCCCGCCTCCGTGCATTGTCTTGCTCCTGCTTCATCTGAGGGTCCGATGAAATCGAGCCTACCCTCTAGGGCACTTCATCGTGGGTCTTGGGCGTCTGTTGTCTCGACTTCCACTAGTTCGACAACCCAGTCTGAAGTGATGGTGCTGTCCGCTCTGGCCGATCAGACTACGCTGCTACAAGGCTGTTTGGCAAGGGTTGAAAGTTTTTTGGAGCGAGCGGAGGCTGCTCTGAGTGGACTCTTCCTTGTGTCGGATATGTTGCAGACTACTCTGCCGTCACATCCTCCTTGTGCAGACGGTGTTTGCTCCACAGAGGACAGAGGGGTGGAGTTATTCGGATGTATCTCCCCTCGTGGTGGAGACAATTCATCATCGATGTATATCTCGCCCCCTATATTGTCTTCCATTGAGGGTGAGTCCATCGTCGTTGTCGTGGCCCCGGTGTTGCAGATCACGCCTGAGCTTAGGGAGCTTTGCCTGAGTCAGTCAGTGGAGAATATGAAGATAGACTCGTCGGTGACCTCGTGTGAGAAACATGATTCATCTTTGTCATGTGTGCATCTGGATAATGTTGATGCAGGTGGTGTGTTCGCGCCTGCTTTTGAGAGCTAGTTGGTGACTAATCTCCTTGCATCCGGCAAGACAGATGGTTGCCTCCTAAAGGAGAAATCAAAAGGAAACAAAAGTAAGAAGTGTGATGGCAAAGGGAAGGCATCCGTGATTTCATGATGGATAGTGCTTACATTCTCATGATGTCGCCGTGGCTTGGATCTTCTTAGTCATTGTTTCGGTGTTCTCGCCAAGTGTTGAGGTTCGTGAGTGTTGTGCCTTAGGGGCATTGGCTGGGCAACCTATGTGGTCGTGGTGTTTCGTGCTTTGTGAGTAGCCCTCTCTTGGGTTGTTTGTATCGGTTTTCGCCCGGTTTTCCGTAAATTAACTGGGCAATTCTCTTCTTCTTAATTAATCAATGAGGCAATTCTTTTGCCTCTGTTTCGAAAAAACATATACTAGTTTTTTCAACACTCACCATCTGCCCCGATGCAGCACAATAAGTATCCAAAACTGATTTCAGCGCCTCCGCATTCATCGAATTAGCTTGCATCAGGATTAATGAATCGTCCGCGGAGAGGAGATTTGAAATAGATGGGGCATCTCTGCTAACTTTAATTCCGGATATACTTTCATTCTCCTCTGCATTAGCTAAGAGTGTAGTCAGGACTTTCGTACATAACAAAAATAAATATGGGGAGAGAGATTCCCCCTGCCTCAGTCCTCTAGATGGTTTGAAACTCTCTGTTTCATCCGTGTTAAAACGAACCCGGTATTCCACCGATGACACACATTGCATAATTAAATCCACCCAATCCTGTTGAAAGCCTAGTCTTAACATGATTTCCTTTAAAAAAGGCCACTCCACTCGGTCATATGCTTTGTGCATGTCCAGTTTGATTGCACACAGACCCCCTTTACCTGTCGTTTTACTTTTTTTATTTTATGGAAACATTCATAAGCCACTAAGATGTTATCTGTAATCATTCTTTCAGGCACAAAAGCACTTTGGGTAGGGCTAATAATATCTGGGAGGATTGACTTCAAACGAGCAGCAATCATCTTTGAAATGACCTTATACACTACATTGCATAAACTAATTGGTCTAAACTGAGTTACCTTTTCCGGGGAGTTAACTTTTGGGATCATTACTATTGTAGTATCGTTCCAACCATCAGGTATAGTACATGTATTCACCGCTTGGAGAACCTCCTCAGTCAAATCATCTCCTAACATTGCCCAGAATCTCGTATAAAAATGGCGTGAAGGCCATCTGGCCCCGGCGCCTTTAAATCACCAATGTCAAAGAGGGCATTCCTAACCTCTTATGCCACGTAGGGGGCAAGGAGAGCCCTATTCGTCTCGTTTGTTACTTTCCTTTGTACAAGAGAGAGGACCTCCTAGTTTGGTTGATTAACTTCTGAAGTAGGTTAGAAAAATACCCCATAATATGATTTTTCATCTCCGTGTCTTTTACCCAAACCCCATTATCGTCAAGCAATTTTTTTATCTGGTTTCTCTTCTTTCTAGCTGTTGCAGCGTTATGGAAAAAAGAAGTATTGCGGTCACCATGCAATAACCAGTTTGCTCGACCCCGTTGTAGCTAATATATCTCTTCTTGTTCCAATAAATTTTCAATCAATACAATAGTCTCCTTTTGACGTGCAAGAGAGTTAGTATTCACGGGTCCCCTCCATAATTTTTCTAAGTCTTTTTTTAGTTTATTAATTTTTTTTGGACCCTTGAGAATATCACGATCCCAAGTGTGCAAATATGCATGTACCGCTCTTGTACGATCAGCAAGAGACGGCCCTATGCCCAACATCTTCACTTTTTCCCAAGTTGTACGTGCAACTTCCGTAACCGTCTCTTCTTTCAGCCATCGAGCTTCAAATTGTTTCCTTCAACTTTTTGAGCGGTCAAAAATATTATCATCAAAATATTCCGTGTCTAAAATAATAGGGCGATGATCTGAGTGTACATGTTCTTCGTTTATAACCGCCGCTCGAGGGAACTTATTCGCCCATTCCACATTATAAACTGCTCGATCTAGTATTTCCCTGATTTCGCCCCTCCTCCATGTGAATAAGTCACCCATACATCCCATATCTGCTAGTCCACAATCTCCCAAACAATTTTGAAAATCTCTCATCATTATATTTGGTCTCGCATTCCCTCCCTCTTTCTCTGATGAGAGCAAAATTTCATTAAAATCTCCTAAAACTACCCATGAGTGATCGCCCTTCTTATACAAGTTTCGAATATCGTCCCATGACAAAGCACGGTCACTCCAGTTGGGGTGCCCATAAAAACCCATTAAACGCCACTATACAGTATTCCCATTCATAAAAAGAACATCAATAAAAATATTTGACACATAGTTCAACTCAACTTTATTCATATTCTGATAAAACAAGACAAGGCCACCCGCCAGGCCATCGCTCTCAACTACAAACATTGAATCGGAATTTAAAACTCGACGAAGCTCATCGGCTTTACATTTATTTAAGCGAGATTCTGAAAGGAAAATTATCTATGCTTTGGTACGCTCCTGTAGATCCAAGAGCTCGCGAACCGCCGTGGGAGAGAGCATCCCACGATAGTTCCATCCGATGATTCTCATTTGGCCCGACGTACCTCCTCTTCGGAGGCCGCCGATGCGCCATCATCTCCAACCGACTCCCTTCTCTGTTGCCCTGGAGCCTCTTCTTTCTCCTCAACTTCTTTTGATACATGTGTAACCACCCCATCCCCATCTATCACAGCTTCCACTCTACCCGTACATACAAGCTTAGAAGATACATTTATGTCCCCATACAGAATACGCTCATAGTTATCCATGGTTTTCTCAAAAGAGAAATCCAGCTCACTACCAGTTGCTGGAGCTTCATAGAGGCTTCTTTTTTTACCTATAATGTTCTTGTGTGGTTCCTCTGAACTCCCAACTCCTGCTCCCTTCTTTCCTTTTCTGCCCTTTCCTTTTATCTTTCCCTGCATGGAGTTCTTTGTAGCATTGAAAGTATAAATAGGGGTGTCAGTGGTATTTTTTGTAGCAAGTCTTGTAGCGACTGTTGGGGAACGTAGCATAATTCAAAAAATTTCTACGGAGATCCAACTATGGAGACATCTAGCAACGAGCAAGTAAGAGTGCATCTACATACCGTTATGGAGATTGTGAGCGGAAGCTTTCAACGAAGCGTGGATGAAGTAGTCGTACTCTTCACGTTCTTCGTCACCGATGATCTAGCGCCGAATGGACGGCACCTCCGCGTTCAACACACGTACGGTGCAGCAACGTCACCTCCTTCTTGATCCAGCAAGGGGGGAGGAGAAGTCATCAGAGATCCGGCAGCACGACGGCGTGATGACGGATGCAGTGGAGATCGCAGCAGGGCTTCGCCGGGCGCCCTGCGTTGGAGTATGGAGGTGTGACGGGAGGGGGAGAGGCGCCAGGGCTTGGGTACGGCTGCCCTCTCCCCTCCCACATATATATAGGGGGCCAGGGGGGCGCCAGCCCCCTGCAGATCCAATCTGCAAGGGGGGGACGGCGGCCAGGGGGGAGTCCTTGCCCCCCAAGGCATGTGGTGGCCCCCTCCCCTTAGGGTTTTAACCCTAGGCGCATGGGGAGGTGGGCCACTAGTGGTGCGCCAGCCCAGAGGGGCTGGACACTTCCCCTTTGCGGCCTAGGCGCCCCACCGGGATGGGTGGCCCCACCCGATGGACCCCCGGGGCCCCTCCGGTGGTCCCGGGACGCTCCCGGTGACCCCCGGAGATCACCCGTTGGCCGAAACTGGACTTCCTATATATCAATCTTTACCTCCGGACCATTCCGGAACTCCTCGTGACGTCCGGGATCTCATCCGGGACTCCAAACAACTTTCGGGTTTCCACGTGCATTTATCTCTACGACCCTAGCGTTACCGAACCTTAAGTGTGTAGACCCCACGGGTTCGGGAGACACGTAGACATGACCGAGACGACTCTCCGGTCAATAACCAACAGCGGGATCTGGATACCCATGTTGGTTCCCACGTGTTCCTCGATGATCTTCATCGGATGAACCACTGTGTCAAGGATTCACCTAATCCCGTACGTTATTCCCTTTGTCCATCGGTACGGTACTTGCCCGAGATTCGATCGTTGGTATTCCCAATACCTTGTTCAATCTCGTCATGGCAAGTCTCTTTACTCGATCCGTAATCCATCATCCCGTGACTAACTACTTAGTCACATTGAGCTCATTATGATGATGTCTTACCGAGTGGGCCCAGAGGTACCTCTCCGTCATACGGAGTGACAACATCCCAGTCTCGGTTCGTACCAACCCAACAGACACTTTCGGAGATACCCGATGCGTACCTTTATAGCCACCTAGTTACGTTGTGACGGTTGGCACACCCAAAGTACTCCTACGGTATCTGGGAGTTGTACAACCTCATGGTCTAAGGAATAAATACTTGACACCGAAAAGCTTATGCATTACGAACTATACGATCTCGTGTTATGCTCAAGTTTGGGTCTTGTCCATCACATCATTCTCCTAATGATGTGATCCCGTTATCACTGGCATCTCATGTCCATGGTCAGGAAACCGTGACCATATGTTGATCAACGAGCTGGTAACTAGAGGCCTACCAGGGACTCATTGTGGTCTGTATATTCACACATGTATCGTTGTTTCCGTACAATACAATTCAAGCATGAATAACAGACAATTATCATGAACAAGGAGATATAATAATAATGCTTCTATTATTGCCTCTAGGGCATATCTCCAACAGTCTCCCACTTGCACTAGAGTCAATAATCTAGTTACATTGTGATGAATCGAACACCCATAGAGTTCTGGTGTTGATCATGTTTTGCTCGTGAAAGAGGTTTAGTCAACGGGTCTGCGACATTCAGATCCGTATGCACTTTACAAATATCTATGTCTCCATCCTGAACATAATTCCGGATGGAGTTGAAACAGCGCTTGATGTGCTTGGTCTTCTTGTGAAACCTGGGCTCCTTGGTAATAGCAATAGCACCAGTGTTGTCACAGAAGAGAGTCATCGGGCTTGACGCACTTGGAATGACTCCTAGGTCGGTGATGAACTCCTTCATCCAGACTCCTTCCTGCGCTGCTTCAGAAGCAGCTATGTACTCCGCTTCACATGTAGACGCTGCCACCACGCTCTGTTTGCAACTGCACCAGCTGACTGCCCCTCCATTCAAAAATATACACGTATCCGGTTTGTGACTTAGAGTCATCCAGATCTGTGTCGAAGCTAGCATCGACGTAACCCTTTACGACGAGCTCTTCATCACCTCCATAAACGAGAAACATATCCTTAGTCCTTTTCAGGTACTTCAGGATGTTTTTGACCGCTGTCCAGTGTTCCGTACCGGGATCACTTTGGTACCTCCCTACCAAACTTATGGCAAGGTTCACATCAAGTCTGGTACACAGCATGGCATACATGATAGAACCTATGGCCGAGGCATAGGGAATGACACTCATCTTTTCTCTATCTTCTGCCGTGGTCGGCGACTGAGCCTTGCTCAATCTCATACCTTGCAAAACAGGCAAGAATCCTTTCTTTGACTGATCCATATTGAACTTCTTCAATATTTTGTCAAGGTATGTACTTTGTGAAAGACCAATGAGGCGTCTCGATCTATCTCTATAGATTTTGATGCCTAATATGTAAGCAGCTTCTCCAAGGTCCTTCGTTGAAAAACTTTTATTCAAGTAGGCCTTTACATTTTCCAAGAATTCTATATCATTTCCCATCAGCAATATGTCATCCACATATAATATGAGAAATGCCACAGAGCTCCCACTCACTTTCTTGTAAATACAGGCTTCTCCATAAGTCTGTATAAATCCAAACGCTTTGATCACCTCATCAAAGCGAATATTCCAACTCCGAGATGCTTGCACCAGCCCGTAAATCGAGCGCTGAAGCTTGCATACCATGTTAGCGTTCTCTGGATCGACAAAACCTTCCGGTTGCATCATATACAACTCTTCCTTGAGGAAGCCATTAAGGAATGTTGTTTTGACGTCCATTTGCCATATCTCATAATCATAGAATGCGGCAATAGCTAACATGATTCTGACTGACTTCATCATCGCTACGGGAGAGAAAGTCTCGTCGTAGTCAATCCCTTGAACTTGTCGATAACCCTTAGCGACAAGCCGAGCCTTGTAGATGGTCACATTACCATCCGCGTCTGTCTTCTTCTTAAATATCCATTTGTTTTCTATGGCGTGCCTATCATCAGGCAAGTCCACCAAAGTCCATACTTTGTTTTCATACATGGATTCTATCTCGGATTTCATGGCTCCAAGCCATTTATTGGAATCTGGGCCCGCCATCGCTTCTTCATAGTTCGAAGGTTCACCGTTGCCTAACAACATGATTTCCAGGACAGGGTTGCCTTACCACTCTGGTGCGGAACGTACCCTTGTGGACCTTCAAAGTTCAGTAGTGACTTGATCTGTTTCTTCATGATCATCATCATTGACTTCCTCGCTTGTCGGTGCAGGCACCTCAGGAACAGTTTCCTGCGCTGCGCTACTTTCCGATACAGGAGGGGTGACTGTCACCTCATCAAGTTCTACTTTCCTCCCACTCACTTCTTTCGAGAGAAACTCTTTCTCCAGAAAGCATCCATTCTTGGCAACAAAGACTTTGCCTTCGGATCTATGGTAGAAGGTGTAGCCAATCGTTTCCTTTGGGTATCCTATGAAGACGCATTTTACCGATTTGGTTTTAAGCTTTTCAGGTTGAAGTTTCTTGACATAAGCATCGCAACCCCAAACTTTCAGAAATGACAGCTTCGGTTTCTTGCCAAACCAAAGTTCATACGAAGTCGTCTCAACGGATTTCGACGGAGCCCTATTTAAAGTGAATGCGGCAGTCTCTAAAGCATAACCCCAAAAAGATAGCGGTAAATCGGTGAGGGACATCATAGATCGCACCATGTCCAACAGAGTATGATTTCGACGTTCGGACACACCGTTACGTTGAGGTGTTCCGGGCGGTGTCAATTGTGAAACAATTCCACGGCTCCTAAGGTGTGTGCCAAATTCATGACTTAAATATTCACCCCCACGATCCGATCGCAAGAACTTTATTTTTCTGTCATGTTGATTCTCAACCTCATTCTGAAATTCCTTGAACTTTTCAAAGGTCTCAGACTTGTGTTTCATCAAATAGATATACCCGTATCTACTCAAGTCATCCGTGAGGGTGAGAACATAACGATAGCCTCCGCGAGCCTCAACACTCATTGGACCGCAGACATCGGTATGTATGATTTCCAACAAGTTGGTTGCTCGCTCCATTGTTCCGGAGAACGGAGTCTTGGTCATCTTGCCCAAGAGGCATGGTTCGCACGTGTCAAATGATTCATAATCAAGAGACTCCAGAAGTCCATCTGAATGGAGCTTCTTCATACGTTTGACACCAATATGACCAAGGCGGCAATGCCACAAGTATGTGGGACTATCATTATCAACTTTACATCTTTTGGCATCTATACTATGAATATGTGTATTACTACGTTCGAGATCCATCAAAAATAAACCATTGACCAGCGGGGCATGACCATAAAACATATCTCTCAAATAAATAGAACAACCATTATTCTCTGATTTGAAAGAATAGCCATCTCGCATAAGACGAGATCCAGAAACAATGTTCATGCTCAAAGCTGGTACTAAATAACAATTATTGAGGTTTAAAACTAATCCCGAGGGTAGATGTAGAGGTAGCGTGCCGACGGCGATCACATCGACCTTGGAACCATTCCCGACGCGCATCGTCACCTCATCCTTTGCCAGTCTCCGTTTATTCCGCAGCTCCTGTTTTGAGTTACAAATATGAGCAACTGCACCGGTATCGAATACCCAGGAGCTACTACGAGTGCTGGTAAGGTACACATCAATAACATGTATATCATATATACCTTTGACGTTGCCGGCCTTCTTGTCTGCTAAATATTTTGGGCAGTTCCGCTTCCAGTGACCCGTTCCCTTGCAATAAAATCCCTCTGTCTCAGGCTTGGGTCCATACTTTGGCTTATTCCCGGCAATAGGCTTGCCAGGCGCGGCAACTCCCTTGCCGTCCTTCTTGAAGTTCTTCTTACACTTGACTTTCTTGAACTTAGTGGTTTTATTGACCATCAACACTTGATGTTCTTTCTTGATGTCTACCTCCGCTGATTTCAGCATCGAATACACCTCGGGAATGGACTTTTCCATCCCCTGCATATTGAAGTTCAACACGAAGCTCTTGAAGCTTGGTGGGAGCGACTGGAGGATTCTGTCAACGACTGCTTCATCTGGGAGATTCATTCCCAGTTGAGACAAGCGGTTGTGCAATCCTGAAATCTTGAGGATGTGCTCACTGACAGAACTGTTCTCCTCCATCTTACAGCTGTAGAATGCATCAGAGACATCATATCTCTCGACTCGGGCATGAGCTTGGAAAACCATTTTCAGCTCTTCGAACATCTCATATGCTCCGTGGTGTTCAAAACGTTTTTGGAGCCCCGATTCTAAACTGTAAAGCATGCCGCACTGAACCAGGGAGTAATCATCACTACGCGACTGCCAGACGTTCAAAACGTCTTGGGCCGCATCGGGAGCAGGTGCATCACCTAGCGGTGCTTCTAGGACATATGATCTCTTGGCAGCTATGAGGATAATCCTCAGGTTACGGACCCAATCCGTATAGTTGCTACCATCGTCTTTCAGCTTGGTTTTCTCTAGGAACGCGTTGAAGTTGAGGGAAACTGGAGCGTGGGCCATTTGATCTACAAGAGATATTGTAAAGAATTTAGACTAAGTTCATGATAATTAAGTTCATCTTAATAAAATTTTAATGAACTCCCACTCAGAATGACATCTCTCTAGTCATCTAAGTGATACACGATCCGAATCGAGTAGTCCGTGTCCGATCATCACGTGAGACGGACTAGTCATCAACGGTGAACATCTTCATGTTGATCGTATCTTCTATACGACTCGTGTTCAACCTTTCGGTCCGTGTTCCGAGGCCATGTCTGTACATGCTAGGCTCGTCAAGTGAACCCTAAGTGTATTGCGTGTGTAAATCTGTCTTACACCCGTTGTATGCGAATGTTAGAACCTATCACACCCGATCATCACGTGGTGCTTCGGAGCAACGAGCTTTAGCAACGGTGCACAGTTAGGGGAAACAAAATACTTGAAATTTTAGTGAGAGATCATCTTATTTACTACCGTCGTTCTAAGTAAACAAGATGCATAAACATGATAAACATCACATGCAATCAATTTAAAGTGACATGATATGGCCAATATCATCTTGCTCCTTGGGTCTCCATCTTCGAGGCACCATGATCATCTTGTCACCGGCTCGACACCATGATCTTCATCATCATGATCTCCATCATCGTGTCTTGAAGAAGTCGTCACGCCAACTATTACTTCTACTACTATAGCTAACGTTTAGCAATGAAGTAAAGTAATTACATGGCGTTATTCAATGACACGCAGGTCATACAATAATTAAGACAACTCCTATGGCTCCTGCCGGTTGTCAAGTTCATCGACATGCAAGTCGTGATTCCCTATTACAAAAACATGATCAATCTCATACATCACATATATCATTCATCAC
The DNA here is from genome assembly GCA_902687465.1 of Secale cereale. Taxonomy (NCBI): domain Eukaryota; kingdom Viridiplantae; phylum Streptophyta; class Magnoliopsida; order Poales; family Poaceae; genus Secale; species Secale cereale. Next base: position 620,093,441 of record LR738712.1, on the reverse strand, counting down.
ATCTTCGTTTTGGCCATACCACGTCACATAGCACATGCTGCAAAAACAAGTTAGACGTCCTCTAATTGTTATTGCAAGTTTTACGTGGCTTCTATAGGATTTCTAGCAAGAACGTTTCTTACCTACGCCAAAACCACAACGTGTTTTGTCAACTTCTATTTACCCTTCATAAGGACCCTTTTCATCGAATCTGATCCGACTAAAGTAGGAGAGACAGACACCCGCCAGCCACCTTATGCATCTAGTGCATGTCTGTCGGTGGAACCAGTCTCACGTAAGCGTACGTGTAAAGTCGGTCCGGGCCGCTTTATCCCACAATACCGCCGAATCAAGATTGACTAGTAACGGTGAGAAAGTTGAACAAAACCAAACGCCCACAACTGTTTGTGTTCTACTCGTGCAAGATGCTACGCATAAAACCTAGGCTCAGATGCCACTGTTGGGGAACGTAGCATAATACAAAAAATTTCTACGCTTTCACCAAGATCCAACTATGGAGACATCTAGCAACGAGCAAGTAAGAGTGCATCTACATACCGTTATGGAGATTGCGAGCGGAAGCTTTCAACGAAGCGTGGATGAAGTAGTCGTACTCTTCACGTTCTTCGTCACCGATGATCTAGCGCCGAATGGACGGCACCTCCGCGTTCAACACACGTACGGTGCAGCAACGTCACCTCCTTCTTGATCCAGCAAGGGGGGAGGAGAAGTCGTCAGAGATCCGGCAGCATGACGGCGTGATGACGGATGCAGTGGAGATCGCAGCAGGGCTTCGCCGGGCGCCCTGCGTTGGAGTATGGAGGTGTGACGGGAGGGGGAGAGGCGCCAGGGCTTGGGTACGGCTGCCCTCTCCCCCGCACATATATATATAGGGGGGCAGGGGGGGCGTCAGCCCCCTGTAGATCCAATCTGCAAGGGGGGGGGGGGGG